>CM046854.1:71124486-71392914 GCA_025617745.1 Heliocidaris erythrogramma
CAACCTGTCATCTACTGCTTGCTGGGCAGCGACTTAACCACCAGGTATTCTGGTTCACGGCCAAGTCACGATGAACTACAATCAAATACCCAAGATCCTCTTCTTTCTGATCATTATATATTCATTTTAAACGGTCCGCCGTAGACAATGGTTAGTAAACGAAGAAGCTTGTCTGGGGAGGAATTTTTAATTTGTAAACAAATCTTTAGGCATTTTACTCCCAGTGTTAAAGATCGTATGCTCGATCTGTAATGAAAAACACAAGTCAGAAAAAATTGAACCAGCGGGATTCGAACCTGTCATCTACTGCTTGCCGGGCAGCGACTTAACCACCAGGCTATTCTGGTTCACGGCCAAGTCACGATGAACTAGAATCAAATACACAAGATCCTCTTCTTTCTGACTCATTAATATTCATTTTTAACGGTCCGCCTTAGAAAATGGTTAGTAAACGAAGAAGCTTGACTGGGAGGAATTTTAATTTGTAAACAAATTTTTAGGAATTTTACTCCCAGTGTTAAAGATCGTATGCTCGATCTGTAATGAAAAACACAAGTCAGAAAATATTGGAACCAGCGGGATTCGAACCTGTCATCTACTGCTTGCCGGGCAGCGACTTAACCACCAGGCTATTCTGGTTCACGGCCAAGTACGATGAACTACAATCAAATACCCAAGATCCTCTTCTTTCTGACTCATTAATATTCATTTTTAACGGTCCGCCGTAGACAATGGTTAGTAAACGAAGAAGCTTGACTCGGGAGAATTTTAATTTGTAAACAAATCTTTAGGCATTTTACTCCAGTGTTAAAGATCGCATGTTCGATTGTAATGAAAAACAAAGTCAGAAAATATTGGAACCAGCGGATTCCAACCTGTCATCTACTGCTTGCTGGGCAGCGACTTAACCACCAGGCTATTCTGGTTCACGGCCAAGTCACGATGAACTACAATCAAATACCCAAGATCCTCTTCTCTCTGACTCATTAATATTCATTTTTAACGTCGGTCCGCCGTAGACAATGGTTACTAAGCGAAGAAGCTTGACTGGGGAGGAATTTTTAATTTGTAAAGAATTCTTTAGGCATTTTATTCCAGTGTTAAAGATCGTATGCTCGATCTGTAATGAAAAACACAAGTCAGAAAAATTTGGAACCAGCGGGATTCGAACCTGTCATCTACTGCTTGCCGGGCAGCGACTTAACCACCAGGCTATTCTGGTTCACGGTCAAGTCACGATGAACTAGAATCAAATACCCAAGATCCTCTTCTTCTGACTCATTAATATTCAAACGGTCCGCCGTAGACAATGGTTAGTAAACGAAGACGCTTGACTGGGGAGGAATTTTTAATTTGTAAACAAATCTTTAGGCATTTTACTCCCAGTGTTAAAGATCGTATGCTCGATCTGTAATGAAAAACACAAGTCAGAAAAAATTGGAACCAGCGGGATTCGAACCTGTCATCTACTGCTTGCCGGGCAACGACTTAACCACCAGGCTATTCTGGTTCACGGCCAAGTCACGATGAACTACAATCAAATACCCAAGATTCTCCTCTTCTGACTCATTAATATTCAATTTTTAACGGTCCGCCGTAGACAATGGTTAGTAAAGCGAAGAAGCTTGACTGGGAGGAATTTTTAATTTGTAAACAAATCTTTAGGCATTTTACTCCCAGTGTTAAAGATCGCACGCTCGATCTGTAATGAAAAACACAAGTCAGAAAAAATTGGAACCAGCGGGATTCGAACCTGTCATCTACTGCTTGCCGGGCAGCGACTTAACCACCAGGCTATTCTGGTTCACGGCCAAGTCACGATGAACTAGAATCAAATACACAAGATCCTCTTCTTTCTGACTCATTAATATTCATTTTTAACGGTCCGCCGTAGAAAATGGTTAGTAAACGAAGAAGCTTGACTGGGAGGAATTTTAATTTGTAAACAAATCTTTAGGCATTTTACTCCCAGTGTTAAAGATCGTATGTTCGATTTGTAATGAAAAACACAAGTCAGAAAATATTGGAACCAGCGGGATTCCAACCTGTCATCTACTGCTTGCCGGGCAGCGACTTAACCACCAGGCTATTCTGGTTCACGGCCAAGTCACGATGAACTACAATCAAATACCCAAGATCCTCTTCTTTCTGACTCATTAATATTCATTTTTAACGGTCCGCCGTAGACAATGGTTAGTAAACGAAGAAGCTTGACTGGGGAGGATTTTTAATTTGTAAACAAATCTTTAGGCATTTACTCCCAGTGTTAAAGATCGTATGCTCGATCTGTAATGAAAAACACAAGTCAGAAAAAATTGGAACCAGCGGGATTCGAACCTGTCATCTACTGCTTGCCGGGCAGCGACTTAACCACCAGGCTATTCTGGTTCACGGCCAAGTCACGATGAACTACAATCAAATACCCAAGATCCTCTTCTTTCTGACTCATTAATATTCATTTTTAACGGTCCGCCGTAGACAATGGTTAGTAAACGAAGAAGCTTGACTGGGGAGGAATTTTAATTTGTAAACAATCTTTAGGCATTTTTCTCCAGTGTTAAAGATCGTATGCTCGATCTGTAATGAAAAACACAAGTCAGAAAAAATTGGAACCAGCGGGATTCGAACCTGTCATCTACTGCTTGCCGGGCAGCGACTTAACCACCAGGCTATTCTGGTTCACGGCCAAGTCACGATGAACTAGAATCAAATACCCAAGATCCTCTTCTTCTGACTCATTAATATTCATTTTTAACGGTCCGCCGTAGACAATGGTTAGTAAACGAAGAAGCTTGACTGGGAGGATTTTTAATTTGTAAACAAATCTTTAGGCATTTTACTCCCAGTGTTAAAGATCGTATGCTCGATCCGTAATGAAAAACACAAGTCAGAAAAATTGGAACCAGCGGGATTCGAACCTGTCATCTACTGCTTGCCGGGCAGCGACTTAACCACCAGGCTATTCTGGTTCACGGCCAAGTCACGATGAACTAGAATCAAATACCCAAGATCCTCTTCTTTCTGACTCATTAATATTCATTTTTAACGGTCCGCCGTAGACAATGGTTAGTAAACGAAGAAGCTTGACTGGGGAGGAATTTTTAATTTGTAAACAAATCTTTAGGCATTTTACTCCCAGTGTTAAAGATCGTATGCTCGATCTGTAATGAAAAACACAAGTCAGAAAAAAATTGGAACCAGCGGGATTCGAACCTGTCATCTACTGCTTGCCGGGCAGCGACTTAACCACCAGGCTATTCTGGTTCACGGCCAAGTCACGATGAACTAGAATCAAATACCCAAGATCCTCTTCTTTCTGACTCATTAATATTCATTTTTAACGGTCCGCCGTAGACAATGGTTAGTAAACGAAGAAGCTTGACTGGGGAGGAATTTTTAATTTGTAAACAAATCTTTAGGCATTTTACTCCCAGTGTTAAAGATCGTATGCTCGATCTGTAATGAAAAACACAAGTCAGAAAAAATTGGAACCAGCGGGATTCGAACCTGTCATCTACTGCTTGCCGGGCAGCGACTTAACCACCAGGCTATTCTGGTTCACGGCCAAGTCACGATGAACTAGAATCAAATACCCAAGATCCTCTTCTTTCTGACTCATTAATATTCATTTTTAACGGTCCGCCGTAGACAATGGTTAGTAAACGAAGAAGCTTGACTGGGAGGAATTTTTAATTTGTAAACAAATCTTTAGGCATTTTACTCCCAGTGTTAAAGATCGTATGCTCGATCTGTAATGAAAAACACAAGTCAGAAAAAATTGGAACCAGCGGGATTCGAACCTGTCATCTACTGCTTGCCGGGCAGCGACTTAACCACCAGGCTATTCTGGTTCACGGCCAAGTCACGATGAACTAGAATCAAATACCCAAGATCCTCTTCTTTCTGACTCATTAATATTCATTTTTAACGGTCCGCCGTAGACAATGGTTAGTAAACGAAGAAGCTTGACTGGGGAGGAATTTTAATTTGTAAACAAATCTTTAGGCATTTTACTCCCAGTGTTAAAGATCGTATGCTCGATCTGTAATGAAAAACACAAGTCAGAAAAAATTGGAACCAGCGGGATTCGAACCTGTCATCTACTGCTTGCCGGGCAGCGACTTAACCACCAGGCTATTCTGGTTCACGGCCAAGTCACGATGAACTAGAATCAAATACCCAAGATCCTCTTCTTTCTGACTCATTAATATTCATTTTTAACGGTCCGCCGTAGACAATGGTTAGTAAACGAAGAAGCTTGACTGGGGAGGAATTTTTAATTTGTAAACAAATCTTTAGGCATTTTACTCCCAGTGTTAAAGATCGTATGCTCGATCTGTAATGAAAAACACAAGTCAGAAAAATTGGAACCAGCGGGATTCGAACCTGTCATCTACTGCTTGCCGGGCAGCGACTTAACCACCAGGCTATTCTGGTTCACGGCCAAGTCACGATGAACTAGAATCAAATACCCAAGATCCTCTTCTTTCTGACTCATTAATATTCATTTTTAACGGTCCGCCGTAGACAATGGTTAGTAAACGAAGAAGCTTGACTGGGGAGGAATTTTTAATTTGTAAACAAATCTTTAGGCATTTTACTCCCAGTGTTAAAGATCGTATGCTCGATCTGTAATGAAAAACACAAGTCAGAAAAATTGGAACCAGCGGGATTCGAACCTGTCATCTACTGCTTGCCGGGCAGCGACTTAACCACCAGGCTATTCTGGTTCACGGCCAAGTCACGATGAACTAGAATCAAATACCCAAGATCCTCTTCTTTCTGACTCATTAATATTCATTTTTAACGGTCCGCCGTAGACAATGGTTAGTAAACGAAGAAGCTTGACTGGGGAGGAATTTTTAATTTGTAAACAAATCTTTAGGCATTTTACTCCCAGTGTTAAAGATCGTATGCTCGATCTGTAATGAAAAACACAAGTCAGAAAAAATTGGAACCAGCGGGATTCGAACCTGTCATCTACTGCTTGCCGGGCAGCGACTTAACCACCAGGCTATTCTGGTTCACGGCCAAGTCACGATGAACTAAAATCAAATACCCAAGATCCTCTTCTTTCTGACTCATTAATATTCATTTTTAACGGTCCGCCGTAGACAATGGTTAGTAAACGAAGAAGCTTGACTGGGGAGGAATTTTTAATTTGTAAACAAATCTTTAGGCATTTTACTCCCAGTGTTAAAGATCGTATGCTCGATCTGTAATGAAAAACACAAGTCAGAAAAAATTGGAACCAGCGGGATTCGAACCTGTCATCTACTGCTTGCCGGGCAGCGACTTAACCACCAGGCTATTCTGGTTCACGGCCAAGTCACGATGAACTAGAATCAAATACCCAAGATCCTCTTCTTTCTGACTCATTAATATTCATTTTTAACGGTCCGCCGTAGACAATGGTTAGTAAACGAAGAAGCTTGACTGGGGAGGAATTTTTAATTTGTAAACAAATCTTTAGGCATTTTACTCCCAGTGTTAAAGATCGTATGCTCGATCTGTAATGAAAAACACAAGTCAGAAAAAATTGGAACCAGCGGGATTCGAACCTGTCATCTACTGCTTGCCGGGCAGCGACTTAACCACCAGGCTATTCTGGTTCACGGCCAAGTCACGATGAACTAGAATCAAATACCCAAGATCCTCTTCTTTCTGACTCATTAATATTCATTTTTAACGGTCCGCCGTAGACAATGGTTAGTAAACGAAGAAGCTTGACTGGGGAGGAATTTTTAATTTGTAAACAAATCTTTAGGCATTTTACTCCCAGTGTTAAAGATCGTATGCTCGATCTGTAATGAAAAACACAAGTCAGAAAAAATTGGAACCAGCGGGATTCGAACCTGTCATCTACTGCTTGCCGGGCAGCGACTTAACCACCAGGCTATTCTGGTTCACGGCCAAGTCACGATGAACTACAATCAAATACCCAAGATCCTCTTCTTTCTGACTCATTAATATTCATTTTTAACGGTCCGCCGTAGACAATGGTTAGTAAACGAAGAAGCTTGACTGGGGAGGAATTTTTAATTTGTAAACAAATCTTTAGGCATTTTACTCCCAGTGTTAAAGATCGTATGCTCGATCTGTAATGAAAAACACAAGTCAGAAAAAATTGGAACCAGCGGGATTCGAACCTGTCATCTACTGCTTGCCGGGCAGCGACTTAACCACCAGGCTATTCTGGTTCACGGCCAAGTCACGATGAACTAGAATCAAATACCCAAGATCCTCTTCTTTCTGACTCATTAATATTCATTTTTAACGGTCCGCCGTAGACAATGGTTAGTAAACGAAGAAGCTTGACTGGGGAGGAATTTTTAATTTGTAAACAAATCTTTAGGCATTTTACTCCCAGTGTTAAAGATCGTATGCTCGATCTGTAATGAAAAACACAAGTCAGAAAATATTGGAACCAGCGGGATTCGAACCTGTCATCTACTGCTTGCCGGGCAGCGACTTAACCACCAGGCTATTCTGGTTCACGGCCAAGTCACGATGAACTAGAATCAAATACACAAGATCCTCTTCTTTCTGACTCATTAATATTCATTTTTAACGGTCCGCCGTAGAAAATGGTTAGTAAACGAAGAAGCTTGACTGGGGAGGAATTTTTAATTTGTAAACAAATCTTTAGGCATTTTACTCCCAGTGTTAAAGATCGTATGTTCGATTTGTAATGAAAAACACAAGTCAGAAAATATTGGAACCAGCGGGATTCGAACCTGTCATCTACTGCTTGCCGGGCAGCGACTTAACCACCAGGCTATTCTGGTTCACGGCCAAGTCACGATGAACTACAATCAAATACCCAAGATCCTCTTCTTTCTGACTCATTAATATTCATTTTTAACGGTCCGCCGTAGACAATGGTTAGTAAACGAAGAAGCTTGACTGGGGAGGAATTTTTAATTTGTAAACAAATCTTTAGGCATTTTACTCCCAGTGTTAAAGATCGTATGCTCGATCTGTAATGAAAAACACAAGTCAGAAAAAATTGGAACCAGCGGGATTCGAACCTGTCATCTACTGCTTGCCGGGCAGCGACTTAACCACCAGGCTATTCTGGTTCACGGCCAAGTCACGATGAACTACAATCAAATACCCAAGATCCTCTTCTTTCTGACTCATTAATATTCATTTTTAACGGTCCGCCGTAGACAATGGTTAGTAAACGAAGAAGCTTGACTGGGGAGGAATTTTTAATTTGTAAACAAATCTTTAGGCATTTTACTCCCAGTGTTAAAGATCGTATGCTCGATCTGTAATGAAAAACACAAGTCAGAAAAAATTGGAACCAGCGGGATTCGAACCTGTCATCTACTGCTTGCCGGGCAGCGACTTAACCACCAGGCTATTCTGGTTCACGGCCAAGTCACGATGAACTAGAATCAAATACCCAAGATCCTCTTCTTTCTGACTCATTAATATTCATTTTTAACGGTCCGCCGTAGACAATGGTTAGTAAACGAAGAAGCTTGACTGGGGAGGAATTTTTAATTTGTAAACAAATCTTTAGGCATTTTACTCCCAGTGTTAAAGATCGTATGCTCGATCTGTAATGAAAAACACAAGTCAGAAAAAATTGGAACCAGCGGGATTCGAACCTGTCATCTACTGCTTGCCGGGCAGCGACTTAACCACCAGGCTATTCTGGTTCACGGCCAAGTCACGATGAACTAAAATCAAATACCCAAGATCCTCTTCTTTCTGACTCATTAATATTCATTTTTAACGGTCCGCCGTAGACAATGGTTAGTAAACGAAGAAGCTTGACTGGGGAGGAATTTTTAATTTGTAAACAAATCTTTAGGCATTTTACTCCCAGTGTTAAAGATCGTATGCTCGATCTGTAATGAAAAACACAAGTCAGAAAAAATTGGAACCAGCGGGATTCGAACCTGTCATCTACTGCTTGCCGGGCAGCGACTTAACCACCAGGCTATTCTGGTTCACGGCCAAGTCACGATGAACTAAAATCAAATACCCAAGATCCTCTTCTTTCTGACTCATTAATATTCATTTTTAACGGTCCGCCGTAGACAATGGTTAGTAAACGAAGAAGCTTGACTGGGGAGGAATTTTTAATTTGTAAACAAATCTTTAGGCATTTTACTCCCAGTGTTAAAGATCGTATGCTCGATCTGTAATGAAAAACACAAGTCAGAAAATATTGGAACCAGCGGGATTCGAACCTGTCATCTACTGCTTGCCGGGCAGCGACTTAACCACCAGGCTATTCTGGTTCACGGCCAAGTCACGATGAACTACAATCAAATACCCAAGATCCTCTTCTTTCTGACTCATTAATATTCATTTTTAACGGTCCGCCGTAGACAATGGTTAGTAAACGAAGAAGCTTGACTGGGGAGGAATTTTTAATTTGTAAACAAATCTTTAGGCATTTTACTCCCAGTGTTAAAGATCGTATGCTCGATCTGTAATGAAAAACACAAGTCAGAAAAATTGGAACCAGCGGGATTCGAACCTGTCATCTACTGCTTGCCGGGCAGCGACTTAACCACCAGGCTATTCTGGTTCACGGCCAAGTCACGATGAACTAGAATCAAATACCCAAGATCCTCTTCTTTCTGACTCATTAATATTCATTTTTAACGGTCCGCCGTAGACAATGGTTAGTAAACGAAGAAGCTTGACTGGGGAGGAATTTTTAATTTGTAAACAAATCTTTAGGCATTTTACTCCCAGTGTTAAAGATCGTATGCTCGATCTGTAATGAAAAACACAAGTCAGAAAAAATTGGAACCAGCGGGATTCGAACCTGTCATCTACTGCTTGCCGGGCAGCGACTTAACCACCAGGCTATTCTGGTTCACGGCCAAGTCACGATGAACTACAATCAAATACCCAAGATCCTCTTCTTTCTGACTCATTAATATTCATTTTTAACGGTCCGCCGTAGACAATGGTTAGTAAACGAAGAAGCTTGACTGGGGAGGAATTTTTAATTTGTAAACAAATCTTTAGGCATTTTACTCCCAGTGTTAAAGATCGTATGCTCGATCTGTAATGAAAAACACAAGTCAGAAAATTGGAACCAGCGGGATTCGAACCTGTCATCTACTGCTTGCCGGGCAGCGACTTAACCACCAGGCTATTCTGGTTCACGGCCAAGTCACGATGAACTAGAATCAAATACCCAAGATCCTCTTCTTTCTGACTCATTAATATTCATTTTTAACGGTCCGCCGTAGACAATGGTTAGTAAACGAAGAAGCTTGACTGGGGAGGAATTTTTAATTTGTAAACAAATCTTTAGGCATTTTACTCCCAGTGTTAAAGATCGTATGCTCGATCTGTAATGAAAAACACAAGTCAGAAAAAATTGGAACCAGCGGGATTCGAACCTGTCATCTACTGCTTGCCGGGCAGCGACTTAACCACCAGGCTATTCTGGTTCACGGCCAAGTCACGATGAACTACAATCAAATACCCAAGATCCTCTTCTTTCTGACTCATTAATATTCATTTTTAACGGTCCGCCGTAGACAATGGTTAGTAAACGAAGAAGCTTGACTGGGGAGGAATTTTTAATTTGTAAACAAATCTTTAGGCATTTTACTCCCAGTGTTAAAGATCGTATGCTCGATCTGTAATGAAAAACACAAGTCAGAAAATATTGGAACCAGCGGGATTCGAACCTGTCATCTACTGCTTGCCGGGCAGCGACTTAACCACCAGGCTATTCTGGTTCACGGCCAAGTCACGATGAACTAGAATCAAATACCCAAGATCCTCTTCTTTCTGACTCATTAATATTCATTTTTAACGGTCCGCCGTAGACAATGGTTAGTAAACGAAGAAGCTTGACTGGGGAGGAATTTTTAATTTGTAAACAAATCTTTAGGCATTTTACTCCCAGTGTTAAAGATCGTATGCTCGATCTGTAATGAAAAACACAAGTCAGAAAAATTGGAACCAGCGGGATTCGAACCTGTCATCTACTGCTTGCCGGGCAGCGACTTAACCACCAGGCTATTCTGGTTCACGGCCAAGTCACGATGAACTAGAATCAAATACCCAAGATCCTCTTCTTTCTGACTCATTAATATTCATTTTTAACGGTCCGCCGTAGACAATGGTTAGTAAACGAAGAAGCTTGACTGGGAGGAATTTTTAATTTGTAAACAAATCTTTAGGCATTTTACTCCCAGTGTTAAAGATCGTATGCTCGATCTGTAATGAAAAACACAAGTCAGAAAAAATTGGAACCAGCGGGATTCGAACCTGTCATCTACTGCTTGCCGGGCAGCGACTTAACCACCAGGCTATTCTGGTTCACGGCCAAGTCACGATGAACTAGAATCAAATACCCAAGATCCTCTTCTTTCTGACTCATTAATATTCATTTTTAACGGTCCGCCGTAGACAATGGTTAGTAAACGAAGAAGCTTGACTGGGGAGGAATTTTTAATTTGTAAACAAATCTTTAGGCATTTTACTCCCAGTGTTAAAGATCGTATGCTCGATCTGTAATGAAAAACACAAGTCAGAAAATATTGGAACCAGCGGGATTCGAACCTGTCATCTACTGCTTGCCGGGCAGCGACTTAACCACCAGGCTATTCTGGTTCACGGCCAAGTCACGATGAACTACAATCAAATACCCAAGATCTCTTCTTTCTGACTCATTAATATTCATTTTTAACGGTCCGCCGTAGACAATGGTTAGTAAACGAAGAAGCTTGACTGGGGAGGAATTTTTAATTTGTAAACAAATCTTTAGGCATTTTACTCCCAGTGTTAAAGATCGTATGCTCGATCTGTAATGAAAAACACAAGTCAGAAAATATTGGAACCAGCGGGATTCGAACCTGTCATCTACTGCTTGCCGGGCAGCGACTTAACCACCAGGCTATTCTGGTTCACGGCCAAGTCACGATGAACTAAAATCAAATACCCAAGATCCTCTTCTTTCTGACTCATTAATATTCATTTTTAACGGTCCGCCGTAGACAATGGTTAGTAAACGAAGAAGCTTGACTGGGGAGGAATTTTTAATTTGTAAACAAATCTTTAGGCATTTTACTCCCAGTGTTAAAGATCGTATGCTCGATCTGTAATGAAAAACACAAGTCAGAAAAAATTGGAACCAGCGGGATTCGAACCTGTCATCTACTGCTTGCCGGGCAGCGACTTAACCACCAGGCTATTCTGGTTCACGGCCAAGTCACGATGAACTAAAATCAAATACCCAAGATCCTCTTCTTTCTGACTCATTAATATTCATTTTTAACGGTCCGCCGTAGACAATGGTTAGTAAACGAAGAAGCTTGACTGGGGAGGAATTTTTAATTTGTAAACAAATCTTTAGGCATTTTACTCCCAGTGTTAAAGATCGTATGCTCGATCTGTAATGAAAAACACAAGTCAGAAAAAATTGGAACCAGCGGGATTCGAACCTGTCATCTACTGCTTGCCGGGCAGCGACTTAACCACCAGGCTATTCTGGTTCACGGCCAAGTCACGATGAACTAGAATCAAATACCCAAGATCCTCTTCTTTCTGACTCATTAATATTCATTTTTAACGGTCCGCCGTAGACAATGGTTAGTAAACGAAGAAGCTTGACTGGGGAGGAATTTTTAATTTGTAAACAAATCTTTAGGCATTTTACTCCCAGTGTTAAAGATCGTATGCTCGATCTGTAATGAAAAACACAAGTCAGAAAAAATTGGAACCAGCGGGATTCGAACCTGTCATCTACTGCTTGCCGGGCAGCGACTTAACCACCAGGCTATTCTGGTTCACGGCCAAGTCACGATGAACTAGAATCAAATACCCAAGATCCTCTTCTTTCTGACTCATTAATATTCATTTTTAACGGTCCGCCGTAGACAATGGTTAGTAAACGAAGAAGCTTGACTGGGGAGGAATTTTTAATTTGTAAACAAATCTTTAGGCATTTTACTCCCAGTGTTAAAGATCGTATGCTCGATCTGTAATGAAAAACACAAGTCAGAAAAAATTGGAACCAGCGGGATTCGAACCTGTCATCTACTGCTTGCCGGGCAGCGACTTAACCACCAGGCTATTCTGGTTCACGGCCAAGTCACGATGAACTAGAATCAAATACCCAAGATCCTCTTCTTTCTGACTCATTAATATTCATTTTTAACGGTCCGCCGTAGACAATGGTTAGTAAACGAAGAAGCTTGACTGGGGAGGAATTTTTAATTTGTAAACAAATCTTTAGGCATTTTACTCCCAGTGTTAAAGATCGTATGCTCGATCTGTAATGAAAAACACAAGTCAGAAAAAATTGGAACCAGCGGGATTCGAACCTGTCATCTACTGCTTGCCGGGCAGCGACTTAACCACCAGGCTATTCTGGTTCACGGCCAAGTCACGATGAACTAGAATCAAATACCCAAGATCCTCTTCTTTCTGACTCATTAATATTCATTTTTAACGGTCCGCCGTAGAAATGGTTAGTAAACGAAGAAGCTTGACTGGGGAGGAATTTTTAATTTGTAAACAAATCTTTAGGCATTTTACTCCCAGTGTTAAAGATCGTATGCTCGATTTGTAATGAAAAACACAAGTCAGAAAAAATTGGAACCAGCGGGATTCGAACCTGTCATCTACTGCTTGCCGGGCAGCGACTTAACCACCAGGCTATTCTGGTTCACGGCCAAGTCACGATGAACTACAATCAAATACCCAAGATCCTCTTCTTTCTGACTCATTAATATTCATTTTTAACGGTCCGCCGTAGACAATGGTTAGTAAACGAAGAAGCTTGACTGGGGAGGAATTTTTAATTTGTAAACAAATCTTTAGGCATTTTACTCCCAGTGTTAAAGATCGTATGCTCGATCTGTAATGAAAAACACAAGTCAGAAAAAATTGGAACCAGCGGGATTCGAACCTGTCATCTACTGCTTGCCGGGCAGCGACTTAACCACCAGGCTATTCTGGTTCACGGCCAAGTCACGATGAACTAGAATCAAATACCCAAGATCCTCTTCTTTCTGACTCATTAATATTCATTTTTAACGGTCCGCCGTAGACAATGGTTAGTAAACGAAGAAGCTTGACTGGGGAGGAATTTTTAATTTGTAAACAAATCTTTAGGCATTTTACTCCCAGTGTTAAAGATCGTATGCTCGATCTGTAATGAAAAACACAAGTCAGAAAATATTGGAACCAGCGGGATTCGAACCTGTCATCTACTGCTTGCCGGGCAGCGACTTAACCACCAGGCTATTCTGGTTCACGGCCAAGTCACGATGAACTAGAATCAAATACCCAAGATCCTCTTCTTTCTGACTCATTAATATTCATTTTTAACGGTCCGCCGTAGACAATGGTTAGTAAACGAAGAAGCTTGACTGGGGAGGAATTTTTAATTTGTAAACAAATCTTTAGGCATTTTACTCCCAGTGTTAAAGATCGTATGCTCGATCTGTAATGAAAAACACAAGTCAGAAAAAATTGGAACCAGCGGGATTCGAACCTGTCATCTACTGCTTGCCGGGCAGCGACTTAACCACCAGGCTATTCTGGTTCACGGCCAAGTCACGATGAACTAGAATCAAATACCCAAGATCCTCTTCTTTCTGACTCATTAATATTCATTTTTAACGGTCCGCCGTAGACAATGGTTAGTAAACGAAGAAGCTTGACTGGGGAGGAATTTTTAATTTGTAAACAAATCTTTAGGCATTTTACTCCCAGTGTTAAAGATCGTATGCTCGATCTGTAATGAAAAACACAAGTCAGAAAAAATTGGAACCAGCGGGATTCGAACCTGTCATCTACTGCTTGCCGGGCAGCGACTTAACCACCAGGCTATTCTGGTTCACGGCCAAGTCACGATGAACTAGAATCAAATACCCAAGATCCTCTTCTTTCTGACTCATTAATATTCATTTTTAACGGTCCGCCGTAGACAATGGTTAGTAAACGAAGAAGCTTGACTGGGGAGGAATTTTTAATTTGTAAACAAATCTTTAGGCATTTTACTCCCAGTGTTAAAGATCGTATGCTCGATCTGTAATGAAAAACACAAGTCAGAAAAAATTGGAACCAGCGGGATTCGAACCTGTCATCTACTGCTTGCCGGGCAGCGACTTAACCACCAGGCTATTCTGGTTCACGGCCAAGTCACGATGAACTAGAATCAAATACCCAAGATCCTCTTCTTTCTGACTCATTAATATTCATTTTTAACGGTCCGCCGTAGACAATGGTTAGTAAACGAAGAAGCTTGACTGGGGAGGAATTTTTAATTTGTAAACAAATCTTTAGGCATTTTACTCCCAGTGTTAAAGATCGTATGCTCGATCTGTAATGAAAAACACAAGTCAGAAAAATTGGAACCAGCGGGATTCGAACCTGTCATCTACTGCTTGCCGGGCAGCGACTTAACCACCAGGCTATTCTGGTTCACGGCCAAGTCACGATGAACTAGAATCAAATACCCAAGATCCTCTTCTTTCTGACTCATTAATATTCATTTTTAACGGTCCGCCGTAGACAATGGTTAGTAAACGAAGAAGCTTGACTGGGGAGGAATTTTTAATTTGTAAACAAATCTTTAGGAATTTTACTCCCAGTGTTAAAGATCGTATGCTCGATCTGTAATGAAAAACACAAGTCAGAAAAAAATTGGAACCAGCGGGATTCGAACCTGTCATCTACTGCTTGCCGGGCAGCGACTTAACCACCAGGCTATTCTGGTTCACGGCCAAGTCACGATGAACTAGAATCAAATACCCAAGATCCTCTTCTTTCTGACTCATTAATATTCATTTTTAACGGTCCGCCGTAGACAATGGTTAGTAAACGAAGAAGCTTGACTGGGGAGGAATTTTTAATTTGTAAACAAATCTTTAGGCATTTTACTCCCAGTGTTAAAGATCGTATGCTCGATCTGTAATGAAAAACACAAGTCAGAAAAAATTGGAACCAGCGGGATTCGAACCTGTCATCTACTGCTTGCCGGGCAGCGACTTAACCACCAGGCTATTCTGGTTCACGGCCAAGTCACGATGAACTAGAATCAAATACCCAAGATCCTCTTCTTTCTGACTCATTAATATTCATTTTTAACGGTCCGCCGTAGACAATGGTTAGTAAACGAAGAAGCTTGACTGGGGAGGAATTTTTAATTTGTAAACAAATCTTTAGGCATTTTACTCCCAGTGTTAAAGATCGTATGCTCGATCTGTAATGAAAAACACAAGTCAGAAAATATTGGAACCAGCGGGATTCGAACCTGTCATCTACTGCTTGCCGGGCAGCGACTTAACCACCAGGCTATTCTGGTTCACGGCCAAGTCACGATGAACTAGAATCAAATACCCAAGATCCTCTTCTTTCTGACTCATTAATATTCATTTTTAACGGTCCGCCGTAGACAATGGTTAGTAAACGAAGAAGCTTGACTGGGGAGGAATTTTTAATTTGTAAACAAATCTTTAGGCATTTTACTCCCAGTGTTAAAGATCGTATGCTCGATCTGTAATGAAAAACACAAGTCAGAAAAAATTGGAACCAGCGGGATTCGAACCTGTCATCTACTGCTTGCCGGGCAGCGACTTAACCACCAGGCTATTCTGGTTCACGGCCAAGTCACGATGAACTAGAATCAAATACCCAAGATCCTCTTCTTTCTGACTCATTAATATTCATTTTTAACGGTCCGCCGTAGACAATGGTTAGTAAACGAAGAAGCTTGACTGGGGAGGAATTTTTAATTTGTAAACAAATCTTTAGGCATTTTACTCCCAGTGTTAAAGATCGTATGCTCGATCTGTAATGAAAAACACAAGTCAGAAAAAATTGGAACCAGCGGGATTCGAACCTGTCATCTACTGCTTGCCGGGCAGCGACTTAACCACCAGGCTATTCTGGTTCACGGCCAAGTCACGATGAACTAGAATCAAATACCCAAGATCCTCTTCTTTCTGACTCATTAATATTCATTTTTAACGGTCCGCCGTAGACAATGGTTAGTAAACGAAGAAGCTTGACTGGGGAGGAATTTTTAATTTGTAAACAAATCTTTAGGCATTTTACTCCCAGTGTTAAAGATCGTATGCTCGATCTGTAATGAAAAACACAAGTCAGAAAAAATTGGAACCAGCGGGATTCGAACCTGTCATCTACTGCTTGCCGGGCAGCGACTTAACCACCAGGCTATTCTGGTTCACGGCCAAGTCACGATGAACTAAAATCAAATACCCAAGATCCTCTTCTTTCTGACTCATTAATATTCATTTTTAACGGTCCGCCGTAGACAATGGTTAGTAAACGAAGAAGCTTGACTGGGGAGGAATTTTTAATTTGTAAACAAATCTTTAGGCATTTTACTCCCAGTGTTAAAGATCGTATGCTCGATCTGTAATGAAAAACACAAGTCAGAAAAAATTGGAACCAGCGGGATTCGAACCTGTCATCTACTGCTTGCCGGGCAGCGACTTAACCACCAGGCTATTCTGGTTCACGGCCAAGTCACGATGAACTAAAATCAAATACCCAAGATCCTCTTCTTTCTGACTCATTAATATTCATTTTTAACGGTCCGCCGTAGACAATGGTTAGTAAACGAAGAAGCTTGACTGGGGAGGAATTTTTAATTTGTAAACAAATCTTTAGGCATTTTACTCCCAGTGTTAAAGATCGTATGCTCGATCTGTAATGAAAAACACAAGTCAGAAAAAATTGGAACCAGCGGGATTCGAACCTGTCATCTACTGCTTGCCGGGCAGCGACTTAACCACCAGGCTATTCTGGTTCACGGCCAAGTCACGATGAACTAAAATCAAATACCCAAGATCCTCTTCTTTCTGACTCATTAATATTCATTTTTAACGGTCCGCCGTAGACAATGGTTAGTAAACGAAGAAGCTTGACTGGGGAGGAATTTTTAATTTGTAAACAAATCTTTAGGCATTTTACTCCCAGTGTTAAAGATCGTATGCTCGATCTGTAATGAAAAACACAAGTCAGAAAAAATTGGAACCAGCGGGATTCGAACCTGTCATCTACTGCTTGCCGGGCAGCGACTTAACCACCAGGCTATTCTGGTTCACGGCCAAGTCACGATGAACTAGAATCAAATACCCAAGATCCTCTTCTTTCTGACTCATTAATATTCATTTTTAACGGTCCGCCGTAGACAATGGTTAGTAAACGAAGAAGCTTGACTGGGGAGGAATTTTTAATTTGTAAACAAATCTTTAGGCATTTTACTCCCAGTGTTAAAGATCGTATGCTCGATCTGTAATGAAAAACACAAGTCAGAAAAAATTGGAACCAGCGGGATTCGAACCTGTCATCTACTGCTTGCCGGGCAGCGACTTAACCACCAGGCTATTCTGGTTCACGGCCAAGTCACGATGAACTAGAATCAAATACCCAAGATCCTCTTCTTTCTGACTCATTAATATTCATTTTTAACGGTCCGCCGTAGACAATGGTTAGTAAACGAAGAAGCTTGACTGGGGAGGAATTTTTAATTTGTAAACAAATCTTTAGGCATTTTACTCCCAGTGTTAAAGATCGTATGCTCGATCTGTAATGAAAAACACAAGTCAGAAAAAATTGGAACCAGCGGGATTCGAACCTGTCATCTACTGCTTGCCGGGCAGCGACTTAACCACCAGGCTATTCTGGTTCACGGCCAAGTCACGATGAACTACAATCAAATACCCAAGATCCTCTTCTTTCTGACTCATTAATATTCATTTTTAACGGTCCGCCGTAGACAATGGTTAGTAAACGAAGAAGCTTGACTGGGGAGGAATTTTTAATTTGTAAACAAATCTTTAGGCATTTTACTCCCAGTGTTAAAGATCGTATGCTCGATCTGTAATGAAAAACACAAGTCAGAAAAAATTGGAACCAGCGGGATTCGAACCTGTCATCTACTGCTTGCCGGGCAGCGACTTAACCACCAGGCTATTCTGGTTCACGGCCAAGTCACGATGAACTAAATCAAATACCCAAGATCCTCTTCTTTCTGACTCATTAATATTCATTTTTAACGGTCCGCCGTAGACAATGGTTAGTAAACGAAGAAGCTTGACTGGGGAGGAATTTTTAATTTGTAAACAAATCTTTAGGCATTTTACTCCCAGTGTTAAAGATCGTATGCTCGATCTGTAATAAAAAACACAAGTCAGAAAAAATTGGAACCAGCGGGATTCGAACCTGTCATCTACTGCTTGCGGGCAGCGACTTAACCACCAGGCTATTCTGGTTCACGGCCAAGTCACGATGAACTAGAATCAAATACCCAAGATCCTCTTCTTTCTGACTCATTAATATTCATTTTTAACGGTCCGCCGTAGAAATGGTTAGTAAACGAAGAAGCTTGACTGGGGAGGAATTTTTAATTTGTAAACAAATCTTTAGGCATTTTACTCCCAGTGTTAAAGATCGTATGCTCGATCTGTAATGAAAAACACAAGTCAGAAAAAATTGGAACCAGCGGGATTCGAACCTGTCATCTACTGCTTGCCGGGCAGCGACTTAACCACCAGGCTATTCTGGTTCACGGCCAAGTCACGATGAACTAGAATCAAATACCCAAGATCCTCTTCTTTCTGACTCATTAATATTCATTTTTAACGGTCCGCCGTAGACAATGGTTAGTAAACGAAGAAGCTTGACTGGGAGGAATTTTTAATTTGTAAACAAATCTTTAGGCATTTTACTCCCAGTGTTAAAGATCGTATGCTCGATTTGTAATGAAAAACACAAGTCAGAAAAAATTGGAACCAGCGGGATTCGAACCTGTCATCTACTGCTTGCCGGGCAGCGACTTAACCACCAGGCTATTCTGGTTCACGGCCAAGTCACGATGAACTACAATCAAATACCCAAGATCCTCTTCTTTCTGACTCATTAATATTCATTTTTAACGGTCCGCCGTAGACAATGGTTAGTAAACGAAGAAGCTTGACTGGGAGGAATTTTTAATTTGTAAACAAATCTTTAGGCATTTTACTCCCAGTGTTAAAGATCGTATGCTCGATCTGTAATGAAAAACACAAGTCAGAAAAAATTGGAACCAGCGGGATTCGAACCTGTCATCTACTGCTTGCCGGGCAGCGACTTAACCACCAGGCTATTCTGGTTCACGGCCAAGTCACGATGAACTACAATCAAATACCCAAGATCCTCTTCTTTCTGACTCATTAATATTCATTTTTAACGGTCCGCCGTAGACAATGGTTAGTAAACGAAGAAGCTTGATTGGGGAGGAATTTTTAATTTGTAAACAAATCTTTAGGCATTTTACTCCCAGTGTTAAAGATCGTATGCTCGATCTGTAATGAAAAACACAAGTCAGAAAAAATTGGAACCAGCGGGATTCGAACCTGTCATCTACTGCTTGCCGGGCAGCGACTTAACCACCAGGCTATTCTGGTTCACGGCCAAGTCACGATGAACTAGAATCAAATACCCAAGATCCTCTTCTTTCTCACTCATTAATATTCATTTTTAACGGTCCGCCGTAGACAATGGTTAGTAAACGAAGAAGCTTGACTGGGGAGGAATTTTTAATTTGTAAACAAATCTTTAGGCATTTTACTCCCAGTGTTAAAGATCGTATGCTCGATCTGTAATGAAAAACACAAGTCAGAAAAAATTGGAACCAGCGGGATTCGAACCTGTCATCTACTGCTTGCCGGGCAGCGACTTAACCACCAGGCTATTCTGGTTCACGGCCAAGTCACGATGAACTAGAATCAAATACCCAAGATCCTCTTCTTTCTGACTCATTAATATTCATTTTTAACGGTCCGCCGTAGAAAATGGTTAGTAAACGAAGAAGCTTGACTGGGGAGGAATTTTTAATTTGTAAACAAATCTTTAGGCATTTACTCCCAGTGTTAAAGATCGTATGCTCGATCTGTAATGAAAAACACAAGTCAGAAAAAATTGGAACCAGCGGGATTCCAACCTGTCATCTACTGCTTGCCGGGCAGCGACTTAACCACCAGGCTATTCTGGTTCACGGCCAAGTCACGATGAACTAGAATCAAATACCCAAGATCCTCTTCTTTCTGACTCATTAATATTCATTTTTAACGGTCCGCCGTAGACAATGGTTAGTAAACGAAGAAGCTTGACTGGGGAGGAATTTTTAATTTGTAAACAAATCTTTAGGCATTTTACTCCCAGTGTTAAAGATCGTATGCTCGATCTGTAATGAAAAACACAAGTCAGAAAAAATTGGAACCAGCGGGATTCGAACCTGTCATCTACTGCTTGCCGGGCAGCGACTTAACCACCAGGCTATTCTGGTTCACGGCCAAGTCACGATGAACTAGAATCAAATACCCAAGATCCTCTCCTTTCTGACTCATTAATATTCATTTTTAACGGTCCGCCGTAGACAATGGTTAGTAAACGAAGAAGCTTGACTGGGGAGGAATTTTTAATTTGTAAACAAATCTTTAGGCATTTTACTCCCAGTGTTAAAGATCGTATGCTCGATCTGTAATGAAAAACACAAGTCAGAAAAAATTGGAACCAGCGGGATTCGAACCTGTCATCTACTGCTTGCCGGGCAGCGACTTAACCACCAGGCTATTCTGGTTCACGGCCAAGTCACGATGAACTAGAATCAAATACCCAAGATCCTCTTCTTTCTGACTCATTAATATTCATTTTTAACGGTCCGCCTTAGACAATGGTTAGTAAACGAAGAAGCTTGACTGGGGAGGAATTTTTAATTTGTAAACAAATCTTTAGGCATTTTACTCCCAGTGTTAAAGATCGTATGCTCGATCTGTAATGAAAAACACAAGTCAGAAAAAATTGGAACCAGCGGGATTCGAACCTGTCATCTACTGCTTGCCGGGCAGCGACTTAACCACCAGGCTATTCTGGTTCACGGCCAAGTCACGATGAACTAGAATCAAATACCCAAGATCCTCTTCTTTCTGACTCATTAATATTCATTTTTAACGGTCCGCCGTAGACAATGGTTAGTAAACGAAGAAGCTTGACTGGGGAGGAATTTTTAATTTGTAAACAAATCTTTAGGCATTTTACTCCCAGTGTTAAAGATCGTATGCTCGATCTGTAATGAAAAACACAAGTCAGAAAAAATTGGAACCAGCGGGATTCGAACCTGTCATCTACTGCTTGCCGGGCAGCGACTTAACCACCAGGCTATTCTGGTTCACGGCCAAGTCACGATGAACTAGAATCAAATACCCAAGAACCTCTTCTTTCTGACTCGTTAATATTCATTTTCAACGGTCCGCCGTAGACAATGGTTAGTAAACGAAGAAGCTTGACTGGGGAGGAATTTTTAATTTGTAAACAAATCTTTAGGCATTTTACTCCCAGTGTAAAAGATCGTATGCTCGATCTGTAATGAAAAACACAAGTCAAAAAAAATTGGAACCAGCGGGATTCGAACCTGTCATCTACTGCTTGCCGGGCAGCGACTTAACCACCAGGCTATTCTGGTTCACGGCCAAGTCACGATGAACTAGAATCAAATACCCAAGAACCTCTTCTTTCTGACTCGTTAATATTCATTTTCAACGGTCCGCCGTAGACAATGGTTAGTAAACGAAGAAGCTTGACTGGGGAGGAATTTTTTAATTTGTAAACAAATCTTTAGGCATTTTACTCCCAGTGTTAAAGATCGTATGCTAGATCTGTAATGAAAAACACAAGTCAGAAAAAATTGGAACCAGCGGGATTCGAACCTGTCATCTACTGCTTGCCGGGCAGCGACTTAACCACCAGGCTATTCTGGTTCACGGCCAAGTCACGATGAACTAGAATCAAATACCCAAGATCCTCTTCTCTCTGACTCATTAATATTCATTTTTAACGGTCCGCCGTAGACAATGGTTAGTAAACGAAGAAGCTTGACTGGGGAGGAATTTTTAATTTGTAAACAAATCTTTAGGCATTTTACTCCCAGTGTTAAAGATCGTATGCTCGATCTGTAATGAAAAACACAAGTCAGAAAAAATTGGAACCAGCGGGATTCGAACCTGTCATCTACTGCTTGCCGGGCAGCGACTTAACCACCAGGCTATTCTGGTTCACGGCCAAGTCACGATGAACTAGAATCAAATACCCAAGATCCTCTTCTCTCTGACTCATTAATATTCATTTTTAACGGTCCGCCGTAGACAATGGTTAGTAAACGAAGAAGCTTGACTGGGGAGGAATTTTTAATTTGTAAACAAATCTTTAGGCATTTTACTCCCAGTGTTAAAGATCGTATGCTCGATCTGTAATGAAAAACACAAGTCAGAAAAAATTGGAACCAGCGGGATTCGAACCTGTCATCTACTGCTTGCCGGGCAGCGACTTAACCACCAGGCTATTCTGGTTCACGGCCAAGTCACGATGAACTAGAATCAAATACCCAAGATCCTCTTCTTTCTGACTCATTAATATTCATTTTTAACGGCCCGCCGTAGACAATGGTTAGTAAACGAAGAAGCTTGACTGGGGAGGAATTTTTAATTTGTAAACAAATCTTTAGGCATTTTACTCCCAGTGTTAAAGATCGTATGCTAGATCTGTAATGAAAAACACAAGTCAGAAAAAATTGGAACCAGCGGGATTCGAACCTGTCATCTACTGCTTGCCGGGCAGCGACTTAACCACCAGGCTATTCTGGTTCACGGCCAAGTCACGATGAACTAGAATCAAATACCCAAGATCCTCTTCTTTCTGACTCATTAATATTCATTTTTAACGGTCCGCCGTAGACAATGGTTAGTAAACGAAGAAGCTTGACTGGGGAGGAATTTTTAATTTGTAAACAAATCTTTACATTTTACTCCCAGTGTTAAAGATCGTATGCTCGATCTGTAATGAAAAACACAAGTCAGAAAAAATTGGAACCAGCGGGATTCCAACCTGTCATCTACTGCTTGCCGGGCAGCGACTTAACCACCAGGCTATTCTGGTTCACGGCCAAGTCACGATGAACTAGAATCAAATACCCAAGATCCTCTTCTTTTTGACTCATTAATATTCATTTTTAACGGTCCGCCGTAGAAAATGGTTAGTAAACGAAGAAGCTTGACTGGGGAGGAATTTTTAATTTGTAAACAAATCTTTAGGCATTTTACTCCCAGTGTTAAAGATCGTATGCTCGATCTGTAATGAAAAACACAAGTCAGAAAAAATTGGAACCAGCGGGATTCGAACCTGTCATCTACTGCTTGCTGGGCAGCGACTTAACCACCAGGCTATTCTGGTTCACGGCCAAGTCACGATGAACTAGAATCAAATACCCAAGATCCTCTTCTTTCTGACTCATTAATATTCATTTTAACGGTCCGCCGTAGAAAATGGTTAGTAAACGAAGAAGCTTGACTGGGGAGGAATTTTTAATTTGTAAACAAATCTTTAGGCATTTTACTCCCAGTGTTAAAGATCGTATGCTCGATCTGTAATGAAAAACACAAGTCAGAAAAAATTGGAGCCAGCGGGATTCGAACCTGTCATCTACTGCTTGCCGGGCAGCGACTTAACCACCAGGCTATTCTGGTTCACGGCCAAGTCACGATGAACTAGAATCAAATACCCAAGATCCTCTTCTTTCTGACTCATTAATATGATTTGTTTACAAATTAAAAAATCTTCCCCAGTCAAGCTTCTTCGTTTACTAACCATTGTCTACGGCGGACCGTTAAAAATGAATATTAATGAGTCAGAAAGAAGAAAAAAATTCAGTTGCAGACTTCCAAATTCCATTCGGGATAATGAAATCGTACGTCGATTTGAAAATCCGGGTCTACGATCTGGAGTCCAGAGTCCAGCATTTCGACAAGAAACGCGGTCAAACCAATAGGCTAAAAAGTAAATACAAGCAGATATCAGGTCTGTTTCTTGACCTTCTCTATATTTCACCTCTTGATTTTTCACCTATATTCTCCTAGTATACAGCTGGCATATTTTGCCTCTTTACTTTTTGTTCCTGACATCACCCATCGCGTGTTTATCTCTGCCATTTTACCTCTGGCATTTTTTGCTCTGGCATTTTTTTTGCTCTGGCATTTTTTTGCTCTGGCATTTTTTCCTGTGGCATTTTTACCTCTGGCATTTTTACTTCTGGCATTTTTTCCTCTGGCATTTTTACCTCTGGCATTTTTTCCTGTGGCATTTTTACCTGGCACCATGAAGACTCCCATAATCCCCTACTTGTGATAGACATGCCCCTAAACCTTTGGTGAATCTACATCCTTATAACGCCTGGGTAAGCCAAGTCGCTAGTTTTTCTACCTCAGTAATTGCGCTTGAGCAAAAGGGAAAAGCCAAATATAATCTACACCTAAATGTTAATTTAAATAGCCAGAAGTGGAGTACCGATGAAGTAAATACTTTACAGCGGCGGGCCCTCGGCGGCGCCGAGTGATTCGGCGCGCCTGCGGAGCGGCTTTGTTCTCAACACGCCGACTGAGCGATGCGGCGGAAGTTCTAATTTATCTCGTTTAGCAGGTGGATCGCCGCAATAGCCCGCACTGACATTGTGGGACAGTTTTTGAGATGGCGATTGTTGACTACCCCCTCTAGTGTTTGGTTTATGTATATGCTTGAAGCCAAATTAATACATGAAAAATACGGCCAACAGTGACGACTTTATAGGAATACATGTCAACTGGTATAGGCTTTATATTTTTTTACTTCTGTTAAATATCTAGTACTAGTGTTTATGGTTATAGTTATGCTATCAAAAGATGCCGAAATCTTAATTGTCCAAAAGGAGGGCTAGAGAAAATCATAAACTGCCGGAGGCAATGCAACACCCATGAATAGAAAATAATATAATTATATAGTATGTCGAGTAATTTCCTGCTTTAAAAGAGTTATTTCAAATTAATTGAAATCGCTAACACAACAGCCATGAATTCTTTCTTCTTCTTAATTATTTGATGTTTCTTCTTTCTGTTTACCATAAAATAGTACGAAAAAAAAAAGAGGGTGAATGTATTTTTCATTTGGTAGTATTCCCTCGTGCTACACAAAACTAAATAAGCTATGAAGAAATAGGTACTAGAAAATCTAATTTGATTAATTACTTATCTAAATTTATGATCAAATATTTACTATTCTGCCTTGATGCTCATATATTTTTGTAAAATATTAATGTAATCGTTGGTCATGTACAGCGCGTTCGTTTCATTGTGTATTAAAGTCTTATAATGCTCATGACGCTTTTACATTACAGCGGAGACATGGTTATTGACGGACTAATCTATGCCTGGGGGTGTTTCATATATAAAAGCTGTTCGTAAAGTTACGAATGACTTTACGAACAACTGGAACATGTTCTTGGGTGCTATACTAATCAGATTCTCAATCATTTAGTACAAGAACTGATCACCAGTCGTGCGTAAAGTCGCCCGTAACTTACGAACTGCTTTATGAAATACCCCCAGATGAAGTTGATTTTTACTATTTAGATATTTATCTATTCTAATTATGACAAATTTGTTTTTACTAAACTAATCAAGTTTAACGTTTACAGTAGCTTATAAGAACATTTGTGTTCGATAACAAATGTTATTCGTTTCAGTGGCATATCTACGGGGGGGGGGGGGGGGGGGGGGGGTGGCACGTGCCCCAGCCGCGCATTTTTAAAATTTATTTATTTATTTATTTATTTCTGATATTTATACAGGGTGACCCATTATCACCAATATTGGTGGTCTTCCATGAGGCCCTGATAGCAATAGTAAGTAACAATAATAGCCAACACAATCATGAAAATAAACTCATAACCAAAAATAAATAAGAACATACATAAATATATATACAGTATATATATACATGTATATACAAAGAATATTGAATCCTCGTAATCAAAATTGGTTTTACGAAAATGTTGAAATTGTTGCACATTCCTGTCATCTTAATTCATAATGTATAGACGGTGATATTTTCAAAAATCTGTTGAAAAATAACCATTTATATATGGGTTATTTTGAAATGGCATTGTATAATTTTGAAAGTACATACAAGAAGTATAAAGACTACTTTAGCTCAGTATAGAAACAAAATTGTTATATACATATTTACAAAACATATTATAGGGTAGTATACTTATTCAAAGATTACACAATGATTGCATGTAATATAGTATAACAATCGAATGTACAGTGTCTCTTATGAAACAATAAAATGCAAATTATTTATTATTGATTATAAATGATATGAAATCATTCATACATTTTGAAAAGCATTATGTCATCGTACATTTTTGGGCAAAGGAACAAACCATCAAACATATTTTGCAAATCAGGGCAACAAAAAATGACATATTACTGATGAAGACAAATATAAAATAGCATCAAGTGAAATTTTCTAGCAATAAGAATGAATATGACTCATTTACCATGCTGTTATGTAAACGAATCAAACCAATCCTTTGTTTTCACAAGAGAATGTGTAGAAATGCGATAAGGAATGAGAGTAAAACTTCAGCTAAGAAACTGAATAAAATTTCTTATTGCGAACAGATTTTGCAAGATCTTTTGAACATATATTTAAAAGTGTTCACAGAGCTTGCCATTTTTAGTGATCTGTCCAACTGATTCCATGCTATAATTGAAGATACGAGGGGGCTATGTTTAAAGCATTCTGTTTTATACTTTGGCACAGAAAGTAAACCTTCATCTGCCTGCCTCGTATGATACTGATGAATGTCACTTACTTTAACTAAACTTCCTTGTAAATAGGATGGTGCCAAATTGTGTGTACACTTGAACATCATAGTAACACGCTGAAATTCAAATCGTTTCTCAATTGGCATCCATTTCAGATTGCTAATTAATTCACTTGATGGAGTCTCATAACTTTTGTTTGAAATTATTCTAGCAGCTCGTTTTTGAACTTTCTGAAGCTTATACGTTTGTTCCTGATATCGATTTGACCACACAGAGGAACAATAATCAAAGTGCATTATACAGCATCTTTAAAGATGTTAATGGTAAATAATCCTTCGCTCGTTTTATTACACTGACATTTCTCTGCGTTACCTTTGTTACTTTGTCAACGTGTTTGGACCAATTCAATTCTTCATCAATTAATATACCAAGACATTAACTCTTTTCAATACCTTTCCATTTATAGAAACATTGAAGGATGTTATTTTGTTTAAATTAGCACGCGAAGCTATGACCATCACGCATGTCTTCTCCGTGTTTAGTACAAGGCGGTTTTGATTAATCCATACCATTAATTCTTACAATGCGAAAGAAAGTTTTATTCAACCTCAGCTACGCTACTTCCACTCACAGTTAAAGTGGTATCGTCCGCATACATATCAACATAACCATCAGATATACAATTTGGTAAAGTATTTACATAGATGGAAAATAATAACGGACCCAAAATAGACCCCTGTGGTACGCCCATCAATACAGTTAATGGATTAGATTTTGCACCTATAAAATGAAGAGACTGCTCACGACCTGTTAAATAAGATCTGAACCAGTTTTCACATTCATGTGAACATCCGATAGCAGATAACTTTTCTAATAAAAGATTGTGATCAACTGTGTCAAATGCCTTCCGAAGGTCTATGAAAGCTACTCCAGAGATCTGTCTGTTTTCAATGTTCCATGAAAAATTATTAACAAATTTCATGAGTGCTGTTGCGGTAGAATGCTTTGCTCGAAAAGCAGACTGACTGGAGTTCAATATATTATTATCGTCAATGAATTCAGAAAGTTGGCGATGTACAGCCCTCTCTATGATTTTGCTAACAACAGACACAACTGAAATTGGGCGGTAATTGCTTGGATCGGACATATCACCAGCTTTAAAAATTTGAATTACTCGAGCCTCTTTCCAACCCTTGGGTACACATCCCGTGGTCATAGATGCATTTATGATATCGGTTAACGAAAACAGGTGATAACCTGTTTCGTCATTTTTAGAAGACAACAAGAAATGTGGTCATCGCCAGTAGCTTTATCTTTACACATGCGATCAATTTCCTTAATTACGAAATCCTCAGACACACAGTCCAAATCAAATTGTGAGATATGATTAATCGGAGTATCGTCACCGATATGAGATTCAGTTCTAGAACTTTTCAGGTTTTTTTTTATATTGGCAGAACAGGTAGTAAAAAAGCTATTGAAAGCATTAGCTATTTTAGGTGGATCTGATATACGAGCACCATCAATTTCCAAACTATGCGGCGATATCTTGCTGGATTTTGGAATTACACGTTTCAGACACTTCCATATATTCCGGGAATTTCCATGATTTTCTTCAATAAAGTTACAATGGTATTCTTTCTTCCTTTTTCTAATTAGATGTGTAACTTTATTCTTAAGGGATTTGTAATTATTCCATAACTCATCGTCTTTTGTAAGAATAGCAGCTCTGTGAACATGGTCACGTTGTTTCATTAAATGAACAATATCGTCCGTTATCCATGGGCAAGCATTTTTACGAATTCGCTTGTGGCATAACGGAATATGCTTGTTCACGACCTTGAAAAATAGATGATCAACGTTTTTAATATCTTTGTACACAACTGTTTAGCCATATCGCGGAAAAATTCGTTCTACGCAGAAATATATAAGACAGAAATACATAAGGAGAGAGAAGAAGATAGATTAAGGGGAAACAAACTATACAATGTTTTAGGAAAGAGAAGAGTACAGAAAAAAGGAAAAACAAAGAAATGCACGAAAACGGAGAAGGGGAAGATTAAAAAAAGTTCCTTTCCTTGTATTTCTTTGTTTTTCTTTAAATCCATCCTCAGTGCGTAGCCAGGATCTTTCGGGGGGGGGGGGGGGGGGGGGGGGGGATACGTGAAGGATCCAACCGCGTAGCCAGGATTTCATTTTAGTTGGGGCGGTAATTGTCGGGTGCAGGGAGAGGGGAATTTCTCCTCCCGCCCGAAGCGCGAAAGCTCTAACATTTTATATCAAATTTTAAAGATAAAAAAAGGCTCGTAGCACCTTCTTTAGGCGAAAAGTAAGTTTGACACCCGGACCTGACTGCTTTTCAATAATAATTATGGAAGCAATAGTGCGCTGTATGTAATAGGGGTGGTGCAGGGAGGGGGAGTTTCTCTCCTTCCCGCGCGAAGCGCTAAAGCTCCGACTTAAAAAGCAAATTTGAGAGAAATATACGGCTCCTACGTAGCACCTATTTTAGGCGATTAAATAGTTCGACGCCAAAAAGTGGTTTTCTATGGCTAAAAATGTTGAAAAAGTAGGAATTCCTAATTTGAAAAGTGGCATCCCTGAATACTGTATTGTATGTAACAGGGATGTGTGCAGAGATGAGGGAGTTTCCCCTTCCTAGTGTTAAAAGCGCGAAAGCTAAGACGTTTTATCAAGTTTGAGATATGCGGTGTGAGAAAATCGAAGAGACCAGGGGGGTGTTTCATCAATCCTTAAAATTGATCTTAAAATCGATCCGATCGATTTTAAGTGCCTCAAATCAATTTTAGGCACTTAAAATCCATTTTAGGTTTGAGGCCCCGTTTCATCAAAGTATTTGAAATTGATATCAATTTTAAATCGATTTTAACTTAGGATGTGATCCTTATCGATTTTAAGATGTGCACAGATCAATTTTAATGTATTATTGGTCATTATTGGTTTGCTATGTTCAGCAGAATGTGCAGTAACTTCAATAGAGGAATACAAGTACATTCCAAAGACAATAGGGGAAATAAATAGTGAAATAAAATGTGTTTAAAAGTCTACATTTGTTAATATTATATATTTTTCTGCATTATATCTTTACGAAAATCATCTCTGATATCATTTCTAGATAAAGAGTAGGAAAGATATGTTTATTGCACTTTAGAATAATTAAATAATAATAATAATAATAATAATAAAATAATAATAATAATAAAAACATAATTAGTTTTAAACCAGTATAAGTAATTTCAGACCTGTTTTAAAATTTAGAAACAATGTTTACAATAGATAACTTTAAGCCTGCCCTTAAAGCACACCTATTCCAACCAATAAACAGATGGAAGGAACTCGTTAACTTAATTTGATTGCTCCTTGCCTTTTTCCCCCCTTTTTCTTCCTAAGCACATGGAGAAATACTTATGTTATGTATTAAGCGTTGTACAAGAATGTTTTTTTATTATTAATATTATCATTATTATTATTACAGTAGTAGTCATGACAAATTATCTTCAAACATCGACAATGGACTAATAGTCCAAACACATTGGTTTAATGCTTCTCATCTTGTGATTTATAAACATGAAAATAATCTAATTATCTATTTGACTTTTATAGATAAATGACTTTAAAAACCCTTTTAAAAGAAGTTTTAGTTCCAAAGAACGTATATGTAGAGACATATTTAGGGCGCACTTCCGGCTCCCCTTTGTTTTGCTTGTAAGATTTTTTTTTAAATGACCAAGACAGCCCAAAATGTGTTATAAACATTTGTTTTTCCTTGTCAGAAAATTTTCTGAGATTTGTCCCCCCCCCCTTATACAAACTCCTGGATCCATCCCTGCATAATTGTAACCTCTATACAAAGGTCTGTAGGGTTGTAGTCCAACTTGAAGCACATATAGGAGAGCGTTACCCAAGTATCTAAAGACTGGCCATATCGAGCAGATCATTGCTGGTGATCCAGGCTCTGCGGTCTGGAAAGATGAGAAAAATATAACACAATTTTGATAAATGAGTTCATGGGTAATTAAGCAAAAAACAGCACTTTTTTATTTCATTCCATAACTTTCATATTTTATGATTATATCAGTTAATTACAATACCTGTACTTATTCAAATAAAGTACAAAGATTTTATAAATATGTTTTCAAACATAATAACTTAAAAACATTTTATCTACCCCTACCCCCCCCCCCCCCAAAAAAAGACAAAATAATAATAACATTGTCTTTGTTGCTCATTTAAATTTTCAGTATTGGTAAGATGAGTATTACGCTTGTTATATAAAGACTATTAAAATTGATGTTATTTTGTGTTTAATTTCATATTGTTGGAGGGTGTGGCAAAAATGACAGGCACAAAACATGATAATAAAATCAATCATGCCAACTGATAATATTTAACTTTTTAAAATTGAAGTTAATATATCAACTAGAGCACGAAAGTCCTGTTCCTGAGTGTAATATGAGTTGTTCAACTTTAAGTACAAGCTATTTTGTCCGAAACCTTATCAACCACATTAAAGTTGATAGAATGTCTAGATCTTGGATCAGACCAAATATCATGTTCATTATAAAATATAGGGGACATTAAATTACCAAATACCCTGGACCTGCCTATTTTTTTTTAAATACTTGTATTAGTATAGAACTTCATTTATTTATATGTTTGTACTTCAACACATTCCTTACCAATATGAACCTCTTATTATGGACTGATTTAAATCTTGATTTCAAAATTCAAATCAGTGAATTTTATTTCTGAATTAAACAACAGGTTAAAGGGAAGGTTCATCGAATATGCTTTAAAGAGGGGGTCTTACGGGTTTTTTATGGTTTAAATTTGCAAATTATTGTTTTATATGGTAAGGATGTTGATTAAGTAACACATTTCTTCATAATTGGCTCCTTAAAAGTCTTTAGTATTTTTATGGCATATAATTGAAAATGTTATATTTTAAGGATTTCCAACACGGTGTGTGAAACATATGGTATACTGTCACGCGACCGAAGGTCATCCGCGTGACGTCATGTCAAGTAGTCGATCGCGCTTCAACCTGGCCTAGCTAGCTGCATGCTGCGCAATTATGAGCAATTGGTAATCATCGTATTCGTAGTTTACATCGACCCCGCATCGACCTGAGTTATTAGTCTTCTTTGACAGTTCCATCGTCAAAAATGCCGACTAACTGCGTTGTTGGTGGATGCAGGAAGACAAATAAGGGTAAAGATGTGGCTGTCAGTTTCCATCGTTTCCCTAAGAATCCAACATATAAGAAAAAATGGATCAATTTTGTGAAGAGTATACGTAAGGATTTTGCAGCGCCGGGTACGATACCGGTACCTCTCACAGTGAATTCGTAACGGTGTGCAGTGCCCATTTCCTGAGAAATCACTACGAACCAAGATGTGAAGTTGCTAATAAACTGAAAGAAAGCGGAGGATTTGCCCCTAAATTTTCACAGAAATTAAAAAGAGATGCAGTTCCAACTTTGCGTGCCAATGATGGTCAAGGAAGCTACACTACAGATCTCATACTACTACTAGCATTCGTCCTAAACGAAGACTATCGCGTTATTGTGAGACAAGTGATGCAAGGATTCGAACACGAGTGAGTAGCTATAAGTATAACTTATAAGTTCTTTCACAATTAATAATCCGGCCTAATGCCTGCATGCACATTCGTAGGGCCCTGCGCCTGGTTTATTACAAAATTTGTAACCTCACTTGAAGTTGAATTACTGCTATCTCCCTTTCGCTCTCATAAAGTCTCGCCTTACCTGTGATTATTGTTTTAATGCATTAATATGAAGCTAAATTCGCCGAACTTTAGCGGTAGGCCTACCGGGTAACCCCAGGTACAACTATCCAAAGTCGACCTCGCCCATTTTATGGCTAATCGTATCACTTAATTTCGGCAGGTAAGAAATTTGTACTTATACTTCAAGAGAATTAGTGTAACTATCTAGCAGGCTCTTTGATTTTACGATTTAACGATTGTTTCGATGGAAAAAATGGAATTTCCTCGCCGAGCCGATCTTTTCCCCGTACTGTACCGTCGATTCAAATGACTCGATCGCACTGTGTGATCGAGTCAGCGACGGTATACGGTACATTACACACAGTGCGATCGAGTCATTTGAATCGACGGTACAGTACAGGGAAAAGATCGGCTCCATTTTTCCATTTTTTCATCGAAACAATCGTTAAATCGTAAAATCAGAGAGCCTGCTAGATAGTTACAGTAATTCTCTTTAGGTATAAGTACAAATTTCTATCTTACCTGCCGAAATTAAGTGATGCGATTAGCCATAAAATGGGCGAGGTTGACTTTGGATAGTTATACGTGGAGCTCCAACGCTGTGCGTTGGAGCTCCCTGGAGTTACCTACCGGGTAGTCTTTTGGTTAGAGTCTCCGCTTGCTAGGCGCCTCCGTTTACACTCACAGTCGTCGTACTCGTCTCTCAATGACAATGGTAAATCGCTTTGCGAGATCGCAGGCGGAGGCTAACACTACTTAGACAGCCTTAAAGGGTAACTAAAATAAAAAAATAATTGCCCATTTTTCGTAGGAGGGTGTCATCAGGAGCCAAAAAATATCCATCACACAATTTTTTTATGCATTCAGTCATATTTTATAATCATTTGAAAAGCACATTTTTGCTGATTTACACAGTCATAAGCCCCGCCCCTTAAAAAACACATCGAAGCGACATCGCGATCACGTGATCTGTGACGCATGAAAAGTAAGGGAAAATATTCCACTAACCTATACCGTGCACGCCCGGAGGCCCCCGGCAGGCCCAGGCCGGTGCCGAGCATGATATTCACCGCATCGACCATTTGCATTGCGTATTTTCGTTTAATTCCTCACAATAACTTTGATTTTGGGACACAGTTTCATCAATTAGGCCTATGCCTAATCGGTGTAGTCGCGGGCTGTAGCAAGACCCCTAAAGATGGTGTAAGCCTACATCATTTTCCTACAGATGAAAATCTAAGAAAATTGTGGGTCGCAAATGTAAAGCTCACGCGGGCAGAGTGGCAAGGGCCGGCCAAGTGAATGGAGTACAATCTGCAGCGATCACTTTGCCGAAGATGATTTTGAGGATCCTGGCCTGTATTCCGAATTTGGCATGAAGAGAAGGATAAGCTAGCTAAAAGATTCAGCTATTCAAACGATCAGACTTGGAGTCAAGTCTTCCAATCTGTTTTTCAACGACAGCAGCTGCAGCAGCTTCACCCGTAGACCGAAAATTCTGTCTCTCGTTCGTTAGCTAAGACGACCTAACGAACGAGAGACAGCATTTTCGGTCTACTTCACCCGTAACTCCAGGGAGCTCCAACGTGTTGGAGCTCCCTGGAGTTATTTCACCCACGGCCCTTCACCGTATTCTGCGAGGGGTTCAAACATATAATATGGTCGAATTTCCCCTTGCCACTCGAGCTTCTTTGCCTTCGGGGTCTGATAAATCATCTGATAAATCAGAGTTCGTATCTGCATGGCTCAGAAAAGTCCTCCAGCTCGCAATCGCGGACACTTTTCCTCTCTCTATATAAGTTACTCGAATTCAGCCAAAATCTAAGTCAGTACTAACGTACTATGTAAAGCGAAGTAAAAAAAAAAAGCCGTAAGTGAAATAAACAAAACAAAAGCGTTCACCAGTCGCTATGTACGAGGGGAACATAGTCACTGCCGTATTAAAGATGTGTAGGACATTGTACATACAGACGCATAAAACGGCTGTGCACGCGTTTATGACCAATGCAAAACTTTCGTTCGGCAAGCTCAGATGGATGAGAACATTGTTCAAAAGAAAAGCTAAAAAACAAAACAAGAGCTGTATATTTGGGCAAAAGCGTTTTCTGATCTTGTAGAAAATATATTGCTTATGATTATTCACTCCTAAGATTATATTGATTAATTTCCTATTTTCATAAATTGTCCGTTGAACAGAGGAGTCAAATACCGCATTCTGTGTACTATATTATATGCTGCAGCCTGCAGATCTACGGTGCCTCTTACTTTTCATACGTCACTTGGGGGTTAGCCAATCAGCTCACGAGTTTTAAGGAACGGTCCCAAAACCTCTACTTTTCCCCCTTTTTCGCCAAAACGAGACATAATTTGGACAATCGATTTGCAGATTCGTGATTAGAAGGCAAAACTACATGGAAAAAGCAACCACCCTTACAAAAATTTTCTGTGGTATACCACACAACGTTACCACAGGATATACCATAGGATATACCATAGGAAAATTCCTGTGGTATACCACAGAAAATTCCTGTGGTTTTTTGGGACATTTACCACATAGAAGTACCACACATAAATACCACACGGGATTACCACATAGAAAATACCACAAGAAAAATACCCATGGAATTCACCTGTGGATCTTGTGGTATTTTGGGACGTATACCACAGAACCCCGGGCCCATTACCACATGTTAATACCACAAAACAATACCACAAAGCAATATCGCATGCCAGTACCACACAGCAATACATGTGGTATTTTGGGACATATACCACACAAATCACGTCAATACCACACACCTGTACCACACAGCAGTACCACATGGCTGTACCACATGGCTGTACCACACAGCAGTACCACATGGCTGTACCACACAGCAATACATGTGGTATTTTGGGACATATACCACACAGCAGTACCACATGGCTGTACCACATGGCTGTACCACATAGCAGTACCACATGGCTGTACCACATAGCAGTACCACATAGCTGTACCACACAGCAATACCACATAGCAGTACCACATGGCTGTACCACATAGCAGTACCACATGGCTGTACCACATGGCTGTACCACACAGCAGTACCACATGGCTGTACCACACAGCAATACATGTGGTATTTTGGGACATATACCACACAAATCACGTCAATACCACATGGCTGTACCACATAGCAGTACCACATAGCTGTACCACACAGCAATACCACATAGCAGTACCACATGGCTGTACCACATGGCTGTACCACACAGCAGTACCACATGGCTGTACCACACAGCAGTACCACATAGCTGTACCACATAGCAATTCCTGTGGTATACCATAGGGCAATACCACAGATGTTTACCACATAGCAGTACCGCAAACCAGTACCACACAGATGTACCACACAGCAATACCTGAGTTCATCTTTGGACATAGGCCAATACCACAGAGAAGTACCACACAAAAATACCATACTGAATATGAGAGTACCACACAGCTACTCTCATATGGTATTACTATGTGGTACTCCCTTGTGGTATTGCTTTGCGGTACTCCTCTGTAGTATTGCTGTGTGGTACTTCTCTGTGGTATTTCTGTAGTATTACCCTGTGGTATTGCTCTGTAGTTTCCCCTGTGGTATTACTGTGTGGTACTCATCTGTGGTATAGCTGTATGGTACTCCACTGTGGTATAGCTGTGTGGTACTCCTCTGTGGTAAAGCTCTGTGGTACTCCTATGTGGTATTGCTGTGTGGAAGTCTTGTGCCGGTGTCAATATGTGATACTCTGTGGTATCGCTCTGTCATACTACTGTGTGGGTTTTCTGTTTGGTACTGATGCATGCTACTGGTGTGCGGTTTTGCCAAGTACAGTGCCTGTCACAATTCTTCTTCTACCTGTTAACCTGCAAAAGCTTATCACAATAGAATCACAGTGGGATCACCGGACCATATCTATTGAATTCAGCGCTTGCAGGTTAACAGGTAGAAGAATTGTGACTTGCACTGTATTACCACATTCACAAAATAATTCACCATCAAGCATGATCCCATCAGAATACTACAGACCAACACGTTTTACTACATATAATGAAAGTGGAAATTGCAAGTTAAGGGAACAAATTCCTTCACTTTTAATAAAAGGAAATATACATATATAAACTGTTACGTGTATACTGATATTTAAACTCTGCACAACTTGTAAGTCCCTCAAGCATTTGCAGATATTCTCTCTCTTTAAAAAAAGAAATAGGAAAAGTATATAAACTTTGCTGGTAATCTGATATACACTTACAAATTCTTGAGGAACTTATAAGTTTCATTTAAGATAGATATATAATAAAAACATGTCGCCATGCAATAAATACAGAGTGTACCTGAATAAATATTTGTGTGGTACACACTCTCAAGGTAAAAGGCAGGTAAAGTATTGAAGTAAAATTGACCCGTAACTGTAAAGAAATTAACTTTGAAGCACTAGTAACATATGATTCAAATCCCTGAACAGATACTACATGGAAAAAAGGGAGGCAGTATTGAGTTAATTCAGGAATGAGAAAAAAAGCTCCAAGAATGAATGTAGCACTAAAACCTGAATTCAGAAGACATTGAAGTTCAACATTTGTTGAGGAGCTCCCCTTTTGGCATCTTACACCTACATGAAATTATGCTCGATGAGTAGTTGAGAACTACCAAAGTCTTCTGCAAATTTTCCAATTTGGAGGCCAGTTCCAGGCTCCCATGTTACAGTTTGATTTAATGATTATATTGAGAGTTGAATAGTACAGTTCATGAATACCGCCATAATACTTTTGAAACATTCTTTTTTTTCTGTCCGAAAAGATGCACAAGACTTGAATGAAATAAGTCATGAGTACAAAACTCTCTAGCTAGCATGTGTGAAGAACATTCTTCAAAAGCTCATTGTACCAAGAATTCTTGGTACAATGAGCTTATGAAGAGACCATTGTGAATTTTGAAGAGCGACAGTTACCTTTGATGTGTGCTCACTCATAAACTTGGTCAAATAAAATGTTCTTCACATACGCTCACTAGAGAGTTGAGGGACATTGCAAAATTTTGTTACTGGTCATTTCTCAGTTAAAAATGCTACTTTCATCAGGACAGCAGTTACATTCCTATGAATGGACATGACTATAATCTAAAAAATACACAACTAACACATATCTGAAATATTGTCTCTTGTTTAGAAGAACACAGTTTTCCTCTTGATTACAATTTTGAAAGAATGCACATGTGGCTAATTGTTAAGTATAACAAGTACAAGTATAACATGTACATTATCAGTCTCCTCTTCTCATGATCAAGGATACTGCAGGGCTCTGAGTAAGAGTAAAGTCTTCAATAGTATTTCTGTTTTTTAAATGTCACCTACATTATTGTTTCAGTTTCATGTTCAAAAGTGAGGATTTCCCAAAGATATTCCCCTATTCTTATGATACATGTATTTTCATAACTATGCAAATTTCATACATTGCCCCAACAGAAAAATACATTTTTAAAATCATTTTTGTAATCTGACTTCCAAGTCCACTTTTTTGAGGAGACAAGTAAAAAGTAAATTAAAAAAGGCTTGTCAAATAGATAAGACATTTACATTATGACTTAACATTATCTCAGAAATTTAAAGTGTCATTATAAAGACTAGCAAATGGTAAGTTAATCTTATATGAATGATTCTAAACATGTACGTACGAGTCACACATGCTGCTACATATAAGTACTCCTCTGAGCCCAAGCACGGTACCACGTGCCCACAGATCCACTCTTACTAACGCAGCTAAGACATGCTCGCCGAATTCCTCACGTACCTACATGTACATGTAGGCAGAACGCTTCGCTCAGGTCCAATCCCTTAGACATAAGCTTGATCCTGCCGAGCCTCAGACTGAACAAAATGCCATCTTTCCTGCCATGCAGATAAAAGAAAATGAACAATTAAAAAAGAAAGTGTCAATTTAATTTACACAATGGCAGAAGAAAAAAGAATGCATCATCTTCCCATTTCCAAATATCATTATCGAAGTTGTAATAAAATGTTTTTGTTCATATCTACATATTTAAATCATTCTTTTTATTTAATTTCACAACATTCCTGCAAGAAAACATCAAAATATTTTCAGAAAATGTCTTCCTGAGCAACTATTACAAAGTAAATTTTATTAGATCCTCCGGATTCGTCATTAAATTTGATACATCTAACAAAATTTATGCACCGAATGATCAGATGCAACTCCCCCCCCCCCCCCCCCCCCCCCCCTGCCGGCCATGCAGCCTCTACATAATGTTTGAATAATTTTGGCTCTTTTCAGGGACACTATAGGTCTATCTACTCATAAAATAACGTAGCATCGCTTATTTGATTTATGAAACATGCATGCAGAAAGTTGATACCCACCATGGACAAAAACAACGAATAAGCTACATGTATATGAATAGGTGGAACTACAAGCTTAACTGTCTTAAGTACTTAAACCTTCATTCATTACTCTCACTCATCAACTGTCGAGTGATGCTCAGTACAAAAATACCCATCAAGAAAGTGAATAATATTAAATGAATTGCTATTACTTCATAAAATACATTGCCATTGCTCACCTTTGAAATGAAGTTTATAATCCAGAAATCGTGTAGGCACATGTTCTGCCTTTCACTTGCAATCACTGGCTGTTTTAGATCATTTGAATCTCTAGCTAGCTGCGCATGCCCGAACTGCATGCATGCAAAGACCGCGTTAATGTAACAGCTGGCATATTGCCAAATATGTCTGCCATAGTGTCTGCCATAGAGTTATACACAGAACTCAACTCTATGGTGTGTACCGGTGTACCAATACATGTGTGTGTCTGTGTGTGTGCAGTTGCTTGTGCATAGTCTATTAGATTCAGACCATTTTGCAATGAAATGTAATATGTTGGTAATCAATAGGCCTACGCGTCGCGATGGTATTGATGCTTAATAGCACTTTAATTTGGGGCCCGTAACATAAAGAGATAACTCAATCTTACGATTGATCAATCGTAAGTCTATGGCAAACCATGTACTAAAGAGTTACAATTGATTGTAAGATTTATTGTATCTTTATAAATGTTACAGGCCCCTGATATTAAACATACTAAAGTGTTCAGAATTCACTAACTGATTGAAATAATTCAATGTGTTTCGAGCTATTCATTCTGAGGCATCTTCTGAGGGTATGAAAAATTTCATAGGAAATACCACAAAGAAAAACTATACCACAAATTACCATACAGCGGTGCTGTGTTATTTATATAGTACAGTGGTATGAAAAATACCATAGGAAATACCACAAAGAAAAACTATAGCACAAAAATACCATACAGCAGTGCTGTGGTATATATATAGTACAGTGTAATACCACAGGGATGAAAAGGCCCACACAGATTCCTGTGGTACTGCAGATGTGATCGCCTGTGGTAGTCATGTGGTAAAAGAAATACCACAGGAAATACTACAAAGAAAAATGTACCACAGAAATATCATACGACTACTATATATATACCACAGCACTGCTGTATGGTATCTCTTACAGCCTTGTCACACTGTACAACAGTGTTGTACTGTTGTACAGTGTGACAAGGCTGTAAGAGATACCATACAGAAATATCATACAACAGTACGTGCTGTGTTATTTATGTGGTACAGTGTACACGGCTGTAAAAGATACCACATAAATCATAAATAACACAGCACTGTCGTATGATATTTCTGTGGTACATTTTTCTTTGTAGTATTTCCTGTGGTATTTCTTTTACATGGCTACCACAGGCGATCACATCTGCAGTATACCACAGGAATCTGTGTGGGCCTTTTCATCCCTGTGGTATTTTTAGGTCCAAGTATGTACCACAGGCTACTCCTCTGCAGCACCACAGGAATCTGTATGGTATCTCTTACAGCCTTGTCACACTGTACAACAGTACAGCACTGTTGTATGATATTTCTGTGGTAAATTTTCTTTGTAGTATTTCCTGTGGGTAAATGGGTACCACATGGGTACCAGAGGCGACACATACCACAGGAATCTGTGTGGGCCTTTTCATCCCTGTGGTATTTTTAGTTCCAAGTATGTACCACAGGCTATACTCCTCTGCAGTACCACATGAATCTGTGTGGGCCTTTTCATCCCTGTGGTATTTTTAGTTCCAAGTATGTACCACAGGCTATACTCCTCTGCAGTACCACAGGAATCTGTGTGGGCCTTTTCATCCCTGTGGTATTTTCTGTGGTATTACACTGTACTATATAAATACCACAGCACTGCTGTATGGTATTTTTGTGGCATAGTTTTTCTTTGTGGTATTTCTTATGCTATTTGTCATACCACATGGGTACCACAAGCTACATCTCTGCAGTACCACATGCTTATGTGTGGTCACCTCTTCATCCCTGTGGTATTTTTAGTTTCAAGTATGTACCACAGGCTACTCCTCTGCAGTACCACAGGAATCTGTGTGGGCCTTTTTATCCCTGTGGTATTTTCTGTGGTAGTACACTGTACTATATAAATACCACAGCACTGCTGTATGGTATTTTTGTGGTATAGTTTTTCTTTGTGGTATTTCTTATGGTATTTTTCATACCACATGGGTACCACAGGCTACACCTCTGCAGTACCACATGCTTATGTGTGGTACCTCTTCATCCCTGTGGTATTTTCTGTGGTATTATAAAGTACCATAGAAATACCACAGGAATACCACAGGATATTTTTGTAAGGGCAATTTCTCTTTAATTTAGTCAACCTTTAAAGACTTAACTTGTATAATGAGTAGGCCTACAAAAATTTGTGATTTTGATGGAATAATCTACCTGTCAGCTGAGACTGAATAAGAGAGTGATGGAAATGTCTAGACTAGACTGGCTTGAACGTACAGGGAATACTTTAGTGTGAATACTGGGCCGTACGGAAGTGCATTGCGTCACCATTTCATTTGCCCTATCCTAGGCCCTTGACTGGGGGTTGGCATTTCGATGCTGTATTACTAAGATCTAACTTAGAAATAGATCTTGTAAATTTTACATTTGGATGATGGTTTTAAAATTTTAAGTGGTTAAGGATGGAATCAAGAATGCAAATGTGTAATTTCTTAACATGATTACCTATAAACTGTACCTTGTTTATTTCACAGAAAGCATTGGAGTTGATATCTGACAGTGACAATGAAAAGAAGAAGCAAGATGAGGTGTTAAAAAGAAAAGAGCTACACACAGTCCAAAATGCTTCGGAAATGTTGAAACTGGGTTTTCAGTATCCCACCCATTAAAAAAAACAGGTTTGTATGAAATATTTTTCAGAGTAAACCACTTATTGAATTGCCAGATAGTTCAGCATGCAAAACAAATGTGCGAAAAAGAAATGCTTATGAATTTAATATACCTTAGTAACAATGCAATGTGTTCATTTGAATCTATTTGGGGAAGAGAAAAACTAACTAAATGAAAATAAAAAGTTATAATAAAAGCCGTACATATAAGAATATAGATTTGTTTATAAATCAAAACTTAATCTCAAAAATTACATCATAATTCTATTATCGAAGGGGGGGGGGGGGGCAATTTGACATTTCTTTAAATGAAAAGAAATAAAATATCATATTTTTTATATCATAAAGACAGCTTTTGTTGTTCCAAACTTTTGAAGTGCAAAATGTATGCTTTACAATTTTAATGAGAAGTGAACCAGTGAAAAAAAAGAAAAAAATTGCCAAACCTTCAGTTTCCCTCCATAATTCCCTGACAAGAAAAAGAAAAAAAAAAAAAAAATGGGCTTCACTCGAAAAAGGGGGGGGGGGGGTGCACAATCAAGAAAATGGCGGATCGTCTATGGTCAAAATTCATACTTCTCTTCCAAAGGGGGGGGGGGGGAGGCCACGGGCCGGCTGTGCGCCCCCCCCCCCCTGGATCCGCCACTGTTCGTGATCACATATTTTTAGTCTATGATTCTGTGACCACTTTTGTTTTTATGATTAGCATGTATTTTTAAGCTCAAATCTAAATCTCCCATTTTCAAGGTCAACAAGATCTTGCAAAAATTAAGATATTCAGCTGATGTGATGTGACTGTATTCTTCCCCCCCCCCCCCCCCCCCCCCCATACACACACACACAAAAAGAGAGCCTTAAAGGACCAATGGAATTCTGGTAAATATTGATTTCTCTTGATGCGTATTTCTAATCTATTCACAGCACAAAATTAGCAACCATTTTATCTCAATATGTATTAAATATTTTCATTTTTTTATAAATTATTTTGTTATACTTGCTAAGTCGTACCTCAAAAATATCTCCTGGAGTCTCATTCATGACATCATCAGTCACCTAAAATAAACCAAACAATAACATTGTAGGTACTTATCACTTAGTTGAGCACATGCTCACAGTGGTATCGCATGTTTTCATACAATACCATCTTATAACCTTTTAATCACAGTAGCGGTTGCTATGTCAGAAATTCTCCAGCATCACAGGAATAGAATGGAACTTAAAAACTATGGTATGAAATCATATGGTATTATTGTGAGCAAGTACACAACTGCGATATGCATGTACTATTCACCTTATTTTAGGCGACTGATTATTGACTGATGATATGATATAACAAGAATGAAACTTCATATGTTAAAAATATATGATGCATAAAATAATATTGGAAAAATTGAATGCCAATTTTGTGTTGTACGTACAGGACAAGATATACACATCAACAGAGATCAATATGTATCGAATTCCATACTCGTTACTCTCCACTGAAATGTACTTGTTTTTTGTTTTATAGTTTTTTGTTTTGGTTTGCTTGTTTAGGTACTAAGCCAGCATCTGAACTCCAGCATCTGAACTCGAGAAGATATGCGAAGCACGGCACCTGATACGTGACATCAAGCAAATGTCCCGTTGCCAGCAGACATCCAGTGTTGAGGCGTACTAGTACCATGGCACCATCAACTACTTCGCACCCAAGTTGTGTGCATATAGCTACACAGGAATGCTATGCAGGTAAATAAAGCCAACATCGTAACTCAATGATATCCAAAATCTCAAATTTCAAATTGAATGAGATTGTTAGTAAGTTGAGTAATGCACAAGTCAATGTTTCAATAACTGATCTAGATTAATTTTACTTACATGACATCGACTGCAATATCTCATTTTGTGCATCTGGGCTTATGTTACTTTTCTTATCTGTAGAATTCAGTAAGAATCTATCATGTTACTGTACATGTGTTTGCACATGCATATAATGTAATGCACTCCCATTTGATGAGCTCATCCCTTCACCGTCATCACCACCATTCCGCATGCCTGCACCATTATTATGACAACCACATTCAACCCTCAATCATTCAAGCCCTAATCCGCTGTCAGTGCTTCCCATGGTCATCCAACATTCCATCCCCTGGACACCCACGTGCTCCCCAATCATTTTCCTTTCACCCTTTTTGCCCTCACAAATGCAAATTGCGTAAATCATGAAACCAGTTGTTGGAATCTGAAAATAAAGGGACTTGCCCAATCAGACCCCAACCAAGCAAGTCTGTGTCTTCTTGTGCCATAAATAGTAGACATAAAACATGCTATGTTCTACATTATATTGTGAAGATTATCCAGTCATATTGCAGAATAAGTCTAATTTATGGTACAAGAAATAAGATGAAGTTTGGGAAATGCCAATATACTTATGTAGATAACTTAATCTAGTTCTATAAATTATAATTATGATGGTTTTAGTTCTACACTGTTGGTCATAATGGTAGCATAATTCGTATTTTCATAGTCATCCGTTGATTTAATCATATTTAAAAGCCTAAATAGATAATATTGACCAGGTTCATTGATTACATAATGATTTTGTATTGTCGAGGTAAAAGTCGGTCAAGTGAAACATTCCATAACGTGGCCTATCTTATTGTTTGGTGCTATGAAAGGCGGAGCCTCCTTTCTGCTGTTGTTTTGCTGTCCATTTCGTGCAGAAAGCCTACGTGTGTTAACAGCCCGTTTTCAGAGTTAGCTTGATCAATTCCTACCAAATTTGGTACATTGATTCCTTACACTATGCCTCGCCCAACGGCACTTGCAATTCGTCAGAGGGTCCTTGCACTCCGACGGAATGGACGGACACAGGCCCAGATTGCAGATATTCTTGGACTATCGCAGAGTTGTGTGTGCCGCATCCTCAGAAGACATCGAGAGGCGGGTACTTTGAGTCCAGAGAGATCTACAGGTCGACCACGAAGAACATCCGCACGGGATGACCGTCAACTGCTGAACATGTGCCGTAGGAACCGGAGAATGCCAGCGAGTCGTCTTTGCCACTTGTGGAGGAGGCACTTCGGAGTGAACGTTTCACGGGAAACCGTAAACAGGAGACTTGTCCAACATGGCTACAGAGCTCGGCGAATGACCAAGGTTCCACGTCTCACTGTTTGCCACCGGGTTGCTCGACTCCAGTGGGCTAGGAGGCACAGGAGATGGCAGCTTGGTCACTGGCGCCATGTAATCTTCACTGATGAAAGCCGGTACATCCTTGACCTCACCGATGGGAGGCAGAGGGTTCGACGATTGTGGGGCGAGAACCTCCGTAATGACTGTGTCCAGGAAACCAATCAAGCAGGTGGAGGCTCAGTGATGGTATGGGTCGGAATATGTTATGGCGGAAAAACGCCATTGGCTGCACCTGAAGGAAACGTCAACGCCGTCGTGTACCGCGATATCCTGGAACGCCATTGTCTTCCATACGCGAGAAGGGTATATGGCAATAACTTTCAGCTCCAAGACGACAACGCTCGATCACATAGGGCACGTCTGATGAGGGAAATCCTTGACACAGAGGACGTGCAGCAGATGCCTTGGCCTGCCTGTTCCCCCGACATGAACCCCCATTGAGCACGCCTGGGATGCATTGGGCCGTGCCATCAATGAGAGAAACAATCATCCTCAAAATGTGCAGGAGTTAGCCCAGGCACTGACCGAAGAGTGGGATGCACTGCCCTTGAACACCATCAACAACCTTGTGGACAGTATGCCACGGCGTGTGGAGGCACTGGTGCGTGCCAGAGGTGGCCATACCAGGTACTAAGTGACCCAACAAGATTAAAAAGAGGAACACTTCCCTTCAATCATCAAAAGATCCCAAGATTTTATTTTTCACGATAAAATTATCATGGTTAAACATTTACCAAAAATGATACATTTTTCCAGGAATCCAAGGTCTGGATGATTGTGTTTATCAAAAGTGGTTTAAACCAGTGTATAAAGTTTGTATGAATTAATTTTTGTCTTATATTTTTTATTTCATATGTTGAGAACAGATTTATCAATAAAATCGGTGAAGATATAAGCTTTATTTTGCAAAAAAATGACTCGTATTGTTGTCAATAGTGTACGAAAGGTAGAAAAAAAAAATATGCTACCATTATGACCAACAGTGTATTAGTAGTGGTATACTATTATTATTGTAGCACTTGGCCAAAACTTTTTTTTTTCTTTCCAATTTTACTCTAAAAGATGTTTTAGATCTTGGAACATAATTATGGAGTAAATACACCCTTTCTAATTTAAACACAGTTTCACATTAATGTTATACATCATAAGCATACTTACATCAACAAATGATTTTGATGTTACCTTTCTTCTAGACTCTTGATTGCGGCAATGCACTTCAACGAGAATGCTGGACGGGCTTCGAAAAGGAGGAAAGATGGCACTGAGCAATTTGCTGTCACATATCCTAGAGAGCGAGATGGCGACTTTGTACTGAGAAGAGTTCTAAAGGATCCAACATACGGTATTTGAATCAGTGCAGTTCATTTCAAGCTTAATGTAATGCTAGGCACATTCAGAGAGTTTAGATGTTAACAAAGGGTATCCATTTTTTTATACCACCCTGTATATAGAGACCATTAGGGAAGGACATAAATTAAAGGAGAATTAACCCCTAATTACAAATTTACTTATATTGGAAGGTGTAATATATTCCTACTTATTGGCCTAAATCATTTTCTAATAAGAAATTTTTCTAATCAGAAATGGGTATAAATAAAGATATTCCAACACCCGGTATCGTCTCCTACTCATTTACATGGGGGCTGCCATTTTCTTGCTGATTTGGAGTTGTACATGAACCATTGAGAAAAGTTCCAGTCAAGAAGATATTTTGAATCCAAGACCTAAATTGCTTTTCTTCATTACCTAAAATCCCATATGTGACGAAAAATATAAAGTGGGTGTTTACATGTATTATGAAAATTAAATCTTGATATTTTTAAATTGTCTGGTTTTGCTTAACAAAAATCTATTTTCTTGGGTTTGCCAAACAGAGCAGAACATAATATATGCAGCATGCATTCTGACTTTTCAAGTCCGTTATCCGAAAGCAGGTGAATGCATAGTTTGCCGCTATAGATGCTCAGGGAAGAAGCATCCATAAAATTTGAATTAATTTGCTCCGTCCCATGCGTCACAGTATCGAGAAAATAGATTTCTATTAAGCGAATATCGATTTTCAACAGGAAATCTTCAGTTTAAAAATAAATTGACATATCTATTCTATATTTTTAATCTCAAATGGGTTTTTAATTTTGAAAAAGGCAATTGGGCATTTGGATTAAGAAAATCTTCATGTACACATTAAAAAAAATGGCAGCCCCCATGTACTGCTAGCAGATGATAAATTTTGCTCAGAAAATCTTGATTCGTATCGATCTCGTATATTTTGATGCGAAGCCATATAGTCTAACAAGTAGGAAAAAAAACCCCTTTAAACACTATCGTCTTTATTTTTATTCGGGTTGTTTTCGGGTTGTCCGTCCGTCCGTCCGTGCGTCCCACTTCTCGTTACCGCGATATCTGAAGAATCATTTGAGGTAGGAACCTCAAACTTGGTACTAGTATGTATCCCCATACGAAGATGAACTGATTAGATTTTGGGGTAAGTAGGTCAAAGGTCACAGAGGTCAATTTACATGAAATTACATGAAATTCTTGGTTTTTAGCACCGTTACCGCGATATCTCAAGAACTGTTTGAGGTAAGAACTTCAAACTTGGTACTAGTATGTATCCCTATACGAAGATGAACTGATTAGATTTTGGGGTAAGGAGGTCAAAGGTCAGAGGTCACAGAGGTCAATTTACATGAAATTCCATGAAATTCTTGGTTTTTAGCACCGTTACCGCGATATCTCAAGAACTGTTTGAGGTGAGAACTTCAAACTTGGTACCAGTATGTATCCCCATAGAAAGAGGAACTGATTAGATTTTGGGGTAGGTAGGTCAAAGTTCAGAGGTCACAGAGGTCAATTTACATGAAATTACATGGGATTACTGGTTTTTAGCCCCGTTACCGCGATATCTCAAGAACTATCTGAGGTGAGAACTTCAAACATGGTACTAGTATGTATCCCCATACGAAGATGAACTGATAAGATTTTGGGATAAGGAGGTCACAGAGGTCAATTTACATGAAATTACATGAAATTCTTGGTTTTTAGCACCGTTACCGCGATTTCTGAAGAACTATTTGAGGTAAGAACTTCAAACTTGGTACCAGTATGTATCCCCATAGAAAGAGGAACTGATTAGATTTTGGGGTAAGTAGGTCAAAGTTCAGAGGTCAATTTACATGAAATTACATGAAATTACTGGTTTTTAGCACCATTACCGCGATATCTCAAGAACTTTGGTTGTAATTATTTAGTTATGTAAAAATTTTAATTTTACATAGATACACAAAAATATTTCTAATAATCTAATAAAAATCATTCTTCTAGAAATAGTCACTATAAGCCTATTGTTGTTTTTTCTTTAAAGTCGCAAGGAAATGTTTTTGAACAACCATTAATAGAGGGAAACAAAAATGAGGTCCATGGGAGGAGGGAACTTTGTTTCATAATTTTTTTTCTTCCAATTACTAATAGTGAATACACAAAATAGTGAATACGCAAAATACTTCCATTTGGCCTTGGAAAAATATACTTCGTTATAGTTGAATTTTTTATCAAATCTCTTTGTATCCAGTTTCCACGTCATAATTTTGGCCTAGTGGCAATATTTTATAGAGTTTGCATGAATTGAGAGTAGCAATGAATATGTGTGGGGCATTGACTGCACAAAAAAAAAACAAACATGTTAATAGCTAACATAATTTCATCCTTTTGTGTTTAGGTTAAGTGCATGAACTTTTCAGCGAAGTGACCATAATGGCAGCAACAGGCATAAAGACCTTGAGGGACAACATGCCTCTGTTGCAGAATGTTCCCCAGCCTCTATCGTCTACATATGACCGGCCAACTCCGGAGGAAGCCAAGCAGCATACACGATCACGATATGTTAAATTGACATGAACTGAAATTTGCACTCGAGATTCAAGACTGTTCTTTGCAGAGTACCTAACCATCGTGTATCTATATGGCTTGCCATATACACTGACAATTGAAAACCTAAGTAAATCCAACCAAACCTTTCAAGTTTTAAAGAAACACAATATTTCTGGAAGCGTTGAAGAAGAATTCAAGTCACCAAGGAACTCCAATAACTGAAAACATTTTGACAACATGTTGTATTGATTTCTGCATTTTCATGGCAACTATGAATGATATTAATATGCTGACGTTCGGTCCTTCTTTGAAGAACATACACTCTTAGCATCAGCCATGTTGTGTTTGTGTGTGCTGCATCACAAGTGGTGGTGCTGTAGCACTGCTGATAACAAACGTCACACTGCTCTAAATAACCAATTGTTAGAATATACTATGTTAAGGTATTAATGAGTATTTGATTTATGTTCTTGTTGATTTATGTTCTTGTTGATTTATGTTCTTGTTTATTTTCTTATCAGTATCGATCATTCCTATGGAATGTAAACATTAACGTTTTTTCTATAATGCATTTTGTGCATGACTACTTCCATTGCTCGCCTGTAATTGAGTCCACAAAATGTTTTGTGCTCTTGGAGACAACTATTTTTACACTTATCAGGGCCCAGTTCCGGTTTCTTTAGTGCATTTTTAGCCATTGCTAGGGCCTGATACAACTCAGTCAGTTGGACATTTCACCTTGATCTTTCGATGCAACTTAAAGTCGTCGACTTCATCATCATGATGACGAACATATGGGGTGTTGCAAGAAAATGTGTGATGTGTGATTTGGTTCAGGGTCTGCCCATTCAAGAAGATGCGCTTGCAACAATGATTTTGATTGGTCAGTACCGATCAGTTGCAACTTGCAATCACTCGCAACTTTCTTGCAACACCCTATTAGTCTGACTTTGCATAGCCAGGGCCATACTATAGAGCCTTCTAACTTACCCCTCTAGGCTCATGAATTTTAATGTAGGAAATTCTGACAATGTTGGAACCACATATTTTTGCATGGTTCTATATTCTGCCAAAGTAGTGCATAAAGACTGCAACCGAAAAACTTATAAGTTACATATTCATGCTAAGTAGCAGTAATGCTGCATGGGTGTACATGCATTTAGGATTATCATGAATTTAAAAAAGGGTTATTTCAGCTCGGTTTATTTATTTAGATACAGTTAAAGGGATTACACAATGGTTGAAAATATTTTGATATATGATCGAGAAATAGAATTCTAAGAACAATAACATTAAAAATTTGATGATTTTCAATCAAAATCAATGCATTTTGGCAAATTATTTGTTAATTGTCAAGGGTTGACCTAAAGATTTGAGTATGAAGTATGACGTAAAAGCGGTTACCCAGGTTCGCGTCTTGCAGTTGTGTTGCACGCTAGACTGTACAAAATGTATTATACCTTGCGTTTGCTAGAATTGCGCGACAAGGTAACCACTTTGTCATTGTGGGTACATAGGTGAAATTGGGACACAGCTAAGGGGCCAAAATATCCTGAAATCTTACATTTCGGGGTTTTCCTGGCAACACAAATTTATAAAAAAACTTTAGGCAGATGATTTTCTGCTAATAAAAACTTGCTCTTTTAAATGAACTAACATTGTTTCAGCATTGGGTACCCCCTTTAAGGCTCACCGTGGGGGGGGGGGGGGGGGGGGGAGATGATAAAAAACTTGACTGAAGATTTCCTCAGGATGAAAGGCTGCACTGAAAGCATACCGACTCAAATTTTGTAACTTTTCTGTAATATAACTTTAGGGCAGTTTATCATTATTAATTGATATTCAGGGGCAGATCCACAATTTGGCAATACAGGGGGTGCAAACAGCAAATTTGAATGTAGAGGGGGTGCAGATGACAATTTTCTTAGATTTAGCTATATCAATAATTGTGAATGTTCGATGTGTGATTTCCAAAAAATAGAGGGGGCACGTGCCCTTTACGCTCCCGCCTGCATCCGTCAATGATATTTCACTGCAGGGTAGCCAATTCCATAACATCTTCAATAGGGCTCTAGCATAAAAGCAAAGAAACAAAGGAAAGATGAAAAGGGAAAGGTAAGAGAGAGAGATAACGAGAGAGAGAGAACGAGAGAGAGGGGAGTGACAGGGAGACAGAGAGAGAGGGGAGAGAGAATCATTTCGCAGGGTAGATTACAGTGAGAAATATCCAGTTTGAGACATCCATACGCTAAACTGATTTTTTTTGGCGGCCAACACGATATCGACTTAAAAGAATGAGAAACTGAGGGCAGAAAAGTTATGTATGCATGATTACCTCATGGCTTGGAAAACAATTAGATTCCCTTTAATTTGATATTTAATACACTAATTTTCATTAAAAATTTATAGGTAAATATTGATATTGAAAAGGTGTTTTTCTTTTTTTGCGTAGTGTATAAGAGCAATCTTTCATTTCTTTCTTGGTTGTATGGTGGTTCTTAAAAGAACCGTTGTAAGGTCTAAGTTAATCTGAAGACTCTGGGGGTTCACGGAACCCGCAGAAGTCATCTGACGGAAAGGTTGTCCGTATCGTTGTGACTGCACATGATGGAAGAGGGACTCTCACTTCCTTTCCGAGGTAGCCCCAGCACCATCTTGCTAGCTGCTGGTATGCCACATGTCTCAGTCTCCTGTAGTAGAAAGGAAAAAAAGAGAATATCATCAATTGTAAACATGGAACACAACATTAAATGATAAAGTTATAAATACAACACCCCCCCCCTCCAACCCAACCCCCCCCCCCCCCCACTGGATGAAAACAAATTTGACCATGTGCAGTTGACCAGTATAACTACAGCTTCTTGCCACAATTAATCGCTCCCCTTAGGACAGAAATCACTCATCATTATCTTATATTTTAAATCAATTATACATGTACCTTCAGCATCCTATAGGTCAAACCCGCGAACGCATAAAAAATTGAGGCTATGTGCCAGGTTTGTGTTTGCATGTTTGAAAACCTAAACAGCATTTGTCCAACGACAACGTTCTTTAATTTGACACAGTAATTTATGGAACACTCAACATTTCTCAGTATTCTTCCCAGTGTTAGGAAAATTATTCATTTTGGTGTGCCCCCAATCCAGCTCAGGCCTGACAAAATTTAGCTCATACTACTACTACTACTACTAGTACTAGTCACAGAACTAGTGTTTGCAAATCACTGCGACTGCGAGTTTTTTTTTCATTTACACTAAACTTGACATTATTTAGGGTCTATGCCATTGGAATTAGTCCTTCAATTCAAGGCTTCATAAAACAGTAACTGAGTAAGACAATCTGTTTTACTTCAAAATTATCAATTTAAATATTAAGTATCGAAACGTACCAGAGCAGAGGGTTCCCATCATACATCGATCGTCTTCGGTGGTCTCATGCTGGTTTGATTCCGGTGGACGAGCCGGCCGTTGCAGCTTGGCCCTGGGTTCGAACTGGTAAGGCTCTGCTCCCATGGCATTATGCTATTCGCCGCCTCCACAATCACGTCTCCCTCTTGTCGTTCTAGTTTCTACCACATGATCATCCCTCTCGATAACCTCATTGTCGGATTCAGATGAAGAACTTTCGAAGGGGGAATCCTCACATTCTTCTTCGATCAGGTACACAGCTTCGCACTCGTCCGCCACGCAGCTAGCTAAATCTTGCAGCCGTGCCTTGCACTATGAACATGACAAACAAAGAAGCGGACAATTTATGCTGCTCCTCTTTGTACCCTTCACAATTGCACTGGTTAACAAAAGAACATCCATTCATTGCTATCCTGTAAAAATATGTAGAACAGGTGTCACATAATAGCAGTGAAGGGATGTCCTTTTGTTTACTAGAGCTATTGTGGAGGGTACAATGAGGAGCTGCATAAATTGTCCGCTCTCTTTGTCAACGTCTTCATAGTGTTGCTACCTAGCTAGCGCTAGCTATGGCATGGCTAGCGCGCGCTCCATGCTTACTTTACTTTGATGCTGCTGACACGACTACTTGAAATGACGTAAGGGGTCAAAATTTGCATATTCATGAGATGGCTTTGTTTATCGGAACAGCTGATCGTGACTTCAAAAACGGTTAAAAGGTGGATTTTCATCTTTGAAATACATACAGTTCCCTTCAGACAATTAGAAAGGTAATACAGGTATTTATTCCTTAAACTGTACACTTTCACACCCTGAAAACCCCCCAATTTTTTTTTTCGCCATGAGACCCCCTCTTTAAATAAATCTGACAAAAGATAAAAAATAAAATATTTGCAAAATCAATAAAAATCTGTGACTGTGAAGTCTGTGATCCCAAATATATGCATCAAACTTTCCCTTAAATATGATCACAAGATTTAAAAAAGGCCTTTTGTGAACTGAAGAGATAAAGCTGCCTTAATTTGTGTAACAAATGGATATTACGTCACATCATACAGATCCCATTTGAGTTTGTTCCATGACAAATTTAGATATTCAATAGCTGTTTTATCTTTTATCAGATTTGAGATTAGGGGCTGATCCAGGATTTTGTATAAGAGGAGGGGGGGGGGGGGCACACAACAAATGCAGGTTTGTGAACTTTTGGAAAAGTTATTTTTTGGTCCTGCCAGCTCTCGAAAAAGTCGCTTAGTGGGGGGGGGGGGGGGGGGGGGGGGGTTATGGGGGTCCCGTTTCCTGCCATAATTCTCTGACAAGCCAAAAAAAAAGTTTTGATTCTAAAAGAGGGGGGGGGGGGGGACGCACAATCCAAAAAAGGGGCCACGGGCTGGAAGTGCACCCCCTCCCCATGAATCCGCCACTGATTAGACTAATCACCATCTTTCTGAAGTAGTAATATGTTTCAATAGTTGCAATTGAAACATACATGGGGTCATGGTTAATTTACCTTATCTTACTTAGTTTAAGAGTTTGGAATTATCAGTTCTTAATCTAACCCCATAATACTAATAGACCCTAACAAGTTTTCTTTTCCACGTAATCAAAGTTGGAAATCCATATTACACATGAGATACTACGACTAGCAAACCAAACAAACTTACCCTTTTAATGGTACGAGTAGTAGTAGTCAAGGCTGTAGCTCAATAGCTGTAATAAAACATGTACATTCGATCCCATTCCTCAGGGCAAAGGGCAAATGTAAAACGAGAACCAACGCGGTGAAGACATGGCCACAGAAAACCCTTGGAAGTTGGAGTATTGGTTGGAATACTATCTCGGACTGTCCAAAAATAAAATTGGAAAAACAATTTTAATATTCAAAAGTAGAGACTACTCTAGAACTTTGTTAGTCAATCCAATCTAGTAGGCCTAGTTTTAAGATGAAGAGAAATAGATGCTGTCTAAATAGTACATGCAGTGTTAGTGTTACTTTTCTAGAGTCTAGACCACGAATAATTTCTTAAAACTGGCATTGCCATTGTCATTGGTAAACCTTCCCCATAGACATGTACGGAGATATAGTGGAGTCAGACGTTGTCTCAGTGGAACAACTAACGATACAGAGAGAGTGAAGCTTCTGGTCTTCTCTAGATCTGTTATGTTAAGCCTTAGTCACAACTGCCCGTACGTTTTTTCAGGACGCACGGTTTCTGCGTTTTTTCGGGGTTGGAAAAAACGTAGAGGTCCGTGGCAGTTCGCACAGGGAGTATAAGTAGTAGCGTGGTTGCGCGGGCTTCATACGCAAGGAGCATGTATGTCTTGCAGTTCACGTGCGGCACGCAAGGCGTCAGTACGCCTCAGTCGGAAATTTAATCGTGAGTGTAACGTGCAAATGCCGTGCGATTTGTATGTGCTCCATACAGATGACGCAAGGTTCACGTCCGTTAATCGCACGTACACCGTACGTGTTGCAACAACGTACGGGCCCGTTGCGCCACATTTGCGGCGGTAGTAGGGTTAAAGCAAGATGAACGTACTAAAACCGTACGGCGACAGTACGGTCGGCGGTGGATTTCCACCCTCTTAGCCCCACGTGTTCTCTTCTGACCCCTGCCTCTCTTGCTCCAGGCATTGTGATTCAAGAGTCAGTCCTGATTTAGATTTAGAATGTGCATACACATTTTCGGCCTACGGCTTTAGCGTGCTGTCTGCGAACTCGAAATTCCGTACGAACAACCTGCGCCCCCCTTGCGTTTTCCCAAATTTCTGCCCGTAAACCACCCGTAAACCACCAGTACAAGCCCGTACGGGCAGTTGTGACTAAGGCTTTAGATCTAGACTACATCCACACCTACTCCAGATGTAGACCAAAAGCTTCAGTCTCTCTTTATCGTCGGTTGTTCCACTAAGACTACGTCTGGCTCCACTGACCTCCGTCTATGCCTTGGGGAAGGTTGACAAATGTCAGTATTAATTAAATAGTACATATTTCCCAACAACAGACGGTTATTTCTGTCTACTCGAGAATAGACTAGATGTAGACTAGTCTACATCTATCATTTCAGATAGACTGTAGTGTAGTCTAGTCTAGAACCTAGCCCCGGGACGCTGCCACGAAGTGGCAGCGTCCTGAGTGAAACCAGTACGATTCGGTGGGTCTCACAATTTACCAATGTTCAAATGACCATTGAAAATATGGCCATATAAGTTATTTTTTGAAATTGAAGTATCATAAATACGATGCCATTTACATAAACAGACCTTCCGCAAATCAGTTTTTCCTAAAAAATGTGTAGAATCGATGAATGTCACTTTTTACTCTCAATTTTCGAAACCAGTCCCATTCGCCATGTTGTTGAAGCAGAAGCGAAAATAGGCACTTGCGCATGCGCCTATGAATATTTATTACAACGACGGCATAGTTTTTGTCACAGGAATAATGAATATTCATATATCCACTGTGATCCGGCGATCTCTATTCGCTCGAGCTCCTGCCTGCCACTCGTCTTAATGAATATTCATAATGCTCCCTTCTTGTCTGACGCATGCGCATTGCAAGCAAAACACCGACCTACGGAAGTTTTTAGTACAGGCTTTTGGAGATAAATAGCCAAATCATCCTCATTGAAAAGAAAGACGACAGTCAATCGTAAAGTATTGTAAGTACCTAAAGTAGCCTAAAATCAAATAATGTCATGTTTCATGGCTATCATTTTGACAAACGACCTTGTAATTAAGAGACATCCAAGCAATCAAAGGACTGCTGATCGCAGCCCGAACACTACGTGTTCGGGCTGCCGCAGTAAGTCTAGAACCTAGACTACTATGGGGTGTTGCAAGAAAGTTGCAATCAATTGCAAATTGTAAAGCAAATTAGAACAACCATTCTGAATGGTTCAGGGTCTGCCCATTCAAGAAGATGCGCTTGGAACAATGATTTTGATTGGTCAGTACCGATCAGTTGCAGCTTGCAATCAATCGCAACTTTCTTGCAACACCCCACTAGTGTAGCTAGGCTAGACTGTTATTATTTTGTTAACAAGAGACGAGTCCCATTTTCTTAAACTAAAGTTAAACAAACCTCGAATTTAGTTTGAGTTACTGTCAGCGTTACCGTTACTTAGACATTAGTCTAACTGACATCTAGGGTCTGTGGCAAAATGGAAGATCTCCTACTAATGAAAAGTACTCGGCCTAGTCTAACGACAAAGACCAACGTAACGACAATTACGCCATGAGACAAGTTTAGTTTGACTTGCATGAATTTATATGAATGGGACTGAAATGCAGACACCGGGGTAATTCGCATATCTCTAACTAAGTCGGGAATGCCGTATTAAACTTTATTATTTGAAATGCCGGCTAGCTCTATGAATTTTCTTTCAGAAAAATTAATGTAAATTATTTCACTCTACCCAAATTATACAGTTCATTATCAATTAGAATTATTTTTTGAAGCAAAACCGCAATTTACTTACTTTTTGGGGACCCCTCTAGCAGTGGTTTAGCGTCGCCATTTTGTGGTTGACAGAAACAAATTTCACTAGTCTCGATCACAGAGCCCTCCCAATTTATGAAAAATTAATTCAAATCGATTTCAGCTTCAAATCGATTTAATGAAAGAGCTCTCAAGTATCAATTTTAAGCTAAAACTGATTTCCATCTTAAAATCTATTTTAAAATCGAAATCGATTTTAGTTGATGAAACACCCCCAGCCCACTTTTACACCATTTATTTCACTCATTACTACATGAATAAACATAAATCCTTACTGATTCGAATGATTATACATTTGACATAGTGGTTTGCTTTGTTTTACTTTGAAATGATAACGATTTGGGGTAGAAAAACAGTTTCAAACCTTATTTCCTCTTGAACTCGAATCGAAAAGCGCACATAGCATCGCTCAGGCTCACTGCCGAGAACCTCCCAATCAAACTAGTTGTGCACGCACGCTCTATTCATTTCCATATGAATTACGTGTACTCTCGATCCCTGCCTTATTTGCATAGTTTATGCAAATTAGATCGATCGACCACTTCGCCTCGCGTGCCGGGTTCTTTTTATCCAGCTTTACTACCGGATTGATTTTCATATAGAAACTTTTTTTTTTCATTTTTGAATATATTTTCCACGGAAGTTTATTTTATCATTGATCGGATTTTTGTTGACGGGTTGAAGCTGACAGAGGAAATTTTGAGCAAATGAAAGTAGTAGTAGGTCGAGGCTTACTGTATTCGTATTTACACTTTCAACCTTGAACTCTTGACGTCATCGCGCGTGCAATCGAATCATGCAGCTGTTTTATCGCGGGAATGAGTCATGAGGCAAAAAAAAAATCAAATGCATAATGAAATAAAAGCAAAAGGTTAGAAATAAATAGATGAAAATCTTTTGGGGGCATTTCTTTTATTAAATTTATAGGTTTATTATGGAGTTCACGATTTCTCATCATCAGCATCACGCATACTTTCATTATTGCTTCGTCTGCTGAATAGTTTTTCTGTATAAAAGAGTAACATTATTCACATTTTATTGAACTCAATATATTCAGTCAGTCGACATACATTACAAACGAAAAAGTGAGCGCAGCTTGAGTTCTAACGGTTTGAAAAGCATGAATAGATTTCCTGTCTTTTCATTGCAGATGAGAACAAAGAAAATACGAACGAAGGTCGGCCAGTTCAGATAATCCCCAATTTTGTCAATGGAGCTCCAAGTTTTTGTATACAAAAACACGTTAAAAGTTTTTGTATACAAAAACACGTTAAAAGTTTTTTTTTTCAATAACCGGAGATGTACGCGCGTACAGTGAAATGGGTATCAAAAATGCCAAAATCAGGCTGGTCTCGAATGGGTGGGTTGAGGGAGCAGTATGGGAGCGGGATGGGAGCGGGAACAAGCCCCCCTCCCCCCGGTTATCTCGAATGGACGCGTTCCCAGTGAGAAGTACAATGAACGCGCCACTTCGAGACAATCGGGGGGGGGGGGGGGGCTTTCCTCGCATGGGTGTGTTGAGTAGATTTTTGTAACAGACGTTTTAGAAATTTTTGAAAAATGTACTCTTGCTGGTTTTTTCGTTTTTCTTTTGTCTAAAATGTAGAAAATATAATAAAACAGTATCTAAAATAATGTTTTAAAAAGGAAATCATTATTTGTGCAAAATAAATAGGAGAATTGAATAATTATGCATTAAAACACATTTTGAGGTTCTTGAGATTCATTTTGAGGTTCTTGAGATTCATTTTGAGATTTATTTTGAGATTCAAGAGATTCATTTTGATATTCTTGAGATGCATTTTGAGATTCATGACCTTCATTTTAAGATCCAAGAGATTCATTTTGAGGTTCATTTTGAGATTCTTGAGATCATTTTGAGGTTCATGAGATTCATTTTGAGATTCAAGAGATTCATTTTGAGATTCAAAAGATTCATTTTGAGATTCAAAAGATTCATTTTGAGATTCTTGAGATTCATTTCGAGATTTATTTTGAGATTCAAGAGATTCATTTTGAGATTCAAGAGATTCATATTGAGGTCCTTGAGATTCAAGAGATTCATTTTGAGGTTCTTGAGATTAATTTTGAGATTCAAGAGGTTCATTTTCGATTCATTTTGAGATTGAAGAGATTCATTAGATTCATTTTGATATTCTTGAGATGCATTTTGAGATTCATGACCTTCATTTTAAGATTCAAGAGATTCATTTTGAGGTTCATTTTGAGATTCTTGAGATCATTTTGAGGTTCTTGAGATTCATTTTGAGATTCAAGAGATTCATTTTGAGATTCAAAAGATTCATTTTGAGATTCAAAAGATTCATTTTGAGATTCTTGAGATTCATTTCGAGATTTATTTTGAGATTCAAGAGATTCATTTTGAGATTCAAGAGATTCATATTGAGGTCCTTGAGATTCAAGAGATTCATTTTGAGGTTCTTGAGATTAATTTTGAGATTCAAGAGGTTCATTTTCGATTCATTTTGAGATTGAAGAGATTCATTTTAAGGTTCTTGAGAATCTTTTGATATGCATTTTGATATATTTGAGATGCATTTTGAGATTCTTGAGCTTCATTTTAAGATTCAAGAGATTCATTTGGAGGTCCTTGAGATTCATTTTGAGGTTCATTTTGAGATTCAAGAGATTCATGAGATTCATTTTGAGATTCAAGAGATTCATTTTTAATGGAATTTGTTTTACCCCCCTATCCCGGGGAATTTTTCTGAGATATTTGACCCCCTATCCAGGCAATTTGAGATTCAAGAGATTCATTTTGAGGTTCTTGAGATTCTTGAGATGCATTTTGAGATTCAAGAGATTCATTTGGAGGTTCTTGAGATTCATTTTGAGGTTCTTGAGATTCATTTTGAGGTTCTTGAGATTCATTTTGAGGTTCTTGAGATTCATTTGGAGGTTCTTGAGATTCTTGAGATTCATTTTGAGATTCAAGAGGTTCATTTTGAGATTCATTTTGAGGTCCATGAGATTCAAAAGGTTCATTTTGAGATGCAAGAGATTTATTTTGAGATTCTTGAGATTGATTTTAAGGTTCTTGAGATTTATTTTGAGATGCAATTTGAGATTCATTTTGAGATTGAAGAGATACATTTTGAGGTTCAAAAGATTCATTTTGACATTCAAAAGATTCATTTCGAGATTCAAGAGATTCATTTTGAGATTCAAGAGATTCATTTTGAGGTTCTTGAGATTCATTTTGAGATTCAAGAGATTCATTTTGAGATTCAAGAGATTCATTTTGAGGTTCTTGAGATTAATTTTGAGGTTCTTGAGATTCAAGATATTCATTTTGAGATTCTTGAGATGCATTTGGGATTCTTGAGCTTCATTTTGAGATTCAAGAGATTAATTTTGAGATTCAAGAGATTCATTTTGAGGTTCTTGAGATTAATTTTGAGATATATTTTGAGGTTCTTGAGATTCAAGAGATTAATTTTGAGATTCTTGAGATGCATTTGGGATTCTTGAGCTTCATTTTGAGATTCAAGAGATTCATTTTGAGGTTCTTGAGATTCAAGAGATTCAATAGATTCATTTTGAGATCCTTGAGATGCATTTTGAGATTCTTGAGCTTCATTTTGAGATTCAAGAGGTTCATTTTGAGATTCATTTTGAGGTTGTTGACATTCATTTTGAGATTCATTTTGAGGTTGTTGACATTCAAGAGATTCATTTTGAGATTCAAGACATTCAAGAGGTTCATTTTGAGGTTCTTGAGATTCATATGGACGTTCTTGAGATTCCTTTTTTTTTTTTTTTGAGATTCTTGAGATTCATTTGAGATTTTTGAGATGCATTTTTAGATTCTTGAGCTTCATTTGGAGGTTCTTGAGATTCATTTTGAGGTTCATTTTGAGATTCAAGAGATTCAAAAGATTCATTTCGAGATTCAAAAGATCCATTTTGAGATTCAAGAGATTCCTTTTGAGGTTCTTGAGATTCATTTTGAGATTTATTTTGAGATTCAAGAGATTCATTTTGAGATTCATTTTGAGGTTGTTGACATTCATTTTGAGATTCATTTTGAGGTTGTTGACATTCAAGAGATTCATTTTGAGATTCAAGACATTCAAGAGATTCATTTTGAGATTCAAGAGATTCATTTTGATGTTCTTTGAGATTCTTGAGATTCATTTTGAGATTCAAGAGGTTCATTTTCAGATTCATTTTGAGATTCTTGAGATGTATTTTTACATTCTTGAGCTTCATTTTGAGATTCAAGAGATTCATTTTGAGGTTCTTGAGATTCATTTTGAGATTCAAGAGATTGATTTTGAGATTCAAGAGATTCATTTTGAGGTTGTTGACATTCAAGAGATTCATTTTGAGATTCAAGAGATTCAAGAGATTCATTTTGAGATTGAAGAGATTCATTTTGAGATTCAAGAGATTCAAGAGATTCATTTTGAGATTCAAGATGTTCATTTTGAGGTTCTTGAGATTCATTTTGAGATTCAAGAGGTTCATTTTGAGGTTCTTGAGATTCATATGGACGTTCTTGAGATTCCTTTTTTTTTTTTTTGAGATTCTTGAGATTCATTTGAGATTTTTGAGATGCATTTTTAGATTCTTGAGCTTCATTTGGAGGTTCTTGAGATTCATTTTGAGGTTCATTTTGAGATTCAAGAGATTCAAGAGATTCATTTTGAGATTCATGAGATTCATTTTGAGATTCATTTTGAGGTTGTTGACATTCAAAAGATTCATTTTGAAGTTCTTTGAGATTCTTGAAATTCATTTTGAGATTCAAGAGGTTCATTTTGAGATTCATTTTGAGATTGAAGAGATACTTTTTGAGGTTCAAAAGATTCATTTTGACATTCAAGAGATTCATTTCGACATTCAAGAGATTCATTTCGAGATTCAAGAGATTCATTTTGAGGTTCTTTGAGATTCTTGAGATTCATTTTGAGATTCAAGAGATTCATTTTGAGATTCAAGAGATTCATTTTGAAGTTCTTTGAGATTCTTGAGATTCATTTTGAGATTCAAGAGGTTCATTTTGAGATTCATTTTGAGATTGAAGAAATACATTTTGAGGTTCAAAAGATTCATTTTGACATTCAAGAGATTCATTTCGAGATTCAAGAGATTCATTTTGAGTTTCTTTGAGATTCTTGAGATTCATTTTGAGATTCAAGAGATTCATTTCGAGATTGATGAGATTCATTTTGAGATTCAAAAGATTCATTTTCAGATTCAAGAGATTCATTTTGAGGTTCTTGAGATTCTTTTTGAGGTTCTTGAGATTCTTGAGATTCATTTGGAGGTTCTTGAGATTCATTTTGAGATTTATTTTGAGATTCAAGAGATTCATTTTGAGATTCTTAAGATTCATTTTGAGATTCTTGAGATTCATTTTGAGATTCAAGAGATTCACTTCGAGATTCATGAGATTCATTTTGAGATTCAAAAGATTCATATTCAGATTCAAGAGATTCATTTTGAGGTTCTTGAGATTCAAGATATTCATTTTGAGATTCTTGAGATGCATTTGGGATTCTTGAGCTTCATTTTGAGATTCAAGAGATTAATTTTGAGATTCAAGAGATTCATTTTGAGGTTCTTGAGATTAATTTTGAGATATATTTTGAGGTTCTTGAGATTCAAGAGATTCATTTTGAGATTCTTGAGATGCATTTGGGATTCTTGAGCTTCATTTTGAGATTCAAGAGATTCATTTTGAGGTTCTTGAGATTCAAGAGATTCAAGAGATTCATTTTGAGATCCTTGAGATGCATTTTGAGATTCTTGAGCTTCATTTTAAGATTCAAGAGATTCATTTTGAGGTTCATTTTGAGATTCAAGAGATTCATGAGATTCATTTTGAGATTCAAGAGATTCATTTTGAGATTCATGAGATTCATTTTGAGATTCAAAAGATTCATTTTCAGATTCAAGAGATTCATTTTGAGGTTCTTGAGATTCTTGAGATTCATTTTGAGATTCAAGAGATGCATTTTGAGATTCTTGAGCTTCATTTTGCGATTCAAGAGATTCATTTGGAGATTCTTGAGATTCATTTTGAGGTTCAAGAGATTCATTTTGAGGTTCTTGAGATTAATTTTGAGATATATTTTGAGGTTCTTGAGATTCAAGAGATTCATTTTGAGATTCTTGAGATGCATTTGGGATTCTTGAGCTTCATTTTGAGATTCAAGAGATTCATTTTGAGGTTCTTGAGATTCAAGAGATTCATTTTGAGATCCTTGAGATGCATTTTGAGATTCTTGAGCTTCATTTTAAGATTCAAAAGATTCATTTTCAGATTCAAGAGATTCATTTTCAGGTTCTTGAGATTCTTGAGATTCATTTTGAGATTCAAGAGTTGCATTTTGAGATTCTTGAGCTTCATTTTGCGATTCAAGAGATTCATTTGGAGGTTCTTGAGATTCATTTTGAGGTTCATTTTGAGATTCAAGAGATTCATGAGATTCATTTTGAGATTCAAGAGATTCATTTTGAGGTTCAAAAGATTCATTTTGAGATTCACGAGATTCTTTTTGAGATTCAAAAGATTCATATTCAGATTCCAGAGATTCATTTTGAGGTTATGGAGATTCATTTTGAGGTTCTTGAGATTCTTGAGATTCATTTTGAGATTCAAGAGGTTCATTTTGAGATTCAGATTCAAGAGATTCATTTTGAGATTCATTCTGAGGTTGTTGACATTCATTTTGAGATTTATTTTGAGGTTGTTGACATCCAAGAGATTCATTTTGATGTTCTTTGAGATTCTTGAGCTTCATTTTGAGATTCAAGAGATTCATTTTGAGGTTCTTGAGATTCATTTTGAGATTCAAGAGATTGATTTTGAGATTCAAGAGATTCATTTTGAGGTTGTTGACATTCAAGAGATTCAAGAGATTCATTTTGAGATTCAAGATGTTCATTTTGAGGTTCTTGAGATTCATTTTGCGGTTCTTGAGATTCTTGAGATTCATTTTGAGATTTTTGAGATGCATTTTGAGATTCTTGAGCTTCATTTGGAGGTTCTTGAGATTCATTTTGAGGTTCATTTTGAGATTCAAGAAATTCATGAGATTCATTTTGAGATTCATTTTGAGGTTGTTGACATTCAAAAGATTCATTTTGAAGTTCTTTGAGATTCTTGAGATTCATTTTGAGATTCAAGAGGTTCATTTTGAGATTCATTTTGAGATTGAAGAGATACTTTTTGAGGTTCAAAAGATTCATTTTGACATTCAAGAGATTCATTTCGACATTCAAGAGATTCATTTCGAGATTCAAGAGATTCATTTTGAGGTTCTTTGAGATTCTTGAGATTCATTTTGAGATTCAAGAGATTCATTTTGAAGTTCTTTGAGATTCTTGAGATTCATTTTGAGATTCAAGAGGTTCATTTTGAGATTCATTTTGAGATTGAAGAGATACATTTTGAGGTTCAAAAGATTCATTTTGAAGTTCTTTGAGATTCTTGAGATTCATTTTGAGATTCAAGAGGTTCATTTTGAGATTCATTTTGAGATTGAAGAAATACATTTTGAGGTTCAAAAGATTCATTTTGACATTCAAGAGATTCATTTCGAGATTCAAGAGATTCATTTTGAGTTTCTTTGAGATTCTTGAGATTCATTTCGAGATTCAAGAGATTCATTTCGAGATTGATGAGATTCATTTTGAGATTCAAAAGATTCATTTTCAGATTCAAGAGATTCATTTTGAGGTTCTTGAGATTCTTTTTGAGGTTCTTGAGATTCTTGAGATTCATTTGGAGGTTCTTGAGATTCATTTTGAGATTTATTTTGAGATTCAAGAGATTCATTTTGAGATTCTTAAGATGCATTTTGAGATTCTTGAGCTTCATTTTAAGATTCAAGAGATTCATTTGGAGATTCATTTCGAGATTCAAGAGATTCATTTTGAGTTTCTTTGAGATTCTTGAGATTCATGAGATTCACTTCGAGATTCATGAGATTCATTTTGAGATTCAAAAGATTCATATTCAGATTCAAGAGATATATTTTGAGGTTCTTTGAGATTCTTGAGATTCATTTTGAGATTCAAGAGATTCATTTTGAAGTTCTTTGAGATTCTTGAGATTCATTTTGAGATTCAAGAGGTTCATTTTGAGATTCATTTTGAGATTGAAGAAATACATTTTGAGGTTCAAAAGATTCATTTTGACATTCAAGAGATTCATTTCGAGATTCAAGAGATTCATTTTGAGTTTCTTTGAGATTCTTGAGATTCATTTTGAGATTCAAGAGATTCATTTCGAGATTGATGAGATTCATTTTGAGATTCAAAAGATTCATTTTCAGATTCAAGAGATTCATTTTGAGGTTCTTGAGATTCTTTTTGAGGTTCTTGAGATTCTTGAGATTCATTTGGAGGTTCTTGAGATTCATTTTGAGATTTATTTTGAGATTCAAGAGATTCATTTTGAGATTCTTAAGATGCATTTTGAGATTCTTGAGCTTCATTTTAAGATTCAAGAGATTCATTTGGAGATTCATTTCGAGATTCAAGAGATTCATTTTGAGTTTCTTTGAGATTCTTGAGATTCATGAGATTCACTTCGAGATTCATGAGATTCATTTTGAGATTCAAAAGATTCATATTCAGATTCAAGAGATATATTTTGAGGTTCTTGAGATTCAAGAGATTCATTTTGAGATTCTTGAGATGCATTTGGGATTCTTGAGCTTCATTTTGAGATTCAAGAGATTCATTTTGAGGTTCTTGAGATTCAGGAGATTCAAGAGATTCATTTTGAGATCCTTGAGATGCATTTTGAGATTCTTGAGCTTCATTTTAAGATTCAAGAGATTCATTTTGAGGTTCATTTTGAGATTCAAGAGATTCATGAGATTCATTTTGAGATTCAAGAGATTCATTTTGAGATTCATGAGATTCATTTTGAGATTCAAAAGATTCATTTTCAGATTCAAGAGATTCATTTCGAGGTTCTTGAGATTCTTGAGATTCATTTTGAGATTCAAGAGATGCATTTTCAGATTCTTGAGCTTCATTTTGCGATTCAAGAGATTCATTTGGAGGTTCTTGAGATTCATTTTGAGGTTCATTTTGAGATTCAAGAGATTCATGAGATTCATTTTGAGATTCAAGAGATTCATTTTGAGGTTCAAAAGATTCATTTTGAGATTCACGAGATTCTTTTTGAGATTCAAAAGATTCATATTCAGATTCCAGAGATTCATTTTGAGGTTATGGAGATTCATTTTGAGATTCAAGAGATTCATGAGATTCATTTTGAGATTCATGAGATTCATTTTGAGATTCAAGAGATTCATTTTGAGGTTCTTGAGATTCATTTTGAGATTCATTTTGAGGTTGTTGACATTCAAAAGATTCATTTTGAAGTTCTTTGAGATTCTTGAGATTCATTTTGAGATTCAAGAGGTTCATTTTGAGATTCATTTTGAGATTGAAGAGATACTTTTTGAGGTTCAAAAGATTCATTTTGACATTCAAGAGATTCATTTCGACATTCAAGAGATTCATTTCGAGATTCAAGAGATTCATTTTGAGGTTCTTTGAGATTCTTGAGATTCATTTTGAGATTCAAGAGATTCATTTTGAGATTCAAGAGATTCATTTTGAAGTTCTTTGAGATTCTTGAGATTCATTTTGAGATTCAAGAGGTTCATTTTGAGATTCAAGAGATTCATTTTGAGGTTCTTGAGATTCATTTTGAGATTCAAGAGATTCATTTTGAGATTCAAGAGATTCATTTTGAGGTTCTTGAGATTAATTTTGAGGTTCTTGAGATTCAAGATATTCATTTTGAGATTCTTGAGATGCATTTGGGATTCTTGAGCTTCATTTTGAGATTCAAGAGATTAATTTTGAGATTCAAGAGATTCATTTTGAGGTTCTTGAGATTAATTTTGAGATATATTTTGAGGTTCTTGAGATTCAAGAGATTAATTTTGAGATTCTTGAGATGCATTTGGGATTCTTGAGCTTCATTTTGAGATTCAAGAGATTCATTTTGAGGTTCTTGAGATTCAAGAGATTCAATAGATTCATTTTGAGATCCTTGAGATGCATTTTGAGATTCTTGAGCTTCATTTTGAGATTCAAGAGGTTCATTTTGAGATTCATTTTGAGGTTGTTGACATTCATTTTGAGATTCATTTTGAGGTTGTTGACATTCAAGAGATTCATTTTGAGATTCAAGACATTCAAGAGGTTCATTTTGAGGTTCTTGAGATTCATATGGACGTTCTTGAGATTCCTTTTTTTTTTTTTTTTGAGATTCTTGAGATTCATTTGAGATTTTTGAGATGCATTTTTAGATTCTTGAGCTTCATTTGGAGGTTCTTGAGATTCATTTTGAGGTTCATTTTGAGATTCAAGAGATTCAAAAGATTCATTTCGAGATTCAAAAGATCCATTTTGAGATTCAAGAGATTCCTTTTGAGGTTCTTGAGATTCATTTTGAGATTTATTTTGAGATTCAAGAGATTCATTTTGAGATTCATTTTGAGGTTGTTGACATTCATTTTGAGATTCATTTTGAGGTTGTTGACATTCAAGAGATTCATTTTGAGATTCAAGACATTCAAGAGATTCATTTTGAGATTCAAGAGATTCATTTTGATGTTCTTTGAGATTCTTGAGATTCATTTTGAGATTCAAGAGGTTCATTTTCAGATTCATTTTGAGATTCTTGAGATGTATTTTTACATTCTTGAGCTTCATTTTGAGATTCAAGAGATTCATTTTGAGGTTCTTGAGATTCATTTTGAGATTCAAGAGATTGATTTTGAGATTCAAGAGATTCATTTTGAGGTTGTTGACATTCAAGAGATTCATTTTGAGATTCAAGAGATTCAAGAGATTCATTTTGAGATTGAAGAGATTCATTTTGAGATTCAAGAGATTCAAGAGATTCATTTTGAGATTCAAGATGTTCATTTTGAGGTTCTTGAGATTCATTTTGAGATTCAAGAGGTTCATTTTGAGGTTCTTGAGATTCATATGGACGTTCTTGAGATTCCTTTTTTTTTTTTTTGAGATTCTTGAGATTCATTTGAGATTTTTGAGATGCATTTTTAGATTCTTGAGCTTCATTTGGAGGTTCTTGAGATTCATTTTGAGGTTCATTTTGAGATTCAAGAGATTCAAGAGATTCATTTTGAGATTCATGAGATTCATTTTGAGATTCATTTTGAGGTTGTTGACATTCAAAAGATTCATTTTGAAGTTCTTTGAGATTCTTGAAATTCATTTTGAGATTCAAGAGGTTCATTTTGAGATTCATTTTGAGATTGAAGAGATACTTTTTGAGGTTCAAAAGATTCATTTTGACATTCAAGAGATTCATTTCGACATTCAAGAGATTCATTTCGAGATTCAAGAGATTCATTTTGAGGTTCTTTGAGATTCTTGAGATTCATTTTGAGATTCAAGAGATTCATTTTGAGATTCAAGAGATTCATTTTGAAGTTCTTTGAGATTCTTGAGATTCATTTTGAGATTCAAGAGGTTCATTTTGAGATTCATTTTGAGATTGAAGAAATACATTTTGAGGTTCAAAAGATTCATTTTGACATTCAAGAGATTCATTTCGAGATTCAAGAGATTCATTTTGAGTTTCTTTGAGATTCTTGAGATTCATTTTGAGATTCAAGAGATTCATTTCGAGATTGATGAGATTCATTTTGAGATTCAAAAGATTCATTTTCAGATTCAAGAGATTCATTTTGAGGTTCTTGAGATTCTTTTTGAGGTTCTTGAGATTCTTGAGATTCATTTGGAGGTTCTTGAGATTCATTTTGAGATTTATTTTGAGATTCAAGAGATTCATTTTGAGATTCTTAAGATTCATTTTGAGATTCTTGAGATTCATTTTGAGATTCAAGAGATTCACTTCGAGATTCATGAGATTCATTTTGAGATTCAAAAGATTCATATTCAGATTCAAGAGATTCATTTTGAGGTTCTTGAGATTCAAGATATTCATTTTGAGATTCTTGAGATGCATTTGGGATTCTTGAGCTTCATTTTGAGATTCAAGAGATTAATTTTGAGATTCAAGAGATTCATTTTGAGGTTCTTGAGATTAATTTTGAGATATATTTTGAGGTTCTTGAGATTCAAGAGATTCATTTTGAGATTCTTGAGATGCATTTGGGATTCTTGAGCTTCATTTTGAGATTCAAGAGATTCATTTTGAGGTTCTTGAGATTCAAGAGATTCAAGAGATTCATTTTGAGATCCTTGAGATGCATTTTGAGATTCTTGAGCTTCATTTTAAGATTCAAGAGATTCATTTTGAGGTTCATTTTGAGATTCAAGAGATTCATGAGATTCATTTTGAGATTCAAGAGATTCATTTTGAGATTCATGAGATTCATTTTGAGATTCAAAAGATTCATTTTCAGATTCAAGAGATTCATTTTGAGGTTCTTGAGATTCTTGAGATTCATTTTGAGATTCAAGAGATGCATTTTGAGATTCTTGAGCTTCATTTTGCGATTCAAGAGATTCATTTGGAGATTCTTGAGATTCATTTTGAGGTTCAAGAGATTCATTTTGAGGTTCTTGAGATTAATTTTGAGATATATTTTGAGGTTCTTGAGATTCAAGAGATTCATTTTGAGATTCTTGAGATGCATTTGGGATTCTTGAGCTTCATTTTGAGATTCAAGAGATTCATTTTGAGGTTCTTGAGATTCAAGAGATTCAAGAGATTCATTTTGAGATCCTTGAGATGCATTTTGAGATTCTTGAGCTTCATTTTAAGATTCAAAAGATTCATTTTCAGATTCAAGAGATTCATTTTCAGGTTCTTGAGATTCTTGAGATTCATTTTGAGATTCAAGAGTTGCATTTTGAGATTCTTGAGCTTCATTTTGCGATTCAAGAGATTCATTTGGAGGTTCTTGAGATTCATTTTGAGGTTCATTTTGAGATTCAAGAGATTCATGAGATTCATTTTGAGATTCAAGAGATTCATTTTGAGGTTCAAAAGATTCATTTTGAGATTCACGAGATTCTTTTTGAGATTCAAAAGATTCATATTCAGATTCCAGAGATTCATTTTGAGGTTATGGAGATTCATTTTGAGGTTCTTGAGATTCTTGAGATTCATTTTGAGATTCAAGAGGTTCATTTTGAGATTCAGATTCAAGAGATTCATTTTGAGATTCATTCTGAGGTTGTTGACATTCATTTTGAGATTTATTTTGAGGTTGTTGACATCCAAGAGATTCATTTTGATGTTCTTTGAGATTCTTGAGCTTCATTTTGAGATTCAAGAGATTCATTTTGAGGTTCTTGAGATTCATTTTGAGATTCAAGAGATTGATTTTGAGATTCAAGAGATTCATTTTGAGGTTGTTGACATTCAAGAGATTCAAGAGATTCATTTTGAGATTCAAGATGTTCATTTTGAGGTTCTTGAGATTCATTTTGCGGTTCTTGAGATTCTTGAGATTCATTTTGAGATTTTTGAGATGCATTTTGAGATTCTTGAGCTTCATTTGGAGGTTCTTGAGATTCATTTTGAGGTTCATTTTGAGATTCAAGAAATTCATGAGATTCATTTTGAGATTCATTTTGAGGTTGTTGACATTCAAAAGATTCATTTTGAAGTTCTTTGAGATTCTTGAGATTCATTTTGAGATTCAAGAGGTTCATTTTGAGATTCATTTTGAGATTGAAGAGATACTTTTTGAGGTTCAAAAGATTCATTTTGACATTCAAGAGATTCATTTCGACATTCAAGAGATTCATTTCGAGATTCAAGAGATTCATTTTGAGGTTCTTTGAGATTCTTGAGATTCATTTTGAGATTCAAGAGATTCATTTTGAAGTTCTTTGAGATTCTTGAGATTCATTTTGAGATTCAAGAGGTTCATTTTGAGATTCATTTTGAGATTGAAGAGATACATTTTGAGGTTCAAAAGATTCATTTTGAAGTTCTTTGAGATTCTTGAGATTCATTTTGAGATTCAAGAGGTTCATTTTGAGATTCATTTTGAGATTGAAGAAATACATTTTGAGGTTCAAAAGATTCATTTTGACATTCAAGAGATTCATTTCGAGATTCAAGAGATTCATTTTGAGTTTCTTTGAGATTCTTGAGATTCATTTTGAGATTCAAGAGATTCATTTCGAGATTGATGAGATTCATTTTGAGATTCAAAAGATTCATTTTCAGATTCAAGAGATTCATTTTGAGGTTCTTGAGATTCTTTTTGAGGTTCTTGAGATTCTTGAGATTCATTTGGAGGTTCTTGAGATTCATTTTGAGATTTATTTTGAGATTCAAGAGATTCATTTTGAGATTCTTAAGATGCATTTTGAGATTCTTGAGCTTCATTTTAAGATTCAAGAGATTCATTTGGAGATTCATTTCGAGATTCAAGAGATTCATTTTGAGTTTCTTTGAGATTCTTGAGATTCATGAGATTCACTTCGAGATTCATGAGATTCATTTTGAGATTCAAAAGATTCATATTCAGATTCAAGAGATATATTTTGAGGTTCTTTGAGATTCTTGAGATTCATTTTGAGATTCAAGAGATTCATTTTGAAGTTCTTTGAGATTCTTGAGATTCATTTTGAGATTCAAGAGGTTCATTTTGAGATTCATTTTGAGATTGAAGAAATACATTTTGAGGTTCAAAAGATTCATTTTGACATTCAAGAGATTCATTTCGAGATTCAAGAGATTCATTTTGAGTTTCTTTGAGATTCTTGAGATTCATTTTGAGATTCAAGAGATTCATTTCGAGATTGATGAGATTCATTTTGAGATTCAAAAGATTCATTTTCAGATTCAAGAGATTCATTTTGAGGTTCTTGAGATTCTTTTTGAGGTTCTTGAGATTCTTGAGATTCATTTGGAGGTTCTTGAGATTCATTTTGAGATTTATTTTGAGATTCAAGAGATTCATTTTGAGATTCTTAAGATGCATTTTGAGATTCTTGAGCTTCATTTTAAGATTCAAGAGATTCATTTGGAGATTCATTTCGAGATTCAAGAGATTCATTTTGAGTTTCTTTGAGATTCTTGAGATTCATGAGATTCACTTCGAGATTCATGAGATTCATTTTGAGATTCAAAAGATTCATATTCAGATTCAAGAGATATATTTTGAGGTTCTTGAGATTCAAGAGATTCATTTTGAGATTCTTGAGATGCATTTGGGATTCTTGAGCTTCATTTTGAGATTCAAGAGATTCATTTTGAGGTTCTTGAGATTCAGGAGATTGAAGAGATTCATTTTGAGATCCTTGAGATGCATTTTGAGATTCTTGAGCTTCATTTTAAGATTCAAGAGATTCATTTTGAGGTTCATTTTGAGATTCAAGAGATTCATGAGATTCATTTTGAGATTCAAGAGATTCATTTTGAGATTCATGAGATTCATTTTGAGATTCAAAAGATTCATTTTCAGATTCAAGAGATTCATTTCGAGGTTCTTGAGATTCTTGAGATTCATTTTGAGATTCAAGAGATGCATTTTCAGATTCTTGAGCTTCATTTTGCGATTCAAGAGATTCATTTGGAGGTTCTTGAGATTCATTTTGAGGTTCATTTTGAGATTCAAGAGATTCATGAGATTCATTTTGAGATTCAAGAGATTCATTTTGAGGTTCAAAAGATTCATTTTGAGATTCACGAGATTCTTTTTGAGATTCAAAAGATTCATATTCAGATTCCAGAGATTCATTTTGAGGTTATGGAGATTCATTTTGAGATTCAAGAGATTCATGAGATTCATTTTGAGATTCATGAGATTCATTTTGAGATTCAAGAGATTCATTTTGAGGTTCTTGAGATTCATTTTGAGATTCATTTTGAGGTTGTTGACATTCAAAAGATTCATTTTGAAGTTCTTTGAGATTCTTGAGATTCATTTTGAGATTCAAGAGGTTCATTTTGAGATTCATTTTGAGATTGAAGAGATACTTTTTGAGGTTCAAAAGATTCATTTTGACATTCAAGAGATTCATTTCGACATTCAAGAGATTCATTTCGAGATTCAAGAGATTCATTTTGAGGTTCTTTGAGATTCTTGAGATTCATTTTGAGATTCAAGAGATTCATTTTGAGATTCAAGAGATTCATTTTGAAGTTCTTTGAGATTCTTGAGATTCATTTTGAGATTCAAGAGGTTCATTTTGAGATTCATTTTGAGGTTCTTGAGATTCAAGAGATTCATTTTGAGATTCTTGAGATGCATTTGGGATTCTTGAGCTTCATTTTGAGATTCAAGAGATTCATTTTGAGGTTCTTGAGATTCAAGAGATTCAAGAGATTCATTTTGAGATCCTTGAGATGCATTTTGAGATTCTTGAGCTTCATTTTAAGATTCAAGAGATTCATTTTGAGGTTCATTTTGAGATTCAAGAGATTCATGAGATTCATTTTGAGATTCAAGAGATTCATTTTGAGATTCATGAGATTCATTTTGAGATTCAAAAGATTCATTTTCAGATTCAAGAGATTCATTTCGAGGTTCTTGAGCTTCTTGAGAATCATTTTGAGATTCAAGAGATGCATTTTGAGATTCTTGAGATTCATTTTGAGGTTCATTTTGAGATTCAAGAGATTCATGAGATTCATTTTGAGATTCAAGAGATTCATTTTGAGGTTCAAAAGATTCATTTTGAGATTCACGAGATTCTTTTTGAGATTCAAAAGATTCATATTCAGATTCCAGAGATTCATTTTGAGGTTATGGAGATTCATTATGAGGTTCTTGAGATTCTTGAGATTCATTTTGAGATTCTTGAGCTTCATTTTAAGATTCAAGAGATTCATTTTGAGGTTCATTTTGAGATTCAAGAGATTCATGAGATTCATTTTGAGATTCAAGAGATTCATTTTGAGATTCATGAGATTCATTTTGAGATTCAAAAGATTCATTTTCAGATTCAAGAGATTCATTTTGAGGTTCTTGAGATTCTTGAGATTCATTTTGAGATTCAAGAGATGCATTTTGAGATTCTTGAGCTTCATTTTGCGATTCAAGAGATTCATTTGGAGGTTCTTGAGATTCATTTTGAGGTTCATTTTGAGATTCAAGAGATTCATGAGATTCATTTTGAGATTCAAGAGATTCATTTTGAGGTTCAAAAGATTCATTTTGAGATTCACGAGATTCTTTTTGAGATTCAAAAGATTCATATTCAGATTCCAGAGATTCATTTTGAGGTTATGGAGATTCATTTTGAGGTTCTTGAGATTCTTGAGATTCATTTTGAGGTTCTTGAGATTCAAGAGATTCAAGAGATTCATTTTGAGATCCTTGAGATGCATTTTGAGATTCTTGAGCTTCATTTTAAGATTCAAAAGATTCATTTTCAGATTCAAGAGATTCATTTTCAGGTTCTTGAGATTCTTGAGATTCATTTTGAGATTCAAGAGATGCATTTTGAGATTCTTGAGATTCATTTTGAGGTTCAAAAGATTCATTTTGAGATTCACGAGATTCTTTTTGAGATTCAAAAGATTCATATTCAGATTCCAGAGATTCATTTTGAGGTTATGGAGATTCATTTTGAGGTTCTTGAGATTCTTGAGATTCATTTTGAGATTCAAGAGGTTCATTTTGAGATTCAGATTCAAGAGATTCATTTTGAGATTCATTTTGAGGTTGTTGACATTCATTTTGAGATTTATTTTGAGGTTGTTGACATTCAAGAGATTCATCTTGATGTTCTTTGAGATTCTTGAGCTTCATTTTGAGATTCAAGAGATTCATTTTGAGGTTCTTTGAGATTCTTGAGCTTCATTTTGAGATTCAAGAGATTCATTTTGAGGTTCTTGAGATTCATTTTGAGATTCAAGAGATTGATTTTGAGATTCAAGAGATTCATTTTGAGGTTGTTGACATTCAAGAGATTCATTTTGAGATTCAAGAGATTCATTTTGAGATTCAAGATGTTCATTTTGAGGTTCTTGAGATTCATTTTGCGGTTCTTGAGATTCTTGAAATTCATTTTGAGATTTTTGAGATGCATTTTGAGATTCTTGAGCTTCATTTGGAGGTTCTTGAGATTCATTTTGAGGTTCATTTTGAGATTCAAGAAATTCATGAGATTCATTTTGAGATTCATTTTGAGGTTGTTGACATTCAAAAGATTCATTTTGAAGTTCTTTGAGATTCTTGAGATTCATTTTGAGATTCAAGAGGTTCATTTTGAGATTCATTTTGAGATTGAAGAGATACTTTTTGAGGTTCAAAAGATTCATTTTGACATTCAAGAGATTCATTTCGACATTCAAGAGATTCATTTCGAGATTCAAGAGATTCATTTTGAGGTTCTTTGAGATTCTTGAGATTCATTTTGAGATTCAAGAGATTCATTTTGAGTTTCTTTGAGGTTCATTTTGAGATTCATTTTGAGGTTCTTGAGATTCAAGAGATTCATTTTGAGATTCTTGAGATGCATTTGGGATTCTTGAGCTTCATTTTGAGATTCAAGAGATTCATTTTGAGGTTCTTGAGATTCAAGAGATTCAAGAGATTCATTTTGAGATCCTTGAGATGCATTTTGAGATTCTTGAGCTTCATTTTAAGATTCAAGAGATTCATTTTGAGGTTCATTTTGAGATTCAAGAGATTCATGAGATTCATTTTGAGATTCAAGAGATTCATTTTGAGATTCATGAGATTCATTTTGAGATTCAAAAGATTCATTTTCAGATTCAAGAGATTCATTTCGAGGTTCTTGAGCTTCTTGAGAATCATTTTGAGATTCAAGAGATGCATTTTGAGATTCTTGAGATTCATTTTGAGGTTCATTTTGAGATTCAAGAGATTCATGAGATTCATTTTGAGATTCAAGAGATTCATTTTGAGGTTCAAAAGATTCATTTTGAGATTCACGAGATTCTTTTTGAGATTCAAAAGATTCATATTCAGATTCCAGAGATTCATTTTGAGGTTATGGAGATTCATTATGAGGTTCTTGAGATTCTTGAGATTCATTTTGAGATTCTTGAGCTTCATTTTAAGATTCAAGAGATTCATTTTGAGGTTCATTTTGAGATTCAAGAGATTCATGAGATTCATTTTGAGATTCAAGAGATTCATTTTGAGATTCATGAGATTCATTTTGAGATTCAAAAGATTCATTTTCAGATTCAAGAGATTCATTTTGAGGTTCTTGAGATTCTTGAGATTCATTTTGAGATTCAAGAGATGCATTTTGAGATTCTTGAGCTTCATTTTGCGATTCAAGAGATTCATTTGGAGGTTCTTGAGATTCATTTTGAGGTTCATTTTGAGATTCAAGAGATTCATGAGATTCATTTTGAGATTCAAGAGATTCATTTTGAGGTTCAAAAGATTCATTTTGAGATTCACGAGATTCTTTTTGAGATTCAAAAGATTCATATTCAGATTCCAGAGATTCATTTTGAGGTTATGGAGATTCATTTTGAGGTTCTTGAGATTCTTGAGATTCATTTTGAGGTTCTTGAGATTCAAGAGATTCAAGAGATTCATTTTGAGATCCTTGAGATGCATTTTGAGATTCTTGAGCTTCATTTTAAGATTCAAAAGATTCATTTTCAGATTCAAGAGATTCATTTTCAGGTTCTTGAGATTCTTGAGATTCATTTTGAGATTCAAGAGATGCATTTTGAGATTCTTGAGATTCATTTTGAGGTTCAAAAGATTCATTTTGAGATTCACGAGATTCTTTTTGAGATTCAAAAGATTCATATTCAGATTCCAGAGATTCATTTTGAGGTTATGGAGATTCATTTTGAGGTTCTTGAGATTCTTGAGATTCATTTTGAGATTCAAGAGGTTCATTTTGAGATTCAGATTCAAGAGATTCATTTTGAGATTCATTTTGAGGTTGTTGACATTCATTTTGAGATTTATTTTGAGGTTGTTGACATTCAAGAGATTCATTTTGATGTTCTTTGAGATTCTTGAGCTTCATTTTGAGATTCAAGAGATTCATTTTGAGGTTCGTTGAGATTCTTGAGCTTCATTTTGAGATTCAAGAGATTCATTTTGAGGTTCTTGAGATTCATTTTGAGATTCAAGAGATTGATTTTGAGATTCAAGAGATTCATTTTGAGGTTGTTGACATTCAAGAGATTCATTTTGAGATTCAAGAGATTCATTTTGAGATTCAAGATGTTCATTTTGAGGTTCTTGAGATTCATTTTGCGGTTCTTGAGATTCTTGAAATTCATTTTGAGATTTTTGAGATGCATTTTGAGATTCTTGAGCTTCATTTGGAGGTTCTTGAGATTCATTTTGAGGTTCATTTTGAGATTCAAGAAATTCATGAGATTCATTTTGAGATTCATTTTGAGGTTGTTGACATTCAAAAGATTCATTTTGAAGTTCTTTGAGATTCTTGAGATTCATTTTGAGATTCAAGAGGTTCATTTTGAGATTCATTTTGAGATTGAAGAGATACTTTTTGAGGTTCAAAAGATTCATTTTGACATTCAAGAGATTCATTTCGACATTCAAGAGATTCATTTCGAGATTCAAGAGATTCATTTTGAGGTTCTTTGAGATTCTTGAGATTCATTTTGAGATTCAAGAGATTCATTTTGAGTTTCTTTGAGATTCTTGAGATTCATTTTGAGATTCAAGAGATTCATTTCGAGATTCATGAGATTCATTTTGAGATTCAAAAGATTCATTTTCAGATTCAAGAGATTCATTTTGAGGTTCTTGAGATTCTTTTTGAGGTTCTTGAGATTCTTGAGATTCATTTGGAGGTTCTTGAGATTCATTTGGAGATTCATTTCGAGATTCAAGAGATTCATTTTGAGTTTCTTTGAGATTCTTGAGATTCATGAGATTCACTTCGAGATTCATGAGATTCATTTTGAGATTCAAAAGATTCATATTCAGATTCAAGAGATTCATTTTGAGGTTCTTGAGATTCAAGATATTCATTTTGAGATTCTTGAGATGCATTTGGGATTCTTGAGCTTCATTTTGAGATTCAAGAGATTAATTTTGAGATTCAAGAGATTCATTTTGAGGTTCTTGAGATTAATTTTGAGATATATTTTGAGGTTCTTGAGATTCAAGAGATTCATTTTGAGATTCTTGAGATGCATTTGGGATTCTTGAGCTTCATTTTGAGATTCAAGAGATTCATTTTGAGGTTCTTGAGATTCAAGAGATTCAAGAGATTCATTTTGAGATCCTTGAGATGCATTTTGAGATTCTTGAGCTTCATTTTAAGATTCAAGAGATTCATTTTGAGGTTCATTTTGAGATTCAAGAGATTCATGAGATTCATTTTGAGATTCAAGAGATTCATTTTGAGATTCATGAGATTCATTTTGAGATTCAAAAGATTCATTTTCAGATTCAAGAGATTCATTTTGAGGTTCTTGAGATTCTTGAGATTCATTTTGAGATTCAAGAGATGCATTTTGAGATTCTTGAGCTTCATTTTGCGATTCAAGAGATTCATTTGGAGGTTCTTGAGATTCATTTTGAGGTTCATTTTGAGATTCAAGAGATTCATGAGATTCATTTTGAGATTCAAGAGATTCATTTTGAGGTTCAAAAGATTCATTTTGAGATTCACGAGATTCTTTTTGAGATTCAAAAGATTCATATTCAGATTCCAGAGATTCATTTTGAGGTTATGGAGATTCATTTTGAGGTTCTTGAGATTCTTGAGATTCATTTTGAGATTCAAGAGGTTCATTTTGAGATTGAAGAGATAATTTTGAAAAAGTTCAAAAGATTCATTTTGACATTCAAAAGATTCATTTCGAGATTCAAAAGATCCATTTTGAGATTCAAGAGATTCCTTTTGAGGTTCTTGAGATTCATTTTGAGGTTCTTGAGATTCTTGAGATGTATTTTTAGATTCTTGAGCTTTATTTTGAGATTCAAGAGATTCATTTTGAGATTCATTTTGAGGTTGTTGACATTCATTTTGAGATTTATTTTGAGGTTGTTGACATTCAAGAGATTCATTTTGATGTTCTTTGAGATTCTTGAGCTTCATTTTGAGATTCAAGAGATTCATTTTGAGGTTTTGAGATTCATTTTGAGATTCAAGAGATTGATTTTGAGATTCAAGAGATTCATTTTGAGGTTGTTGACATTCAAGAGATTCATTTTGAGATTCAAGAGATTCAAGAGATTCATTTTGAGATTCAAGATGTTCATTTTGAGGTTCTTGAGATTCATTTTGCGGTTCTTGAGATTCTTGAGATTCATTTTGAGATGCATTTTGAGATTCTTGAGCTTCATTTGGAGGTTCTTGAGATTCATTTTGAGGTTCATTTTGAGATTCAAGAAATTCATGAGATTCATTTTGAGATTCATTTTGAGGTTGTTGACATTCAAAAGATTCATTTTGAAGTTCTTTGAGATTCTTGAGATTCATTTTGAGATTCAAGAGGTTCATTTTGAGATTCATTTTGAGATTGAAGAGATACTTTTTGAGGTTCAAAAGATTCATTTTGACATTCAAGAGATTCATTTCATTTTGAGATTCAAGAGATTCATTTCGAGATTCATGAGATTCATTTTGAGATTCAAAAGATTCATTTTCAGATTCAAGAGATTCATTTTGAGGTTCTTGAGATTCTTTTTGAGGTTCTTGAGATTCTTGAGATTCATTTGGAGGTTCTTGAGATTCATTTTGAGGTTCTTGAGATTCATTTTGAGATTTATTTTGAGATTCAAGAGATTCATTTTGAGATTCTTGAGATGCATTTTGAGATTCTTGAGCTTCATTTTAAGATTCAAGAGATTCATTTGGAGATTCATTTCGAGATTCAAGAGATTCATTTTGAGGTTCTTGAGATGCATTTGGGATTCTTGAGCTTCATTTTGAGATTCAAGAGATTCATTTTGAGGTTCTTGAGATTCAAGAGATTCAAGAGATTCATTTTGAGATCCTTGAGATGCATTTTGAGATTCTTGAGCTTCATTTTAAGATTCAAGAGATTCATTTTGAGGTTCATTTTGAGATTCAAGAGATTCATGAGATTCATTTTGAGATTCAAGAGATTCATTTTGAGATTCATGAGATTCATTTTGAGATTCAAAAGATTCATTTTCAGATTCAAGAGATTCATTTCGAGGTTCTTGAGATTCTTGAGATTCATTTTGAGATTCAAGAGATTCATTTTGAGATTCTTGAGATTCATTTTGAGGTTCATTTTGAGATTCAAGAGATTCATGAGATTCATTTTGAGATTCAAGAGATTCATTTTGAGATTCACGAGATTCTTTTTGAGATTCAAAAGATTCATATTCAGATTCCAGAGATTCATTTTGAGGTTATGGAGATTCATTTTGAGGTTCTTGAGATTCTTGAGATTCATTTTGAGATTCAAGAGGTTCATTTTGAGATTGAAGAGATAATTTTGAAAAAGTTCAAAAGATTCATTTTGACATTCAAAAGATTCATTTCGAGATTCAAAAGATCCATTTTGAGATTCAAGAGATTCCTTTTGAGGTTCTTGAGATTCATTTTGAGGTTCTTGAGATTCTTGAGATGTATTTTTAGATTCTTGAGCTTTATTTTGAGATTCAAGAGATTCATTTTGAGATTCAGATTCAAGAGATTCATTTTGAGATTCATTTTGAGGTTGTTGACATTCATTTTGAGATTTATTTTGAGGTTGTTGACATTCAAGAGATTCATTTTGATGTTCTTTGAGATTCTTGAGCTTCATTTTGAGATTCAAGAGATTCATTTTGAGGTTCTTGAGATTCATTTTGAGATTCAAGAGATTGATTTTGAGATTCAAGAGATTCATTTTGAGGTTGTTGACATTCAAGAGATTCATTTTGAGATTCAAGAGATTCATTTTGAGATTCAAGATGTTCATTTTGAGGTTCTTGAGATTCATTTTGCGGTTCTTGAGATTCTTGAGATTCATTTTGAGATTTTTGAGATGCATTTTGAGATTCTTGAGCTTCATTTGGAGGTTCCTGAGATTCATTTTGAGGTTCATTTTGAGATTCAAGAAATTCATGAGATTCATTTTGAGATTCATTTTGAGGTTGTTGACATTCAAAAGATTCATTTTGAAGTTCTTTGAGATTCTTGAGATTCATTTTGAGATTCAAGAGGTTCATTTTGAGATTCATTTTGAGATTGAAGAGATACTTTTTGAGGTTCAAAAGATTCATTTTGACATTCAAGAGATTCATTTCGACATTCAAGAGATTCATTTCGAGATTCAAGAGATTCATTTTGAGGTTCTTTGAGATTCTTGAGATTCATTTTGAGATTCAAGAGATTCATTTTGAAGTTCTTTGAGATTCTTGAGATTCATTTTGAGATTCAAGAGGTTCATTTTGAGATTCATTTTGAGATTGAAGAGATACATTTTGAGGTTCAAAAGATTCATTTTGACATTCAAGAGATTCATTTCGAGATTCAAGAGATTCATTTTGAGTTTCTTTGAGATTCTTGAGATTCATTTTGAGATTCAAGAGATTCATTTCGAGATTCATGAGATTCATTTTGAGATTCAAAAGATTCATTTTCAGATTCAAGAGATTCATTTTGAGGTTCTTGAGATTCTTTTTGAGGTTCTTGAGATTCTTGAGATTCATTTGGAGGTTCTTGAGATTCATTTTGAGATTTATTTTGAGATTCAAGAGATTCATTTTGAGATTCTTAAGATGCATTTTGAGATTCTTGAGCTTCATTTTAAGATTCAAGAGATTCATTTGGAGATTCATTTCGAGATTCAAGAGATTCATTTTGAGTTTCTTTGAGATTCTTGAGATTCATTTTGAGATTCAAGAGATTCACTTCGAGATTCATGAGATTCATTTTGAGATTCAAAAGATTCATATTCAGATTCAAGAGATTCATTTTGAGGTTCTTGAGATTCAAGATATTCATTTTGAGATTCTTGAGATGCATTTGGGATTCTTGAGCTTCATTTTGAGATTCAAGAGATTAATTTTGAGATTCAAGAGATTCATTTTGAGGTTCTTGAGATTAATTTTGAGATATATTTTGAGGTTCTTGAGATTCAAGAGATTCATTTTGAGATTCTTGAGATGCATTTGGGATTCTTGAGCTTCATTTTGAGATTCAAGAGATTCATTTTGAGGTTCTTGAGATTCAAGAGATTCAAGAGATTCATTTTGAGATCCTTGAGATGCATTTTGAGATTCTTGAGCTTCATTTTAAGATTCAAGAGATTCATTTTGAGGTTCATTTTGAGATTCAAGAGATTCATGAGATTCATTTTGAGATTCAAGAGATTCATTTTGAGATTCATGAGATTCATTTTGAGATTCAAAAGATTCATTTTCAGATTCAAGAGATTCATTTTGAGGTTCTTGAGATTCTTGAGATTCATTTTGAGATTCAAGAGATGCATTTTGAGATTCTTGAGCTTCATTTTGCGATTCAAGAGATTCATTTGGAGGTTCTTGAGATTCATTTTGAGGTTCATTTTGAGATTCAAGAGATTCATGAGATTCATTTTGAGATTCAAGAGATTCATTTTGAGGTTCAAAAGATTCATTTTGAGATTCACGAGATTCTTTTTGAGATTCAAAAGATTCATATTCAGATTCCAGAGATTCATTTTGAGGTTATGGAGATTCATTTTGAGGTTCTTGAGATTCTTGAGATTCATTTTGAGATTCAAGAGGTTCATTTTGAGATTGAAGAGATAATTTTGAAAAAGTTCAAAAGATTCATTTTGACATTCAAAAGATTCATTTCGAGATTCAAAAGATCCATTTTGAGATTCAAGAGATTCCTTTTGAGGTTCTTGAGATTCATTTTGAGGTTCTTGAGATTCTTGAGATGTATTTTTAGATTCTTGAGCTTTATTTTGAGATTCAAGAGATTCATTTTGAGATTCAGATTCAAGAGATTCATTTTGAGATTCATTTTGAGGTTGTTGACATTCATTTTGAGATTTATTTTGAGGTTGTTGACATTCAAGAGATTCATTTTGATGTTCTTTGAGATTCTTGAGCTTCATTTTGAGATTCAAGAGATTCATTTTGAGGTTCTTGAGATTCATTTTGAGATTCAAGAGATTGATTTTGAGATTCAAGAGATTCATTTTGAGGTTGTTGACATTCAAGAGATTCATTTTGAGATTCAAGAGATTCAAGAGATTCATTTTGAGATTCAAGATGTTCATTTTGAGGTTCTTGAAATTCATTTTGCGGTTCTTGAGATTCTTGAGATTCATTTTGAGATTTTTGAGATGCATTTTGAGATTCTTGAGCTTCATTTGGAGGTTCCTGAGATTCATTTTGAGGTTCATTTTGAGATTCAAGAAATTCATGAGATTCATTTTGAGATTCATTTTGAGGTTGTTGACATTCAAAAGATTCATTTTGAGATTCAAGACATTCAAGAGATTCATTTTGAGATTCAAGAGATTCATTTTGATGTTCTTTGAGATTCTTGAGATTCATTTTGAGATTCAAGAGGTTCATTTTCAGATTCATTTTGAGATTCTTGAGATGTATTTTTACATTCTTGAGCTTCATTTTGAGATTCAAGAGATTCATTTTGAGGTTCTTGAGATTCATTTTGAGATTCAAGAGATTGATTTTGAGATTCAAGAGATTCATTTTGAGGTTGTTGACATTCAAGAGATTCATTTTGAGATTCAAGAGATTCAAGAGATTCATTTTGAGATTGAAGAGATTCATTTTGAGTTTCTTTGAGATTCTTGAGATTCATTTTGAGATTCAAGAGATTCACTTCGAGATTCATGAGATTCATTTTGAGATTCAAAAGATTCATATTCAGATTCAAGAGATTCATTTTGAGGTTCTTGAGATTCAAGATATTCATTTTGAGATTCTTGAGATGCATTTGGGATTCTTGAGCTTCATTTTGAGATTCAAGAGATTAATTTTGAGATTCAAGAGATTCATTTTGAGGTTCTTGAGATTAATTTTGAGATATATTTTGAGGTTCTTGAGATTCAAGAGATTCATTTTGAGATTCTTGAGATGCATTTGGGATTCTTGAGCTTCATTTTGAGATTCAAGAGATTCATTTTGAGGTTCTTGAGATTCAAGAGATTCAAGAGATTCATTTTGAGATCCTTGAGATGCATTTTGAGATTCTTGAGCTTCATTTTAAGATTCAAGAGATTCATTTTGAGGTTCATTTTGAGATTCAAGAGATTCATGAGATTCATTTTGAGATTCAAGAGATTCATTTTGAGATTCATGAGATTCATTTTGAGATTCAAAAGATTCATTTTCAGATTCAAGAGATTCATTTTGAGGTTCTTGAGATTCTTGAGATTCATTTTGAGATTCAAGAGATGCATTTTGAGATTCTTGAGCTTCATTTTGCGATTCAAGAGATTCATTTGGAGGTTCTTGAGATTCATTTTGAGGTTCATTTTGAGATTCAAGAGATTCATGAGATTCATTTTGAGATTCAAGAGATTCATTTTGAGGTTCAAAAGATTCATTTTGAGATTCACGAGATTCTTTTTGAGATTCAAAAGATTCATATTCAGATTCCAGAGATTCATTTTGAGGTTATGGAGATTCATTTTGAGGTTCTTGAGATTCTTGAGATTCATTTTGAGATTCAAGAGGTTCATTTTGAGATTGAAGAGATAATTTTGAAAAAGTTCAAAAGATTCATTTTGACATTCAAAAGATTCATTTCGAGATTCAAAAGATCCATTTTGAGATTCAAGAGATTCCTTTTGAGGTTCTTGAGATTCATTTTGAGGTTCTTGAGATTCTTGAGATGTATTTTTAGATTCTTGAGCTTTATTTTGAGATTCAAGAGATTCATTTTGAGATTCAGATTCAAGAGATTCATTTTGAGATTCATTTTGAGGTTGTTGACATTCATTTTGAGATTTATTTTGAGGTTGTTGACATTCAAGAGATTCATTTTGATGTTCTTTGAGATTCTTGAGCTTCATTTTGAGATTCAAGAGATTCATTTTGAGGTTCTTGAGATTCATTTTGAGATTCAAGAGATTGATTTTGAGATTCAAGAGATTCATTTTGAGGTTGTTGACATTCAAGAGATTCATTTTGAGATTCAAGAGATTCAAGAGATTCATTTTGAGATTCAAGATGTTCATTTTGAGGTTCTTGAGATTCATTTTGCGGTTCTTGAGATTCTTGAGATTCATTTTGAGATTTTTGAGATGCATTTTGAGATTCTTGAGCTTCATTTGGAGGTTCCTGAGATTCATTTTGAGGTTCATTTTGAGATTCAAGAAATTCATGAGATTCATTTTGAGATTCATTTTGAGGTTGTTGACATTCAAAAGATTCATTTTGAAGTTCTTTGAGATTCTTGAGATTCATTTTGAGATTCAAGAGGTTCATTTTGAGATTCATTTTGAGATTGAAGAGATACTTTTTGAGGTTCAAAAGATTCATTTTGACATTCAAGAGATTCATTTCGACATTCAAGAGATTCATTTCGAGATTCAAGAGATTCATTTTGAGGTTCTTTGAGATTCATTTTGAGATTCAAGAGATTCATTTTGAGATTCAAGAGATTCATTTTGAAGTTCTTTGAGATTCTTGAGATTCATTTTGAGATTCAAGAGGTTCATTTTGAGATTGAAGAGATAATTTTGAAAAAGTTCAAAAGATTCATTTTGACATTCAAAAGATTCATTTCGAGATTCAAAAGATCCATTTTGAGATTCAAGAGATTCCTTTTGAGGTTCTTGAGATTCATTTTGAGGTTCTTGAGATTCTTGAGATGTATTTTTAGATTCTTGAGCTTTATTTTGAGATTCAAGAGATTCATTTTGAGATTCAGATTCAAGAGATTCATTTTGAGATTCATTTTGAGGTTGTTGACATTCATTTTGAGATTTATTTTGAGGTTGTTGACATTCAAGAGATTCATTTTGATGTTCTTTGAGATTCTTGAGCTTCATTTTGAGATTCAAGAGATTCATTTTGAGGTTCTTGAGATTCATTTTGAGATTCAAGAGATTGATTTTGAGATTCAAGAGATTCATTTTGAGGTTGTTGACATTCAAGAGATTCATTTTGAGATTCAAGAGATTCAAGAGATTCATTTTGAGATTCAAGATGTTCATTTTGAGGTTCTTGAAATTCATTTTGCGGTTTTTGAGATTCTTGAGATTCATTTTGAGATTTTTGAGATGCATTTTGAGATTCTTGAGCTTCATTTGGAGGTTCCTGAGATTCATTTTGAGGTTCATTTTGAGATTCAAGAAATTCATGAGATTCATTTTGAGATTCATTTTGAGGTTGTTGACATTCAAAAGATTCATTTTGAAGTTCTTTGAGATTCTTGAGATTCATTTTGAGATTCAAGAGGTTCATTTTGAGATTCATTTTGAGATTGAAGAGATACATTTTGAGGTTCAAAAGATTCATTTTGACATTCAAGAGATTCATTTCGAGATTCAAGAGATTCATTTTGAGGTTCTTTGAGATTCTTGAGATTCATTTTGAGATTCAAGAGATTCATTTTGAAGTTCTTTGAGATTCTTGAGATTCATTTTGAGATTCAAGAGGTTCATTTTGAGATTCATTTTGAGATTGAAGAGATACATTTTGAGGTTCAAAAGATTCATTTTGACATTCAAGAGATTCATTTCGAGATTCAAGAGATTCATTTTGAGTTTCTTTGAGATTCTTGAGATTCATTTTGAGATTCAAGAGATTCATTTCGAGATTCATGAGATTCATTTTCAGATTCAAAAGATTCATTTTCAGATTCAAGAGATTCATTTTGAGGTTCTTGAGATTCTTTTTGAGGTTCTTGAGATTCTTGAGATTCATTTGGAGGTTCTTGAGATTCATTTTGAGGTTCTTGAGATTCAAGAGATTCATTTTGAGATTCTTGAGATGCATTTGGGATTCTTGAGCTTCATTTTGAGATTCAAGAGATTCATTTTGAGGTTCTTGAGATTCAAGAGATTCAAGAGATTCATTTTGAGATCCTTGAGATGCATTTTGAGATTCTTGAGCTTCATTTTAAGATTCAAGAGATTCATTTTGAGGTTCATTTTGAGATTCAAGAGATTCATGAGATTCATTTTGAGATTCAAGAGATTCATTTTGAGGTTCAAAAGATTCATTTTGAGATTCACGAGATTCTTTTTGAGATTCAAAAGATTCATATTCAGATTCCAGAGATTCATTTTGAGGTTATGGAGATTCATTATGAGGTTCTTGAGATTCTTGAGATTCATTTTGAGATTCTTGAGCTTCATTTTAAGATTCAAGAGATTCATTTTGAGGTTCATTTTGAGATTCAAGAGATTCATGAGATTCATTTTGAGATTCAAGAGATTCATTTTGAGATTCATGAGATTCATTTTGAGATTCAAAAGATTCATTTTCAGATTCAAGAGATTCATTTTGAGGTTCTTGAGATTCTTGAGATTCATTTTGAGATTCAAGAGATGCATTTTGAGATTCTTGAGCTTCATTTTGCGATTCAAGAGATTCATTTGGAGGTTCTTGAGATTCATTTTGAGGTTCATTTTGAGATTCAAGAGATTCATGAGATTCATTTTGAGATTCAAGAGATTCATTTTGAGGTTCAAAAGATTCATTTTGAGATTCACGAGATTCTTTTTGAGATTCAAAAGATTCATATTCAGATTCCAGAGATTCATTTTGAGGTTATGGAGATTCATTTTGAGGTTCTTGAGATTCTTGAGATTCATTTTGAGATTCAAGAGGTTCATTTTGAGATTGAAGAGATAATTTTGAGGTTCTTGAGATTCATTTTGAGGTTCTTGAGATTCTTGAGATGTATTTTTAGATTCTTGAGCTTTATTTTGAGATTCAAGAGATTCATTTTGAGATTCAGATTCAAGAGATTCATTTTGAGATTCATTTTGAGGTTGTTGACATTCATTTTGAGATTTATTTTGAGGTTGTTGACATTCAAGAGATTCATTTTGATGTTCTTTGAGATTCTTGAGCTTCATTTTGAGATTCAAGAGATTCATTTTGAGGTTCTTGAGATTCATTTTGAGATTCAAGAGATTGATTTTGAGATTCAAGAGATTCATTTTGAGGTTGTTGACATTCAAGAGATTCATTTTGAGATTCAAGAGATTCAAGAGATTCATTTTGAGATTCAAGATGTTCATTTTGAGGTTCTTGAGATTCATTTTGCGGTTCTTGAGATTCTTGAGATTCATTTTGAGATTTTTGAGATGCATTTTGAGATTCTTGAGCTTCATTTGGAGGTTCCTGAGATTCATTTTGAGGTTCATTTTGAGATTCAAGAAATTCATGAGATTCATTTTGAGATTCATTTTGAGGTTGTTGACATTCAAAAGATTCATTTTGAAGTTCTTTGAGATTCTTGAGATTCATTTTGAGATTCAAGAGGTTCATTTTGAGATTCATTTTGAGATTCAAGAGATTCATTTTGAGATTCATGAGATTCATTTTGAGATTCAAAAGATTCATTTTCAGATTCAAGAGATTCATTTTGAGGTTCTTGAGATTCTTGAGATTCATTTTGAGATTCAAGAGATGCATTTTGAGATTCTTGAGCTTCATTTTGCGATTCAAGAGATTCATTTGGAGGTTCTTGAGATTCATTTTGAGGTTCATTTTGAGATTCAAGAGATTCATGAGATTCATTTTGAAATTCAAGAGATTCATTTTGAGGTTCAAAAGATTCATTTTGAGATTCACGAGATTCTTTTTGAGATTCAAAAGATTCATATTCAGATTCCAGAGATTCATTTTGAGGTTATGGAGATTCATTTTGAGGTTCTTGAGATTCTTGAGATTCATTTTGAGATTCAAGAGGTTCATTTTGAGATTGAAGAGATAATTTTGAAAAAGTTCAAAAGATTCATTTTGACATTCAAAAGATTCATTTCGAGATTCAAAAGATCCATTTTGAGATTCAAGAGATTCCTTTTGAGGTTCTTGAGATTCATTTTGAGGTTCTTGAGATTCTTGAGATGTATTTTTAGATTCTTGAGCTTTATTTTGAGATTCAAGAGATTCATTTTGAGATTTATTTTGAGGTTGTTGACATTCAAGAGATTCATTTTGATGTTCTTTGAGATTCTTGAGCTTCATTTTGAGATTCAAGAGATTCATTTTGAGGTTCTTGAGATTCATTTTGAGATTCAAGAGATTGATTTTGAGATTCAAGAGATTCATTTTGAGGTTGTTGACATTCAAGAGATTCATTTTGAGATTCAAGAGATTCATTTTGAGATTCAAGATGTTCATTTTGAGGTTCTTGAGATTCATTTTGCGGTTCTTAAGATTCTTGAGATTCATTTTGAGATTTTTGAGATGCATTTTGAGATTCTTGAGCTTCATTTGGAGGTTCTTGAGATTCATTTTGAGGTTCATTTTGAGATTCAAGAAATTCATGAGATTCATTTTGAGATTCATTTTGAGATTGTTGACATTCAAAAGATTCATTTTGAAGTTCTTTGAGATTCTTGAGATTCATTTTGAGATTCAAGAGGTTCATTTTGAGATTCATTTTGAGATTGAAGAGATACTTTTTGAGGTTCAAAAGATTCATTTTGACATTCAAGAGATTCATTTCGACATTCAAGAGATTCATTTCGAGATTCAAGAGATTCATTTTGAGGTTCTTTGAGATTCTTGAGATTCATTTTGAGATTCAAGAGATTCATTTTGAGATTCAAGAGATTCATTTTGAGGTTATGGAGATTCATTTTGAGGTTCTTGAGATTCTTGAGATTCATTTTGAGATTCAAGAGGTTCATTTTGAGATTGAAGAGATAATTTTGAAAAAGTTCAAAAGATTCATTTTGACATTCAAAAGATTCATTTCGAGATTCAAAAGATCCATTTTGAGATTCAAGAGATTCCTTTTGAGGTTCTTGAGATTCATTTTGAGGTTCTTGAGATTCTTGAGATGTATTTTTAGATTCTTGAGCTTTATTTTGAGATTCAAGAGATTCATTTTGAGATTCAGATTCAAGAGATTCATTTTGAGATTCATTTTGAGGTTGTTGACATTCATTTTGAGATTTATTTTGAGGTTGTTGACATTCAAGAGATTCATTTTGATGTTCTTTGAGATTCTTGAGCTTCATTTTGAGATTCAAGAGATTCATTTTGAGGTTCTTGAGATTCATTTTGAGATTCAAGAGATTGATTTTGAGATTCAAGAGATTCATTTTGAGGTTGTTGACATTCAAGAGATTCATTTTGAGATTCAAGAGATTCAAGAGATTCATTTTGAGATTCAAGATGTTCATTTTGAGGTTCTTGAGATTCATTTTGCGGTTCTTGAGATTCTTGAGATTCATTTTGAGATTTTTGAGATGCATTTTGAGATTCTTGAGCTTCATTTGGAGGTTCCTGAGATTCATTTTGAGGTTCATTTTGAGATTCAAGAAATTCATGAGATTCATTTTGAGATTCATTTTGAGGTTGTTGACATTCAAAAGATTCATTTTGAAGTTCTTTGAGATTCTTGAGATTCATTTTGAGATTCAAGAGGTTCATTTTGAGATTCATTTTGAGATTGAAGAGATACTTTTTGAGGTTCAAAAGATTCATTTTGACATTCAAGAGATTCATTTCGACATTCAAGAGATTCATTTCGAGATTCAAGAGATTCATTTTGAGGTTCTTTGAGATTCTTGAGATTCATTTTGAGATTCAAGAGATTCATTTTGAGATTCAAGAGATTCATTTTGAAGTTCTTTGAGATTCTTGAGATTCATTTTGAGATTCAAGAGGTTCATTTTGAGATTGAAGAGATAATTTTGAAAAAGTTCAAAAGATTCATTTTGACATTCAAAAGATTCATTTCGAGATTCAAAAGATCCATTTTGAGATTCAAGAGATTCCTTTTGAGGTTCTTGAGATTCATTTTGAGGTTCTTGAGATTCTTGAGATGTATTTTTAGATTCTTGAGCTTTATTTTGAGATTCAAGAGATTCATTTTGAGATTCAGATTCAAGAGATTCATTTTGAGATTCATTTTGAGGTTGTTGACATTCATTTTGAGATTTATTTTGAGGTTGTTGACATTCAAGAGATTCATTTTGATGTTCTTTGAGATTCTTGAGCTTCATTTTGAGATTCAAGAGATTCATTTTGAGGTTCTTGAGATTCATTTTGAGATTCAAGAGATTGATTTTGAGATTCAAGAGATTCATTTTGAGGTTGTTGACATTCAAGAGATTCATTTTGAGATTCAAGAGATTCAAGAGATTCATTTTGAGATTCAAGATGTTCATTTTGAGGTTCTTGAGATTCATTTTGCGGTTCTTGAGATTCTTGAGATTCATTTTGAGATTTTTGAGATGCATTTTGAGATTCTTGAGCTTCATTTGGAGGTTCCTGAGATTCATTTTGAGGTTCATTTTGAGATTCAAGAAATTCATGAGATTCATTTTGAGATTCATTTTGAGGTTGTTGACATTCAAAAGATTCATTTTGAAGTTCTTTGAGATTCTTGAGATTCATTTTGAGATTCAAGAGGTTCATTTTGAGATTCATTTTGAGATTGAAGAGATACTTTTTGAGGTTCAAAAGATTCATTTTGACATTCAAGAGATTCATTTCGACATTCAAGAGATTCATTTCGAGATTCAAGAGATTCATTTTGAGGTTCTTTGAGATTCTTGAGATTCATTTTGAGATTCAAGAGATTCATTTTGAGATTCAAGAGATTCATTTTGAAGTTCTTTGAGATTCTTGAGATTCATTTTGAGATTCAAGAGGTTCATTTTGAGATTCATTTTGAGATTGAAGAGATACATTTTGAGGTTCAAAAGATTCATTTTGACATTCAAGAGATTCATTTCGAGATTCAAGAGATTCATTTTGAGTTTCTTTGAGATTCTTGAGATTCATTTTGAGATTCAAGAGATTCATTTCGAGATTCATGAGATTCATTTTGAGATTCAAAAGATTCATTTTCAGATTCAAGAGATTCATTTTGAGGTTCTTGAGATTCTTTTTGAGGTTCTTGAGATTCTTGAGATTCATTTGGAGGTTCTTGAGATTCATTTTGAGATTTATTTTGAGATTCAAGAGATTCATTTTGAGATTCTTAAGATGCATTTTGAGATTCTTGAGCTTCATTTTAAGATTCAAGAGATTCATTTGGAGATTCATTTCGAGATTCAAGAGATTCATTTTGAGTTTCTTTGAGATTCTTGAGATTCATTTTGAGATTCAAGAGATTCACTTCGAGATTCATGAGATTCATTTTGAGATTCAAAAGATTCATATTCAGATTCAAGAGATTCATTTTGAGGTTCTTGAGATTCAAGATATTCATTTTGAGATTCTTGAGATGCATTTGGGATTCTTGAGCTTCATTTTGAGATTCAAGAGATTAATTTTGAGATTCAAGAGATTCATTTTGAGGTTCTTGAGATTAATTTTGAGATATATTTTGAGGTTCTTGAGATTCAAGAGATTCATTTTGAGATTCTTGAGATGCATTTGGGATTCTTGAGCTTCATTTTGAGATTCAAGAGATTCATTTTGAGGTTCTTGAGATTCAAGAGATTCAAGAGATTCATTTTGAGATCCTTGAGATGCATTTTGAGATTCTTGAGCTTCATTTTAAGATTCAAGAGATTCATTTTGAGGTTCATTTTGAGATTCAAGAGATTCATGAGATTCATTTTGAGATTCAAGAGATTCATTTTGAGATTCATGAGATTCATTTTGAGATTCAAAAGATTCATTTTCAGATTCAAGAGATTCATTTTGAGGTTCTTGAGATTCTTGAGATTCATTTTGAGATTCAAGAGATGCATTTTGAGATTCTTGAGCTTCATTTTGCGATTCAAGAGATTCATTTGGAGGTTCTTGAGATTCATTTTGAGGTTCATTTTGAGATTCAAGAGATTCATGAGATTCATTTTGAGATTCAAGAGATTCATTTTGAGATTCATGAGATTCATTTTGAGATTCAAAAGATTCATTTTCAGATTCAAGAGATTCATTTTGAGGTTCTTGAGATTCTTGAGATTCATTTTGAGATTCAAGAGATGCATTTTGAGATTCTTGAGCTTCATTTTGCGATTCAAGAGATTCATTTGGAGGTTCTTGAGATTCATTTTGAGGTTCATTTTGAGATTCAAGAGATTCATGAGATTCATTTTGAAATTCAAGAGATTCATTTTGAGGTTCAAAAGATTCATTTTGAGAATCACGAGATTCTTTTTGAGATTCAAAAGATTCATATTCAGATTCCAGAGATTCATTTTGAGGTTATGGAGATTCATTTTGAGGTTCTTGAGATTCTTGAGATTCATTTTGAGATTCAAGAGGTTCATTTTGAGATTGAAGAGATAATTTTGAAAAAGTTCAAAAGATTCATTTTGACATTCAAAAGATTCATTTCGAGATTCAAAAGATCCATTTTGAGATTCAAGAGATTCCTTTTGAGGTTCTTGAGATTCATTTTGAGGTTCTTGAGATTCTTGAGATGTATTTTTAGATTCTTGAGCTTTATTTTGAGATTCAAGAGATTCATTTTGAGATTTATTTTGAGGTTGTTGACATTCAAGAGATTCATTTTGATGTTCTTTGAGATTCTTGAGCTTCATTTTGAGATTCAAGAGATTCATTTTGAGGTTCTTGAGATTCATTTTGAGATTCAAGAGATTGATTTTGAGATTCAAGAGATTCATTTTGAGGTTGTTGACATTCAAGAGATTCATTTTGAGATTCCAGAGATTCATTTTGAGATTCAAGATGTTCATTTTGAGGTTCTTGAGATTCATTTTGCGGTTCTTAAGATTCTTGAGATTCATTTTGAGATTTTTGAGATGCATTTTGAGATTCTTGAGCTTCATTTGGAGGTTCTTGAGATTCATTTTGAGGTTCATTTTGAGATTCAAGAAATTCATGAGATTCATTTTGAGATTCATTTTGAGGTTGTTGACATTCAAAAGATTCATTTTGAAGTTCTTTGAGATTCTTGAGATTCATTTTGAGATTCAAGAGGTTCATTTTGAGATTCATTTTGAGATTGAAGAGATACTTTTTGAGGTTCAAAAGATTCATTTTGACATTCAAGAGATTCATTTCGACATTCAAGAGATTCATTTCGAGATTCAAGAGATTCATTTTGAGGTTCTTTGAGATTCTTGAGATTCATTTTGAGATTCAAGAGATTCATTTTGAGATTCCAGAGATTCATTTTGAGGTTATGGAGATTCATTTTGAGGTTCTTGAGATTCTTGAGATTCATTTTGAGATTCAAGAGGTTCATTTTGAGATTGAAGAGATAATTTTGAAAAAGTTCAAAAGATTCATTTTGACATTCAAAAGATTCATTTCGAGATTCAAAAGATCCATTTTGAGATTCAAGAGATTCCTTTTGAGGTTCTTGAGATTCATTTTGAGGTTCTTGAGATTCTTGAGATGTATTTTTAGATTCTTGAGCTTTATTTTGAGATTCAAGAGATTCATTTTGAGATTCAGATTCAAGAGATTCATTTTGAGATTCATTTTGAGGTTGTTGACATTCATTTTGAGATTTATTTTGAGGTTGTTGACATTCAAGAGATTCATTTTGATGTTCTTTGAGATTCTTGAGCTTCATTTTGAGATTCAAGAGATTCATTTTGAGGTTCTTGAGATTCATTTTGAGATTCAAGAGATTGATTTTGAGATTCAAGAGATTCATTTTGAGGTTGTTGACATTCAAGAGATTCATTTTGAGATTCAAGAGATTCAAGAGATTCATTTTGAGATTCAAGATGTTCATTTTGAGGTTCTTGAGATTCATTTTGCGGTTCTTGAGATTCTTGAGATTCATTTTGAGATTTTTGAGATGCATTTTGAGATTCTTGAGCTTCATTTGGAGGTTCCTGAGATTCATTTTGAGGTTCATTTTGAGATTCAAGAAATTCATGAGATTCATTTTGAGATTCATTTTGAGGTTGTTGACATTCAAAAGATTCATTTTGAAGTTCTTTGAGATTCTTGAGATTCATTTTGAGATTCAAGAGGTTCATTTTGAGATTCATTTTGAGATTGAAGAGATACTTTTTGAGGTTCAAAAGATTCATTTTGACATTCAAGAGATTCATTTCGACATTCAAGAGATTCATTTCGAGATTCAAGAGATTCATTTTGAGGTTCTTTGAGATTCTTGAGATTCATTTTGAGATTCAAGAGATTCATTTTGAGATTCAAGAGATTGATTTTGAGGTTATGGAGATTCATTTTGAGATTCAAGAGGTTCATTTTGAGATTCATTTTGAGATTGAAGAGATTCATTTCGAGATTCAAGAGATTCATTTCGAGATTCAAGAGATTCATTTTGAGGTTCTTTGAGATTCTTGAGATTCATTTTGAGATTCAAGAGATTCATTTTGAGATTCAAGAGATTGATTTTGAGGTTATGGAGATTCATTTTGAGATTCAAGAGGTTCATTTTGAGATTCATTTTGAGATTGAAGAGATACATTTTGAGGTTCAAAAGATTCATTTTGACATTCAAGAGATTCATTTCGAGATTCAAGAGATTCATTTTGAGTTTCTTTGAGATTCTTGAGATTCATTTTGAGATTCAAGAGATTCATTTCGAGATTCATGAGATTCATTTTGAGATTCAAAAGATTCATTTTCAGATTCAAGAGATTCATTTTGAGGTTCTTGAGATTCTTTTTGAGGTTCTTGAGATTCTTGAGATTCATTTGGAGGTTCTTGAGATTCATTTTGAGATTTATTTTGAGATTCAAGAGATTCATTTTGAGATTCTTAAGATGCATTTTGAGATTCTTGAGCTTTATTTTAAGATTCAAGAGATTCATTTGGAGATTCATTTCGAGATTCAAGAGATTCATTTTGAGTTTCTTTGAGATTCTTGAGATTCATTTTGAGATTCAAGAGATTCACTTCGAGATTCATGAGATTCATTTTGAGATTCAAAAGATTCATATTCAGATTCAAGAGATTCATTTTGAGGTTCTTGAGATTCAAGATATTCATTTTGAGATTCTTGAGATGCATTTGGGATTCTTGAGCTTCATTTTGAGATTCAAGAGATTAATTTTGAGATTCAAGAGATTCATTTTGAGGTTCTTGAGATTAATTTTGAGATATATTTTGAGGTTCTTGAGATTCAAGAGATTCATTTTGAGATTCTTGAGATGCATTTGGGATTCTTGAGCTTCATTTTGAGATTCAAGAGATTCATTTTGAGGTTCTTGAGATTCAAGAGATTCAAGAGATTCATTTTGAGATCCTTGAGATGCATTTTGAGATTCTTGAGCTTCATTTTAAGATTCAAGAGATTCATTTTGAGGTTCATTTTGAGATTCAAGAGATTCATGAGATTCATTTTGAGATTCAAGAGATTCATTTTGAGATTCAAAAGATTCATTTTCAGATTCAAGAGATTCATTTTGAGGTTCTTGAGATTCTTGAGATTCATTTTGAGATTCAAGAGATGCATTTTGAGATTCTTGAGCTTCATTTTGCGATTCAAGAGATTCATTTGGAGGTTCTTGAGATTCATTTTGAGGTTCATTTTGAGATTCAAGAGATTCATTTTGAGGTTCAAAAGATTCATTTTGAGATTCACGAGATTCTTTTTGAGATTCAAAAGATTCATATTCAGATTCCAGAGATTCATTTTGAGGTTATGGAGATTCATTTTGAGGTTCTTGAGATTCTTGAGATTCATTTTGAGATTCAAGAGGTTCATTTTGAGATTGAAGAGATAATTTTGAAAAAGTTCAAAAGATTCATTTTGACATTCAAAAGATTCATTTCGAGATTCAAAAGATCCATTTTGAGATTCAAGAGATTCCTTTTGAGGTTCTTGAGATTCATTTTGAGGTTCTTGAGATTCTTGAGATGTATTTTTAGATTCTTGAGCTTTATTTTGAGATTCAAGAGATTCATTTTGAGATTCAGATTCAAGAGATTCATTTTGAGATTCATTTTGAGGTTGTTGACATTCATTTTGAGATTTATTTTGAGGTTGTTGACATTCAAGAGATTCATTTTGATGTTCTTTGAGATTCTTGAGCTTCATTTTGAGATTCAAGAGATTCATTTTGAGGTTCTTGAGATTCATTTTGAGATTCAAGAGATTGATTTTGAGATTCAAGAGATTCATTTTTAGGTTGTTGACATTCAAGAGATTCATTTTGAGATTCAAGAGATTCAAGAGATTCATTTTGAGATTCAAGATGTTCATTTTGAGGTTCTTGAGATTCATTTTGCGGTTCTTGAGATTCTTGAGATTCATTTTGAGATTTTTGAGATGCATTTTGAGATTCTTGAGCTTCATTTGGAGGTTCTTGAGATTCATTTTGAGGTTCATTTTGAGATTCAAGAAATTCATGAGATTCATTTTGAGATTCATTTTGAGGTTGTTGACATTCAAAAGATTCATTTTGAAGTTCTTTGAGATTCTTGAGATTCATTTTGAGATTCAAGAGGTTCATTTTGAGATTCATTTTGAGATTGAAGAGATACTTTTTGAGGTTCAAAAGATTCATTTTGACATTCAAGAGATTCATTTCGACATTCAAGAGATTCATTTCGAGATTCAAGAGATTCATTTTGAGGTTCTTTGAGATTCTTGAGATTCATTTTGAGATTCAAGAGATTCATTTTGAAGTTCTTTGAGATTCTTGAGATTCATTTTGAGATTCAAGAGGTTCATTTTGAGATTCATTTTGAGATTGAAGAGATACATTTTGAGGTTCAAAAGATTCATTTTGACATTCAAGAGATTCATTTCGAGATTCAAGAGATTCATTTTGAGTTTCTTTGAGATTCTTGAGATTCATTTTGAGATTCAAGAGATTCATTTCGAGATTCATGAGATTCATTTTCAGATTCAAAAGATTCATTTTCAGATTCAAGAGATTCATTTTGAGGTTCTTGAGATTCTTTTTGAGGTTCTTGAGATTCTTGAGATTCATTTGGAGGTTCTTGAGATTCATTTTGAGGTTCTTGAGATTCAAGAGATTCATTTTGAGATTCTTGAGATGCATTTGGGCTTCTTGAGCTTCATTTTGAGATTCAAGAGATTCATTTTGAGGTTCTTGAGATTCAAGAGATTCAAGAGATTCATTTTGAGATCCTTGAGATGCATTTTGAGATTCTTGAGCTTCATTTTAAGATTCAAGAGATTCATTTTGAGGTTCATTTTGAGATTCAAGAGATTCATGAGATTCATTTTGAGATTCAAGAGATTCATTTTGAGGTTCAAAAGATTCATTTTGAGATTCACGAGATTCTTTTTGAGATTCAAAAGATTCATATTCAGATTCCAGAGATTCATTTTGAGGTTATGGAGATTCATTATGAGGTTCTTGAGATTCTTGAGATTCATTTTGAGATTCTTGAGCTTCATTTTAAGATTCAAGAGATTCATTTTGAGGTTCATTTTGAGATTCAAGAGATTCATGAGATTCATTTTGAGATTCAAGAGATTCATTTTGAGATTCATGAGATTCATTTTGAGATTCAAAAGATTCATTTTCAGATTCAAGAGATTCATTTTGAGGTTCTTGAGATTCTTGAGATTCATTTTGAGATTCAAGAGATGCATTTTGAGATTCTTGAGCTTCATTTTGCGATTCAAGAGATTCATTTGGAGGTTCTTGAGATTCATTTTGAGGTTCATTTTGAGATTCAAGAGATTCATGAGATTCATTTTGAAATTCAAGAGATTCATTTTGAGGTTCACGAGATTCTTTTTGAGATTCAAAAGATTCATATTCAGATTCCAGAGATTCATTTTGAGGTTATGGAGATTCATTTTGAGGTTCTTGAGATTCTTGAGATTCATTTTGAGATTCAAGAGGTTCATTTTGAGATTGAAGAGATAATTTTGAAAAAGTTCAAAAGATTCATTTTGACATTCAAAAGATTCATTTCGAGATTCAAAAGATCCATTTTGAGATTCAAGAGATTCCTTTTGAGGTTCTTGAGATTCATTTTGAGGTTCTTGAGATTCTTGAGATGTATTTTTAGATTCTTGAGCTTTATTTTGAGATTCAAGAGATTCATTTTGAGATTCAGATTCAAGAGATTCATTTTGAGATTCATTTTGAGGTTGTTGACATTCAAGAGATTCATTTTGATGTTATTTGAGATTCTTGAGCTTCATTTTGAGATTCAAGAGATTCATTTTGAGGTTCTTGAGATTCATTTTGAGATTCAAGAGATTGATTTTGAGATTCAAGAGATTCATTTTTAGGTTGTTGACATTCAAGAGATTCATTTTGAGATTCAAGAGATTCAAGAGATTCATTTTGAGATTCAAGATGTTCATTTTGAGGTTCTTGAGATTCATTTTGCGGTTCTTAAGATTCTTGAGATTCATTTTGAGATTTTTGAGATGCATTTTGAGATTCTTGAGCTTCATTTGGAGGTTCTTGAGATTCATTTTGAGGTTCATTTTGAGATTCAAGAAATTCATGAGATTCATTTTGAGATTCATTTTGAGGTTGTTGACATTCAAAAGATTCATTTTGAAGTTCTTTGAGATTCTTGAGATTCATTTTGAGATTCAAGAGGTTCATTTTGAGATTCATTTTGAGATTGAAGAGATACTTTTTGAGGTTCAAAAGATTCATTTTGACATTCAAGAGATTCATTTCGACATTCAAGAGATTCATTTCGAGATTCAAGAGATTCATTTTGAGGTTCTTTGAGATTCTTGAGATTCATTTTGAGATTCAAGAGTTTCATTTTGAGATTCAAGAGATTCATTTTGAAGTTCTTTGAGATTCTTGAGATTCATTTTGAGATTCAAGAGGTTCATTTTGAGATTCATTTTGAGATTGAAGAGATACATTTTGAGGTTCAAAAGATTCATTTTGAGGTTCAAAAGATTCATTTTGACATTCAAGAGATTCATTTCGAGATTCAAGAGATTCATTTTGAGTTTCTTTGAGATTCTTCAGATTCATTTTGAGATTCAAGAGATTCATTTCGAGATTCATGAGATTCATTTTCAGATTCAAAAGATTCATTTTCAGATTCAAGAGATTCATTTTGAGGTTCTTGAGATTCTTTTTGAGGTTCTTGAGATTCTTGAGATTCATTTGGAGGTTCTTGAGATTCATTTTGAGGTTCTTGAGATTCAAGAGATTCATTTTGAGATTCTTGAGATGCATTTGGGATTCTTGAGCTTCATTTTGAGATTCAAGAGATTCATTTTGAGGTTCTTGAGATTCAAGAGATTCAAGAGATTCATTTTGAGATCCTTGAGATGCATTTTGAGATTCTTGAGCTTCATTTTAAGATTCAAGAGATTCATTTTGAGGTTCATTTTGAGATTCAAGAGATTCATGAGATTCATTTTGAGATTCAAGAGATTCATTTTGAGGTTCAAAAGATTCATTTTGAGATTCACGAGATTCTTTTTGAGATTCAAAAGATTCATATTCAGATTCCAGAGATTCATTTTGAGGTTATGGAGATTCATTATGAGGTTCTTGAGATTCTTGAGATTCATTTTGAGATTCTTGAGCTTCATTTTAAGATTCAAGAGATTCATTTTGAGGTTGATTTTGAGATTCAAGAGATTCATGAGATTCATTTTGAGATTCAAGAGATTCATTTTGAGATTCATGAGATTCATTTTGAGATTCAAAAGATTCATTTTCAGATTCAAGAGATTCATTTTGAGGTTCTTGAGATTCTTGAGATTCATTTTGAGATTCAAGAGATGCATTTTGAGATTCTTGAGCTTCATTTTGCGATTCAAGAGATTCATTTGGAGGTTCTTGAGATTCATTTTGAGGTTCATTTTGAGATTCAAGAGATTCATGAGATTCATTTTGAAATTCAAGAGATTCATTTTGAGGTTCAAAAGATTCATTTTGAGATTCACGAGATTCTTTTTGAGATTCAAAAGATTCATATTCAGATTCCAGAGATTCATTTTGAGGTTATGGAGATTCATTTTGAGGTTCTTGAGATTCTTGAGATTCATTTTGAGATTCAAGAGGTTCATTTTGAGATTGAAGAGATAATTTTGAAAAAGTTCAAAAGATTCATTTTGACATTCAAAAGATTCATTTCGAGATTCAAAAGATCCATTTTGAGATTCAAGAGATTCCTTTTGAGGTTCTTGAGATTCATTTTGAGGTTCTTGAGATTCTTGAGATGTATTTTTAGATTCTTGAGCTTTATTTTGAGATTCAAGAGATTCATTTTGAGATTTATTTTGAGGTTGTTGACATTCAAGAGATTCATTTTGATGTTCTTTGAGATTCTTGAGCTTCATTTTGAGATTCAAGAGATTCATTTTGAGGTTCTTGAGATTCATTTTGAGATTCAAGAGATTGATTTTGAGATTCAAGAGATTCATTTTGAGGTTGTTGACATTCAAGAGATTCATTTTGAGATTCAAGAGATTCATTTTGAGATTCAAGATGTTCATTTTGAGGTTCTTGAGATTCATTTTGCGGTTCTTAAGATTCTTGAGATTCATTTTGAGATTTTTGAGATGCATTTTGAGATTCTTGAGCTTCATTTGGAGGTTCTTGAGATTCATTTTGAGGTTCATTTTGAGATTCAAGAAATTCATGAGATTCATTTTGAGATTCATTTTGAGGTTGTTGACATTCAAAAGATTCATTTTGAAGTTCTTTGAGATTCTTGAGATTCATTTTGAGATTCAAGAGGTTCATTTTGAGATTCATTTTGAGATTGAAGAGATACTTTTTGAGGTTCAAAAGATTCATTTTGACATTCAAGAGATTCATTTCGACATTCAAGAGATTCATTTCGAGATTCAAGAGATTCATTTTGAGGTTCTTTGAGATTCTTGAGATTCATTTTGAGATTCAAGAGATTCATTTTGAGATTCAAGAGATTCATTTTGAAGTTCTTTGAGATTCTTGAGATTCATTTTGAGATTCAAGAGGTTCATTTTGAGATTCATTTTGAGATTGAAGAGATACATTTTGAGGTTCAAAAGATTCATTTTGACATTCAAGAGATTCATTTCGAGATTCAAGAGATTCATTTTGAGTTTCTTTGAGATTCTTGAGATTCATTTTGAGATTCAAGAGATTCATTTCGAGATTCATGAGATTCATTTTCAGATTCAAAAGATTCATTTTCAGATTCAAGAGATTCATTTTGAGGTTCTTGAGATTCTTTTTGAGGTTCTTGAGATTCTTGAGATTCATTTGGAGGTTCTTGAGATTCATTTTGAGGTTCTTGAGATTCAAGAGATTCATTTTGAGATTCTTGAGATGCATTTGGGATTCTTGAGCTTCATTTTGAGATTCAAGAGATTCATTTTGAGGTTCTTGAGATTCAAGAGATTCAAGAGATTCATTTTGAGATCCTTGAGATTCATTTTGAGATTCTTGAGCTTCATTTTAAGATTCAAGAGATTCATTTTGAGGTTCATTTTGAGATTCAAGAGATTCATGAGATTCATTTTGAGATTCAAGAGATTCATTTTGAGGTTCACAAGATTCATTTTGAGATTCACGAGATTCTTTTTGAGATTCAAAAGATTCATATTCAGTTTCCAGAGATTCATTTTGAGGTTATGGAGATTCATTATGAGGTTCTTGAGATTCTTGAGATTCATTTTGAGATTCTTGAGCTTCATTTTAAGATTCAAGAGATTCATTTTGAGGTTCATTTTGAGATTCAAGAGATTCATGAGATTCATTTTGAGATTCATGAGATTCATTTTGAGATTCATGAGATTCATTTTGAGATTCAAAAGATTCATTTTCAGATTCAAGAGATTCATTTTGAGGTTCTTGAGATTCTTGAGATTCATTTTGAGATTCAAGAGATGCATTTTGAGATTCTTGAGCTTCATTTTGCGATTCAAGAGATTCATTTGGAGGTTCTTGAGATTCATTTTGAGGTTCATTTTGAGATTCAAGAGATTCATTTTGAGGTTCAAAAGATTCATTTTGAGATTCACGAGATTCTTTTTGAGATTCAAAAGATTCATATTCAGATTCCAGAGATTCATTTTGAGGTTATGGAGATTCATTTTGAGGTTCTTGAGATTCTTGAGATTCATTTTGAGATTCAAGAGGTTCATTTTGAGATTGAAGAGATAATTTTGAAAAAGTTCAAAAGATTCATTTTGACATTCAAAAGATTCATTTCGAGATTCAAAAGATCCATTTTGAGATTCAAGAGATTCCTTTTGAGGTTCTTGAGATTCATTTTGAGGTTCTTGAGATTCTTGAGATGTATTTTTAGATTCTTGAGCTTTATTTTGAGATTCAAAAGATTCATTTTGAGATTCAGATTCAAGAGATTCATTTTGAGATTCATTTTGAGGTTGTTGACATTCATTTTGAGATTTATTTTGAGGTTGTTGACATTCAAGAGATTCATTTTGATGTTCTTTGAGATTCTTGAGCTTCATTTTGAGATTCAAGAGATTCATTTTGAGGTTCTTGAGATTCATTTTGAGATTCAAGAGATTGATTTTGAGATTCAAGAGATTCATTTTTAGGTTGTTGACATTCAAGAGATTCATTTTGAGATTCAAGAGATTCAAGAGATTCATTTTGAGATTCAAGATGTTCATTTTGAGGTTCTTGAGATTCATTTTGCGGTTCTTGAGATTCTTGAGATTCATTTTGAGATTTTTGAGATGCATTTTGAGATTCTTGAGCTTCATTTGGAGGTTCTTGAGATTCATTTTGAGGTTCATTTTGAGATTCAAGAAATTCATGAGATTCATTTTGAGATTCATTTTGAGGTTGTTGACATTCAAAAGATTCATTTTGAAGTTCTTTGAGATTCTTGAGATTCATTTTGAGATTCAAGAGGTTCATTTTGAGATTCATTTTGAGATTGAAGAGATACTTTTTGAGGTTCAAAAGATTCATTTTGACATTCAAGAGATTCATTTCGACATTCAAGAGATTCATTTCGAGATTCAAGAGATTCATTTTGAGGTTCTTTGAGATTCTTGAGATTCATTTTGAGATTCAAGAGATTCATTTTGAAGTTCTTTGAGATTCTTGAGATTCATTTTGAGATTCAAGAGGTTCATTTTGAGATTCATTTTGAGATTGAAGAGATACATTTTGAGGTTCAAAAGATTCATTTTGACATTCAAGAGATTCATTTCGAGATTCAAGAGATTCATTTTGAGTTTCTTTGAGATTCTTGAGATTCATTTTGAGATTCAAGAGATTCATTTCGAGATTCATGAGATTCATTTTCAGATTCAAAAGATTCATTTTCAGATTCAAGAGATTCATTTTGAGGTTCTTGAGATTCTTTTTGAGGTTCTTGAGATTCTTGAGATTCATTTGGAGGTTCTTGAGATTCATTTTGAGGTTCTTGAGATTCAAGAGATTCATTTTGAGATTCTTGAGATGCATTTGGGCTTCTTGAGCTTCATTTTGAGATTCAAGAGATTCATTTTGAGGTTCTTGAGATTCAAGAGATTCAAGAGATTCATTTTGAGATCCTTGAGATGCATTTTGAGATTCTTGAGCTTCATTTTAAGATTCAAGAGATTCATTTTGAGGTTCATTTTGAGATTCAAGAGATTCATGAGATTCATTTTGAGATTCAAGAGATTCATTTTGAGGTTCAAAAGATTCATTTTGAGATTCACGAGATTCTTTTTGAGATTCAAAAGATTCATATTCAGATTCCAGAGATTCATTTTGAGGTTATGGAGATTCATTATGAGGTTCTTGAGATTCTTGAGATTCATTTTGAGATTCTTGAGCTTCATTTTAAGATTCAAGAGATTCATTTTGAGGTTCATTTTGAGATTCAAGAGATTCATGAGATTCATTTTGAGATTCAAGAGATTCATTTTGAGATTCATGAGATTCATTTTGAGATTCAAAAGATTCATTTTCAGATTCAAGAGATTCATTTTGAGGTTCTTGAGATTCTTGAGATTCATTTTGAGATTCAAGAGATGCATTTTGAGATTCTTGAGCTTCATTTTGCGATTCAAGAGATTCATTTGGAGGTTCTTGAGATTCATTTTGAGGTTCATTTTGAGATTCAAGAGATTCATGAGATTCATTTTGAAATTCAAGAGATTCATTTTGAGGTTCACGAGATTCTTTTTGAGATTCAAAAGATTCATATTCAGATTCCAGAGATTCATTTTGAGGTTATGGAGATTCATTTTGAGGTTCTTGAGATTCTTGAGATTCATTTTGAGATTCAAGAGGTTCATTTTGAGATTGAAGAGATAATTTTGAAAAAGTTCAAAAGATTCATTTTGACATTCAAAAGATTCATTTCGAGATTCAAAAGATCCATTTTGAGATTCAAGAGATTCCTTTTGAGGTTCTTGAGATTCATTTTGAGGTTCTTGAGATTCTTGAGATGTATTTTTAGATTCTTGAGCTTTATTTTGAGATTCAAGAGATTCATTTTGAGATTCAGATTCAAGAGATTCATTTTGAGATTCATTTTGAGGTTGTTGACATTCAAGAGATTCATTTTGATGTTATTTGAGATTCTTGAGCTTCATTTTGAGATTCAAGAGATTCATTTTGAGGTTCTTGAGATTCATTTTGAGATTCAAGAGATTGATTTTGAGATTCAAGAGATTCATTTTTAGGTTGTTGACATTCAAGAGATTCATTTTGAGATTCAAGAGATTCAAGAGATTCATTTTGAGATTCAAGATGTTCATTTTGAGGTTCTTGAGATTCATTTTGCGGTTCTTAAGATTCTTGAGATTCATTTTGAGATTTTTGAGATGCATTTTGAGATTCTTGAGCTTCATTTGGAGGTTCTTGAGATTCATTTTGAGGTTCATTTTGAGATTCAAGAAATTCATGAGATTCATTTTGAGATTCATTTTGAGGTTGTTGACATTCAAAAGATTCATTTTGAAGTTCTTTGAGATTCTTGAGATTCATTTTGAGATTCAAGAGGTTCATTTTGAGATTCATTTTGAGATTGAAGAGATACTTTTTGAGGTTCAAAAGATTCATTTTGACATTCAAGAGATTCATTTCGACATTCAAGAGATTCATTTCGAGATTCAAGAGATTCATTTTGAGGTTCTTTGAGATTCTTGAGATTCATTTTGAGATTCAAGAGATTCATTTTGAAGTTCTTTGAGATTCTTGAGATTCATTTTGAGATTCAAGAGGTTCATTTTGAGATTCATTTTGAGATTGAAGAGATACATTTTGAGGTTCAAAAGATTCATTTTGACATTCAAGAGATTCATTTCGAGATTCAAGAGATTCATTTTGAGTTTCTTTGAGATTCTTGAGATTCATTTTGAGATTCAAGAGATTCATTTCGAGATTCATGAGATTCATTTTGAGATTCAAAAGATTCATATTCAGATTCAAGAGATTCATTTTGAGGTTCTTGAGATTCAAGATATTCATTTTGAGATTCTTGAGATGCATTTGGGATTCTTGAGCTTCATTTTGAGATTCAAGAGATTAATTTTGAGATTCAAGAGATTCATTTTGAGGTTCTTGAGATTAATTTTGAGATATATTTTGAGGTTCTTGAGATTCAAGAGATTCATTTTGAGATTCTTGAGATGCATTTGGGATTCTTGAGCTTCATTTTGAGATTCAAGAGATTCATTTTGAGGTTCTTGAGATTCAAGAGATTCAAGAGATTCATTTTGAGATCCTTGAGATGCATTTTGAGATTCTTGAGCTTCATTTTAAGATTCAAGAGATTCATTTTGAGGTTCATTTTGAGATTCAAGAGATTCATGAGATTCATTTTGAGATTCAAGAGATTCATTTTGAGATTCATGAGATTCATTTTGAGATTCAAAAGATTCATTTTCAGATTCAAGAGATTCATTTTGAGGTTCTTGAGATTCTTGAGATTCATTTTGAGATTCAAGAGATGCATTTTGAGATTCTTGAGCTTCATTTTGCGATTCAAGAGATTCATTTGGAGGTTCTTGAGATTCATTTTGAGGTTCATTTTGAGATTCAAGAGATTCATGAGATTCATTTTGAGATTCAAGAGATTCATTTTGAGATTCATGAGATTCATTTTGAGATTCAAAAGATTCATTTTCAGATTCAAGAGATTCATTTTGAGGTTCTTGAGATTCTTGAGATTCATTTTGAGATTCAAGAGATGCATTTTGAGATTCTTGAGCTTCATTTTGCGATTCAAGAGATTCATTTGGAGGTTCTTGAGATTCATTTTGAGGTTCATTTTGAGATTCAAGAGATTCATGAGATTCATTTTGAAATTCAAGAGATTCATTTTGAGGTTCAAAAGATTCATTTTGAGATTCACGAGATTCTTTTTGAGATTCAAAAGATTCATATTCAGATTCCAGAGATTCATTTTGAGGTTATGGAGATTCATTTTGAGGTTCTTGAGATTCTTGAGATTCATTTTGAGATTCAAGAGGTTCATTTTGAGATTGAAGAGATAATTTTGAAAAAGTTCAAAAGATTCATTTTGACATTCAAAAGATTCATTTCGAGATTCAAAAGATCCATTTTGAGATTCAAGAGATTCCTTTTGAGGTTCTTGAGATTCATTTTGAGGTTCTTGAGATTCTTGAGATGTATTTTTAGATTCTTGAGCTTTATTTTGAGATTCAAGAGATTCATTTTGAGATTTATTTTGAGGTTGTTGACATTCAAGAGATTCATTTTGATGTTCTTTGAGATTCTTGAGCTTCATTTTGAGATTCAAGAGATTCATTTTGAGGTTCTTGAGATTCATTTTGAGATTCAAGAGATTGATTTTGAGATTCAAGAGATTCATTTTGAGGTTGTTGACATTCAAGAGATTCATTTTGAGATTCCAGAGATTCATTTTGAGATTCAAGATGTTCATTTTGAGGTTCTTGAGATTCATTTTGCGGTTCTTAAGATTCTTGAGATTCATTTTGAGATTTTTGAGATGCATTTTGAGATTCTTGAGCTTCATTTGGAGGTTCTTGAGATTCATTTTGAGGTTCATTTTGAGATTCAAGAAATTCATGAGATTCATTTTGAGATTCATTTTGAGGTTGTTGACATTCAAAAGATTCATTTTGAAGTTCTTTGAGATTCTTGAGATTCATTTTGAGATTCAAGAGGTTCATTTTGAGATTCATTTTGAGATTGAAGAGATACTTTTTGAGGTTCAAAAGATTCATTTTGACATTCAAGAGATTCATTTCGACATTCAAGAGATTCATTTCGAGATTCAAGAGATTCATTTTGAGGTTCTTTGAGATTCTTGAGATTCATTTTGAGATTCAAGAGATTCATTTTGAGATTCCAGAGATTCATTTTGAGGTTATGGAGATTCATTTTGAGGTTCTTGAGATTCTTGAGATTCATTTTGAGATTCAAGAGGTTCATTTTGAGATTGAAGAGATAATTTTGAAAAAGTTCAAAAGATTCATTTTGACATTCAAAAGATTCATTTCGAGATTCAAAAGATCCATTTTGAGATTCAAGAGATTCCTTTTGAGGTTCTTGAGATTCATTTTGAGGTTCTTGAGATTCTTGAGATGTATTTTTAGATTCTTGAGCTTTATTTTGAGATTCAAGAGATTCATTTTGAGATTCAGATTCAAGAGATTCATTTTGAGATTCATTTTGAGGTTGTTGACATTCATTTTGAGATTTATTTTGAGGTTGTTGACATTCAAGAGATTCATTTTGATGTTCTTTGAGATTCTTGAGCTTCATTTTGAGATTCAAGAGATTCATTTTGAGGTTCTTGAGATTCATTTTGAGATTCAAGAGATTGATTTTGAGATTCAAGAGATTCATTTTGAGGTTGTTGACATTCAAGAGATTCATTTTGAGATTCAAGAGATTCAAGAGATTCATTTTGAGATTCAAGATGTTCATTTTGAGGTTCTTGAGATTCATTTTGCGGTTCTTGAGATTCTTGAGATTCATTTTGAGATTTTTGAGATGCATTTTGAGATTCTTGAGCTTCATTTGGAGGTTCCTGAGATTCATTTTGAGGTTCATTTTGAGATTCAAGAAATTCATGAGATTCATTTTGAGATTCATTTTGAGGTTGTTGACATTCAAAAGATTCATTTTGAAGTTCTTTGAGATTCTTGAGATTCATTTTGAGATTCAAGAGGTTCATTTTGAGATTCATTTTGAGATTGAAGAGATACTTTTTGAGGTTCAAAAGATTCATTTTGACATTCAAGAGATTCATTTCGACATTCAAGAGATTCATTTCGAGATTCAAGAGATTCATTTTGAGGTTCTTTGAGATTCTTGAGATTCATTTTGAGATTCAAGAGATTCATTTTGAGATTCAAGAGATTGATTTTGAGGTTATGGAGATTCATTTTGAGATTCAAGAGGTTCATTTTGAGATTCATTTTGAGATTGAAGAGATTCATTTCGAGATTCAAGAGATTCATTTCGAGATTCAAGAGATTCATTTTGAGGTTCTTTGAGATTCTTGAGATTCATTTTGAGATTCAAGAGATTCATTTTGAGATTCAAGAGATTGATTTTGAGGTTATGGAGATTCATTTTGAGATTCAAGAGGTTCATTTTGAGATTCATTTTGAGATTGAAGAGATACATTTTGAGGTTCAAAAGATTCATTTTGACATTCAAGAGATTCATTTCGAGATTCAAGAGATTCATTTTGAGTTTCTTTGAGATTCTTGAGATTCATTTTGAGATTCAAGAGATTCATTTCGAGATTCATGAGATTCATTTTGAGATTCAAAAGATTCATTTTCAGATTCAAGAGATTCATTTTGAGGTTCTTGAGATTCTTTTTGAGGTTCTTGAGATTCTTGAGATTCATTTGGAGGTTCTTGAGATTCATTTTGAGATTTATTTTGAGATTCAAGAGATTCATTTTGAGATTCTTAAGATGCATTTTGAGATTCTTGAGCTTTATTTTAGATTCAAGAGATTCATTTGGAGATTCATTTCGAGATTCAAGAGATTCATTTTGAGTTTCTTTGAGATTCTTGAGATTCATTTTGAGATTCAAGAGATTCACTTCGAGATTCATGAGATTCATTTTGAGATTCAAAAGATTCATATTCAGATTCAAGAGATTCATTTTGAGGTTCTTGAGATTCAAGATATTCATTTTGAGATTCTTGAGATGCATTTGGGATTCTTGAGCTTCATTTTGAGATTCAAGAGATTAATTTTGAGATTCAAGAGATTCATTTTGAGGTTCTTGAGATTAATTTTGAGATATATTTTGAGGTTCTTGAGATTCAAGAGATTCATTTTGAGATTCTTGAGATGCATTTGGGATTCTTGAGCTTCATTTTGAGATTCAAGAGATTCATTTTGAGGTTCTTGAGATTCAAGAGATTCAAGAGATTCATTTTGAGATCCTTGAGATGCATTTTGAGATTCTTGAGCTTCATTTTAAGATTCAAGAGATTCATTTTGAGGTTCATTTTGAGATTCAAGAGATTCATGAGATTCATTTTGAGATTCAAGAGATTCATTTTGAGATTCATGAGATTCATTTTGAGATTCAAAAGATTCATTTTCAGATTCAAGAGATTCATTTTGAGGTTCTTGAGATTCTTGAGATTCATTTTGAGATTCAAGAGATGCATTTTGAGATTCTTGAGCTTCATTTTGCGATTCAAGAGATTCATTTGGAGGTTCTTGAGATTCATTTTGAGGTTCATTTTGAGATTCAAGAGATTCATGAGATTCATTTTGAGATTCAAGAGATTCATTTTGAGGTTCAAAAGATTCATTTTGAGATTCACGAGATTCTTTTTGAGATTCAAAAGATTCATATTCAGATTCCAGAGATTCATTTTGAGGTTATGGAGATTCATTTTGAGGTTCTTGAGATTCTTGAGATTCATTTTGAGATTCAAGAGGTTCATTTTGAGATTGAAGAGATAATTTTGAAAAAGTTCAAAAGATTCATTTTGACATTCAAAAGATTCATTTCGAGATTCAAAAGATCCATTTTGAGATTCAAGAGATTCCTTTTGAGGTTCTTGAGATTCATTTTGAGGTTCTTGAGATTCTTGAGATGTATTTTTAGATTCTTGAGCTTTATTTTGAGATTCAAGAGATTCATTTTGAGATTCAGATTCAAGAGATTCATTTTGAGATTCATTTTGAGGTTGTTGACATTCATTTTGAGATTTATTTTGAGGTTGTTGACATTCAAGAGATTCATTTTGATGTTCTTTGAGATTCTTGAGCTTCATTTTGAGATTCAAGAGATTCATTTTGAGGTTCTTGAGATTGATTTTGAGATTCAAGAGATTCATTTTGAGGTTGTTGACATTCAAGAGATTCATTTTGAGATTCAAGAGATTCAAGAGATTCATTTTGAGATTCAAGATGTTCATTTTGAGGTTCTTGAGATTCATTTTGCGGTTCTTAAGATTCTTGAGATTCATTTTGAGATTTTTGAGATGCATTTTGAGATTCTTGAGCTTCATTTGGAGGTTCTTGAGATTCATTTTGAGGTTCATTTTGAGATTCAAGAAATTCATGAGATTCATTTTGAGATTCATTTTGAGGTTGTTGACATTCAAAAGATTCATTTTGAAGTTCTTTGAGATTCTTGAGATTCATTTTGAGATTCAAGAGGTTCATTTTGAGATTCATTTTGAGATTGAAGAGATACTTTTTGAGGTTCAAAAGATTCATTTTGACATTCAAGAGATTCATTTCGACATTCAAGAGATTCATTTCGAGATTCAAGAGATTCATTTTGAGGTTCTTTGAGATTCTTGAGATTCATTTTGAGATTCAAGAGATTCATTTTGAGATTCAAGAGATTCATTTTGAAGTTCTTTGAGATTCTTGAGATTCATTTTGAGATTCAAGAGGTTCATTTTGAGATTCATTTTGAGATTGAAGAGATACATTTTGAGGTTCAAAAGATTCATTTTGAGGTTCAAAAGATTCATTTTGACATTCAAGAGATTCATTTCGAGATTCAAGAGATTCATTTTGAGTTTCTTTGAGATTCTTGAGATTCATTTTGAGATTCAAGAGATTCATTTCGAGATTCATGAGATTCATTTTCAGATTCAAAAGATTCATTTTCAGATTCAAGAGATTCATTTTGAGGTTCTTGAGATTCTTTTTGAGGTTCTTGAGATTCTTGAGATTCATTTGGAGGTTCTTGAGATTCATTTTGAGGTTCTTGAGATTCAAGAGATTCATTTTGAGATTCTTGAGATGCATTTGGGATTCTTGAGCTTCATTTTGAGATTCAAGAGATTCATTTTGAGGTTCTTGAGATTCAAGAGATTCAAGAGATTCATTTTGAGATCCTTGAGATGCATTTTGAGATTCTTGAGCTTCATTTTAAGATTCAAGAGATTCATTTTGAGGTTCATTTTGAGATTCAAGAGATTCATGAGATTCATTTTGAGATTCAAGAGATTCATTTTGAGGTTCAAAAGATTCATTTTGAGATTCACGAGATTCTTTTTGAGATTCAAAAGATTCATATTCAGATTCCAGAGATTCATTTTGAGGTTATGGAGATTCATTATGAGGTTCTTGAGATTCTTGAGATTCATTTTGAGATTCTTGAGCTTCATTTTAAGATTCAAGAGATTCATTTTGAGGTTCATTTTGAGATTCAAGAGATTCATGAGATTCATTTTGAGATTCAAGAGATTCATTTTGAGATTCATGAGATTCATTTTGAGATTCAAAAGATTCATTTTCAGATTCAAGAGATTCATTTTGAGGTTCTTGAGATTCTTGAGATTCATTTTGAGATTCAAGAGATGCATTTTGAGATTCTTGAGCTTCATTTTGCGATTCAAGAGATTCATTTGGAGGTTCTTGAGATTCATTTTGAGGTTCATTTTGAGATTCAAGAGATTCATGAGATTCATTTTGAGATTCAAGAGATTCATTTTGAGGTTCAAAAGATTCATTTTGAGATTCACGAGATTCTTTTTGAGATTCAAAAGATTCATATTCAGATTCCAGAGATTCATTTTGAGGTTATGGAGATTCATTTTGAGGTTCTTGAGATTCTTGAGATTCATTTTGAGATTCAAGAGGTTCATTTTGAGATTGAAGAGATAATTTTGAAAAAGTTCAAAAGATTCATTTTGACATTCAAAAGATTCATTTCGAGATTCAAAAGATCCATTTTGAGATTCAAGAGATTCCTTTTGAGGTTCTTGAGATTCATTTTGAGGTTCTTGAGATTCTTGAGATGTATTTTTAGATTCTTGAGCTTTATTTTGAGATTCAAGAGATTCATTTTGAGATTCAGATTCAAGAGATTCATTTTGAGATTCATTTTGAGGTTGTTGACATTCATTTTGAGATTTATTTTGAGGTTGTTGACATTCAAGAGATTCATTTTGATATTCTTTGAGATTCTTGAGCTTCATTTTGAGATTCAAGAGATTCATTTTGAGATTCTTGAGATTGATTTTGAGATTCAAGAGATTCATTTTGAGGTTGTTGACATTCAAGAGATTCATTTTGAGATTCAAGAGATTCAAGAGATTCATTTTGAGATTCAAGATGTTCATTTTGAGGTTCTTGAGATTCATTTTGCGGTTCTTAAGATTCTTGAGATTCATTTTGAGATTTTTGAGATGCATTTTGAGATTCTTGAGCTTCATTTGGAGGTTCTTGAGATTCATTTTGAGGTTCATTTTGAGATTCAAGAAATTCATGAGATTCATTTTGAGATTCATTTTGAGGTTGTTGACATTCAAAAGATTCATTTTGAAGTTCTTTGAGATTCTTGAGATTCATTTTGAGATTCAAGAGGTTCATTTTGAGATTCATTTTGAGATTGAAGAGATACTTTTTGAGGTTCAAAAGATTCATTTTGACATTCAAGAGATTCATTTCGACATTCAAGAGATTCATTTCGAGATTCAAGAGATTCATTTTGAGGTTCTTTGAGATTCTTGAGATTCATTTTGAGATTCAAGAGTTTCATTTTGAGATTCAAGAGATTCATTTTGAAGTTCTTTGAGATTCTTGAGATTCATTTTGAGATTCAAGAGGTTCATTTTGAGATTCATTTTGAGATTGAAGAGATACATTTTGAGGTTCAAAAGATTCATTTTGAGGTTCAAAAGATTCATTTTGACATTCAAGAGATTCATTTCGAGATTCAAGAGATTCATTTTGAGTTTCTTTGAGATTCTTGAGATTCATTTTGAGATTCAAGAGATTCATTTCGAGATTCATGAGATTCATTTTCAGATTCAAAAGATTCATTTTCAGATTCAAGAGATTCATTTTGAGGTTCTTGAGATTCTTTTTGAGGTTCTTGAGATTCTTGAGATTCATTTGGAGGTTCTTGAGATTCATTTTGAGGTTCTTGAGATTCAAGAGATTCATTTTGAGATTCTTGAGATGCATTTGGGATTCTTGAGCTTCATTTTGAGATTCAAGAGATTCATTTTGAGGTTCTTGAGATTCAAGAGATTCAAGAGATTCATTTTGAGATCCTTGAGATGCATTTTGAGATTCTTGAGCTTCATTTTAAGATTCAAGAGATTCATTTTGAGGTTCATTTTGAGATTCAAGAGATTCATGAGATTCATTTTGAGATTCAAGAGATTCATTTTGAGGTTCAAAAGATTCATTTTGAGATTCACGAGATTCTTTTTGAGATTCAAAAGATTCATATTCAGATTCCAGAGATTCATTTTGAGGTTATGGAGATTCATTATGAGGTTCTTGAGATTCTTGAGATTCATTTTGAGATTCTTGAGCTTCATTTTAAGATTCAAGAGATTCATTTTGAGGTTGATTTTGAGATTCAAGAGATTCATGAGATTCATTTTGAGATTCAAGAGATTCATTTTGAGATTCATGAGATTCATTTTGAGATTCAAAAGATTCATTTTCAGATTCAAGAGATTCATTTTGAGGTTCTTGAGATTCTTGAGATTCATTTTGAGATTCAAGAGATGCATTTTGAGATTCTTGAGCTTCATTTTGCGATTCAAGAGATTCATTTGGAGGTTCTTGAGATTCATTTTGAGGTTCATTTTGAGATTCAAGAGATTCATGAGATTCATTTTGAAATTCAAGAGATTCATTTTGAGGTTCAAAAGATTCATTTTGAGATTCACGAGATTCTTTTTGAGATTCAAAAGATTCATATTCAGATTCCAGAGATTCATTTTGAGGTTATGGAGATTCATTTTGAGGTTCTTGAGATTCTTGAGATTCATTTTGAGATTCAAGAGGTTCATTTTGAGATTGAAGAGATAATTTTGAAAAAGTTCAAAAGATTCATTTTGACATTCAAAAGATTCATTTCGAGATTCAAAAGATCCATTTTGAGATTCAAGAGATTCCTTTTGAGGTTCTTGAGATTCATTTTGAGGTTCTTGAGATTCTTGAGATGTATTTTTAGATTCTTGAGCTTTATTTTGAGATTCAAGAGATTCATTTTGAGATTTATTTTGAGGTTGTTGACATTCAAGAGATTCATTTTGATGTTCTTTGAGATTCTTGAGCTTCATTTTGAGATTCAAGAGATTCATTTTGAGGTTCTTGAGATTCATTTTGAGATTCAAGAGATTGATTTTGAGATTCAAGAGATTCATTTTGAGGTTGTTGACATTCAAGAGATTCATTTTGAGATTCAAGAGATTCATTTTGAGATTCAAGATGTTCATTTTGAGGTTCTTGAGATTCATTTTGCGGTTCTTAAGATTCTTGAGATTCATTTTGAGATTTTTGAGATGCATTTTGAGATTCTTGAGCTTCATTTGGAGGTTCTTGAGATTCATTTTGAGGTTCATTTTGAGATTCAAGAAATTCATGAGATTCATTTTGAGATTCATTTTGAGGTTGTTGACATTCAAAAGATTCATTTTGAAGTTCTTTGAGATTCTTGAGATTCATTTTGAGATTCAAGAGGTTCATTTTGAGATTCATTTTGAGATTGAAGAGATACTTTTTGAGGTTCAAAAGATTCATTTTGACATTCAAGAGATTCATTTCGACATTCAAGAGATTCATTTCGAGATTCAAGAGATTCATTTTGAGGTTCTTTGAGATTCTTGAGATTCATTTTGAGATTCAAGAGATTCATTTTGAGATTCAAGAGATTCATTTTGAAGTTCTTTGAGATTCTTGAGATTCATTTTGAGATTCAAGAGGTTCATTTTGAGATTCATTTTGAGATTGAAGAGATACATTTTGAGGTTCAAAAGATTCATTTTGACATTCAAGAGATTCATTTCGAGATTCAAGAGATTCATTTTGAGTTTCTTTGAGATTCTTGAGATTCATTTTGAGATTCAAGAGATTCATTTCGAGATTCATGAGATTCATTTTCAGATTCAAAAGATTCATTTTCAGATTCAAGAGATTCATTTTGAGGTTCTTGAGATTCTTTTTGAGGTTCTTGAGATTCTTGAGATTCATTTGGAGGTTCTTGAGATTCATTTTGAGGTTCTTGAGATTCAAGAGATTCATTTTGAGATTCTTGAGATGCATTTGGGATTCTTGAGCTTCATTTTGAGATTCAAGAGATTCATTTTGAGGTTCTTGAGATTCAAGAGATTCAAGAGATTCATTTTGAGATCCTTGAGATGCATTTTGAGATTCTTGAGCTTCATTTTAAGATTCAAGAGATTCATTTTGAGGTTCATTTTGAGATTCAAGAGATTCATGAGATTCATTTTGAGATTCAAGAGATTCATTTTGAGGTTCACAAGATTCATTTTGAGATTCACGAGATTCTTTTTGAGATTCAAAAGATTCATATTCAGATTCCAGAGATTCATTTTGAGGTTATGGAGATTCATTATGAGGTTCTTGAGATTCTTGAGATTCATTTTGAGATTCTTGAGCTTCATTTTAAGATTCAAGAGATTCATTTTGAGGTTCATTTTGAGATTCAAGAGATTCATGAGATTCATTTTGAGATTCAAGAGATTCATTTTGAGATTCATGAGATTCATTTTGAGATTCAAAAGATTCATTTTCAGATTCAAGAGATTCATTTTGAGGTTCTTGAGATTCTTGAGATTCATTTTGAGATTCAAGAGATGCATTTTGAGATTCTTGAGCTTCATTTTGCGATTCAAGAGATTCATTTGGAGGTTCTTGAGATTCATTTTGAGGTTCATTTTGAGATTCAAGAGATTCATTTTGAGGTTCAAAAGATTCATTTTGAGATTCACGAGATTCTTTTTGAGATTCAAAAGATTCATATTCAGATTCCAGAGATTCATTTTGAGGTTATGGAGATTCATTTTGAGGTTCTTGAGATTCTTGAGATTCATTTTGAGATTCAAGAGGTTCATTTTGAGATTGAAGAGATAATTTTGAAAAAGTTCAAAAGATTCATTTTGACATTCAAAAGATTCATTTCGAGATTCAAAAGATCCATTTTGAGATTCAAGAGATTCCTTTTGAGGTTCTTGAGATTCATTTTGAGGTTCTTGAGATTCTTGAGATGTATTTTTAGATTCTTGAGCTTTATTTTGAGATTCAAAAGATTCATTTTGAGATTCAGATTCAAGAGATTCATTTTGAGATTCATTTTGAGGTTGTTGACATTCATTTTGAGATTTATTTTGAGGTTGTTGACATTCAAGAGATTCATTTTGATGTTCTTTGAGATTCTTGAGCTTCATTTTGAGATTCAAGAGATTCATTTTGAGGTTCTTGAGATTCATTTTGAGATTCAAGAGATTGATTTTGAGATTCAAGAGATTCATTTTTAGGTTGTTGACATTCAAGAGATTCATTTTGAGATTCAAGAGATTCAAGAGATTCATTTTGAGATTCAAGATGTTCATTTTGAGGTTCTTGAGATTCATTTTGCGGTTCTTGAGATTCATTTTGAGATTTTTGAGATGCATTTTGAGATTCTTGAGCTTCATTTGGAGGTTCTTGAGATTCATTTTGAGGTTCATTTTGAGATTCAAGAAATTCATGAGATTCATTTTGAGATTCATTTTGAGGTTGTTGACATTCAAAAGATTCATTTTGAAGTTCTTTGAGATTCTTGAGATTCATTTTGAGATTCAAGAGGTTCATTTTGAGATTCATTTTGAGATTGAAGAGATACTTTTTGAGGTTCAAAAGATTCATTTTGACATTCAAGAGATTCATTTCGACATTCAAGAGATTCATTTCGAGATTCAAGAGATTCATTTTGAGGTTCTTTGAGATTCTTGAGATTCATTTTGAGATTCAAGAGATTCATTTTGAAGTTCTTTGAGATTCTTGAGATTCATTTTGAGATTCAAGAGGTTCATTTTGAGATTCATTTTGAGATTGAAGAGATACATTTTGAGGTTCAAAAGATTCATTTTGACATTCAAGAGATTCATTTCGAGATTCAAGAGATTCATTTTGAGTTTCTTTGAGATTCTTGAGATTCATTTTGAGATTCAAGAGATTCATTTCGAGATTCATGAGATTCATTTTCAGATTCAAAAGATTCATTTTCAGATTCAAGAGATTCATTTTGAGGTTCTTGAGATTCTTTTTGAGGTTCTTGAGATTCTTGAGATTCATTTGGAGGTTCTTGAGATTCATTTTGAGGTTCTTGAGATTCAAGAGATTCATTTTGAGATTCTTGAGATGCATTTGGGCTTCTTGAGCTTCATTTTGAGATTCAAGAGATTCATTTTGAGGTTCTTGAGATTCAAGAGATTCAAGAGATTCATTTTGAGATCCTTGAGATGCATTTTGAGATTCTTGAGCTTCATTTTAAGATTCAAGAGATTCATTTTGAGGTTCATTTTGAGATTCAAGAGATTCATGAGATTCATTTTGAGATTCAAGAGATTCATTTTGAGGTTCAAAAGATTCATTTTGAGATTCACGAGATTCTTTTTGAGATTCAAAAGATTCATATTCAGATTCCAGAGATTCATTTTGAGGTTATGGAGATTCATTATGAGGTTCTTGAGATTCTTGAGATTCATTTTGAGATTCTTGAGCTTCATTTTAAGATTCAAGAGATTCATTTTGAGGTTCATTTTGAGATTCAAGAGATTCATGAGATTCATTTTGAGATTCAAGAGATTCATTTTGAGATTCATGAGATTCATTTTGAGATTCAAAAGATTCATTTTCAGATTCAAGAGATTCATTTTGAGGTTCTTGAGATTCTTGAGATTCATTTTGAGATTCAAGAGATGCATTTTGAGATTCTTGAGCTTCATTTTGCGATTCAAGAGATTCATTTGGAGGTTCTTGAGATTCATTTTGAGGTTCATTTTGAGATTCAAGAGATTCATGAGATTCATTTTGAAATTCAAGAGATTCATTTTGAGGTTCACGAGATTCTTTTTGAGATTCAAAAGATTCATATTCAGATTCCAGAGATTCATTTTGAGGTTATGGAGATTCATTTTGAGGTTCTTGAGATTCTTGAGATTCATTTTGAGATTCAAGAGGTTCATTTTGAGATTGAAGAGATAATTTTGAAAAAGTTCAAAAGATTCATTTTGACATTCAAAAGATTCATTTCGAGATTCAAAAGATCCATTTTGAGATTCAAGAGATTCCTTTTGAGGTTCTTGAGATTCATTTTGAGGTTCTTGAGATTCTTGAGATGTATTTTTAGATTCTTGAGCTTTATTTTGAGATTCAAGAGATTCATTTTGAGATTCAGATTCAAGAGATTCATTTTGAGATTCATTTTGAGGTTGTTGACATTCAAGAGATTCATTTTGATGTTATTTGAGATTCTTGAGCTTCATTTTGAGATTCAAGAGATTCATTTTGAGGTTCTTGAGATTCATTTTGAGATTCAAGAGATTGATTTTGAGATTCAAGAGATTCATTTTTAGGTTGTTGACATTCAAGAGATTCATTTTGAGATTCAAGAGATTCAAGAGATTCATTTTGAGATTCAAGATGTTCATTTTGAGGTTCTTGAGATTCATTTTGCGGTTCTTAAGATTCTTGAGATTCATTTTGAGATTTTTGAGATGCATTTTGAGATTCTTGAGCTTCATTTGGAGGTTCTTGAGATTCATTTTGAGGTTCATTTTGAGATTCAAGAAATTCATGAGATTCATTTTGAGATTCATTTTGAGGTTGTTGACATTCAAAAGATTCATTTTGAAGTTCTTTGAGATTCTTGAGATTCATTTTGAGATTCAAGAGGTTCATTTTGAGATTCATTTTGAGATTGAAGAGATACTTTTTGAGGTTCAAAAGATTCATTTTGACATTCAAGAGATTCATTTCGACATTCAAGAGATTCATTTCGAGATTCAAGAGATTCATTTTGAGGTTCTTTGAGATTCTTGAGATTCATTTTGAGATTCAAGAGATTCATTTTGAAGTTCTTTGAGATTCTTGAGATTCATTTTGAGATTCAAGAGGTTCATTTTGAGATTCATTTTGAGATTGAAGAGATACATTTTGAGGTTCAAAAGATTCATTTTGACATTCAAGAGATTCATTTCGAGATTCAAGAGATTCATTTTGAGTTTCTTTGAGATTCTTGAGATTCATTTTGAGATTCAAGAGATTCATTTCGAGATTCATGAGATTCATTTTCAGATTCAAAAGATTCATTTTCAGATTCAAGAGATTCATTTTGAGGTTCTTGAGATTCTTTTTGAGGTTCTTGAGATTCTTGAGATTCATTTGGAGGTTCTTGAGATTCATTTTGAGGTTCTTGAGATTCATTTTGAGATTTATTTTGAGATTCAAGAGATTCATTTTGAGATTCTTGAGATGCATTTTGAGATTCTTGAGCTTCATTTTAAGATTCAAGAGATTCATTTGGAGATTCATTTCGAGATTCAAGAGATTCATTTTGAGGTTCTTGAGATTCATTTGAGATTCTTGAGATTCATTTTGAGATTCAAGAGATTCATTTTGAGGTTCTTGAGATTCAAGAGATTCATTTTGAGATCTTGAGATGCATTTTGAGATTCTTGAGCTTCATTTTAAGATTCAAGAGATTCATTTTGAGGTTCATTTTGAGATTCAAGAGATTCATGAGATTCATTTTGAGATTCAAGAGATTCATTTTGAGATTCATGAGATTCATTTTGAGATTCAAAAGATTCATTTTCAGATTCAAGAGATTCATTTTGAGGTTCTTGAGATTCTTGAGATTCATTTTGAGATTCAAGAGATGCATTTTGAGATTCTTGAGCTTCATTTTGCGATTCAAGAGATTCATTTGGAGGTTCTTGAGATTCATTTTGAGGTTCATTTTGAGATTCAAGAGATTCATTTTGAGGTTCAAAAGATTCATTTTGAGATTCATGAGATTCTTTTTGAGATTCAAAAGATTCATATTCAGATTCCAGAGATTCATTTTGAGGTAATGGAGATTCATTTTGAGGTTCTTGAGATTCTTGAGATTCATTTTGAGATTCAAGAGGTTCATTTTGAGATTGAAGAGATAATTTTGAAAAAGTTCAAAAGATTCATTTCGAGATTCAAAGGATCCATTTTGAGATTCAAGAGATTCCTTTTGAGGTTCTTGAGATTCATTTTGAGGTTTTTGAGATTCTTGAGATGTATTTTTAGATTCTTGAGCTTTATTTTGAGATTCAAGAGATTCATTTTGAGATTCAGATTCAAGAGATTCATTTTGAGATTCATTTTGAGGTTGTTGACATTCATTTTGAGATTTATTTTGAGGTTGTTGACATTCAAGAGATTCATTTTGATGTTCTTTGAGATTCTTGAGCTTCATTTTGAGATTCAAGAGATTCATTTTGAGGTTCTTGAGATTCATTTTGAGATTCAAGAGATTGATTTTGAGATTCAAGAGATTCATTTTGAGGTTGTTGACATTCAAGAGATTCATTTTGAGATTCAAGAGGTTCATTTTGAGATTGAAGAGATAATTTTGAAAAAGTTCAAAAGATTCATTTTGACATTCAAAAGATTCATTTCGAGATTCAAAAGATCCATTTTGAGATTCAAGAGATTCCTTTTGAGGTTCTTGAGATTCATTTTGAGGTTCTTGAGATTCTTGAGATGTATTTTTAGATTCTTGAGCTTTATTTTGAGATTCAAGAGATTCATTTTGAGATTCAGATTCAAGAGATTCATTTTGAGATTCATTTTGAGGTTGTTGACATTCAAGAGATTCATTTTGATGTTATTTGAGATTCTTGAGCTTCATTTTGAGATTCAAGAGATTCATTTTGAGGTTCTTGAGATTCATTTTGAGATTCAAGAGATTGATTTTGAGATTCAAGAGATTCATTTTAGGTTGTTGACATTCAAGAGATTCATTTTGAGATTCAAGAGATTCAAGAGATTCATTTTGAGATTCAAGATGTTCATTTTGAGGTTCTTGAGATTCATTTTGCGGTTCTTAAGATTCTTGAGATTCATTTTGAGATTTTTGAGATGCATTTTGAGATTCTTGAGCTTCATTTGGAGGTTCTTGAGATTCATTTTGAGGTTCATTTTGAGATTCAAGAAATTCATGAGATTCATTTTGAGATTAATTTTGAGGTTGTTGACATTCAAAAGATTCATTTTGAAGTTCTTTGAGATTCTTGAGATTCATTTTGAGATTCAAGAGGTTCATTTTGAGATTCATTTTGAGATTGAAGAGATACTTTTTGAGGTTCAAAAGATTCATTTTGACATTCAAGAGATTCATTTCGACATTCAAGAGATTCATTTCGAGATTCAAGAGATTCATTTTGAGGTTCTTTGAGATTCTTGAGATTCATTTTGAGATTCAAGAGTTTCATTTTGAGATTCAAGAGATTCATTTTGAAGTTCTTTGAGATTCTTGAGATTCATTTTGAGATTCAAGAGGTTCATTTTGAGATTCATTTTGAGATTCAAGAGATTCATTTTGAGGTTCAAAAGATTCATTTTGAGGTTCAAAAGATTCATTTTGACATTCAAGAGATTCATTTTGAGATTCAAGAGATTCAAGAGATTCATTTTGAGATTCAAGATGTTCATTTTGAGGTTCTTGAGATTCATTTTGCGGTTCTTAAGATTCTTGAGATTCATTTTGAGATTTTTGAGATGCATTTTGAGATTCTTGAGCTTCATTTGGAGGTTCTTGAGATTCATTTTGAGGTTCATTTTGAGATTCAAGAAATTCATGAGATTCATTTTGAGATTCATTTTGAGGTTGTTGACATTCAAAAGATTCATTTTGAAGTTCTTTGAGATTCTTGAGATTCATTTTGAGATTCAAGAGGTTCATTTTGAGATTCATTTTGAGATTGAAGAGATACTTTTTGAGGTTCAAAAGATTCATTTTGACATTCAAGAGATTCATTTCGACATTCAAGAGATTCATTTCGAGATTCAAGAGATTCATTTTGAGGTTCTTTGAGATTCTTGAGATTCATTTTGAGATTCAAGAGATTCATTTTGAAGTTCTTTGAGATTCTTGAGATTCATTTTGAGATTCAAGAGGTTCATTTTGAGATTCATTTTGAGATTGAAGAGATTCATTTTGAGGTTCAAAAGATTCATTTTGACATTCAAGAGATTCATTTCGAGATTCAAGAGATTCATTTTGAGTTTCTTTGAGATTCTTGAGATTCATTTTGAGATTCAAGAGATTCATTTCGAGATTCATGAGATTCATTTTGAGATTCAAAAGATTCATTTTCAGATTCAAGAGATTCATTTTGAGGTTCTTGAGATTCTTTTTGAGGTTCTTGAGATTCTTGAGATTCATTTGGAGGTTCTTGAGATTCATTTTGAGGTTCTTGAGATTCATTTTGAGATTTATTTTGAGATTCAAGAGATTCATTTTGAGATTCTTGAGATGCATTTTGAGATTCTTGAGCTTCATTTTAAGATTCAAGAGATTCATTTGGAGATTCATTTCGAGATTCAAGAGATTCATTTTGAGATTCTTGAGATGCATTTGAGATTCTTGAGATTCATTTTGAGATTCAAGAGATTCATTTTGAGGTTCTTGAGATTCAAGAGATTCATTTTGAGATTCTTGAGATGCATTTTGAGATTCTTGAGCTTCATTTTGAGATTCAAGAGATTCATTTTGAGGTTCATTTTGAGATTCAAGAGATTCATGAGATTCATTTTGAGATTCAAGAGATTCATTTTGAGGTTCTTGAGATTCATTTTGAGATTCAAGAGGTTCATTTTGAGATTCAAGAGATTCATTTTGAGGTTGTTGAGATTCAAGAGATTCATTTTGAGATTCAAGAGGTTCATTTTGAGATTGAAGAGATAATTTTGAAAAAGTTCAAAAGATTCATTTTGACATTCAAAAGATTCATTTCGAGATTCAAAAGATCCATTTTGAGATTCAAGAGATTCCTTTTGAGGTTCTTGAGATTCATTTTGAGGTTCTTGAGATTCTTGAGATGTATTTTTAGATTCTTGAGCTTAATTTTGAGATTCAAGAGATTCATTTTGAGATTCAGATTCAAGAGATTCATTTTGAGATTCATTTTGAGGTTGTTGACATTCAAGAGATTCATTTTGATGTTATTTGAGATTCTTGAGCTTCATTTTGAGATTCAAGAGATTCATTTTGAGGTTCTTGAGATTCATTTTGAGATTCAAGAGATTGATTTTGAGATTCAAGAGATTCATTTTTAGGTTGTTGACATTCAAGAGATTCATTTTGAGATTCAAGAGATTCAAGAGATTCATTTTGAGATTCAAGATGTTCATTTTGAGGTTCTTGAGATTCATTTTGCGGTTCTTAAGATTCTTGAGATTCATTTTGAGATTTTTGAGATGCATTTTGAGATTCTTGAGCTTCATTTGGAGGTTCTTGAGATTCATTTTGAGGTTCATTTTGAGATTCAAGAAATTCATGAGATTCATTTTGAGATTCATTTTGAGGTTGTTGACATTCAAAAGATTCATTTTGAAGTTCTTTGAGATTCTTGAGATTCATTTTGAGATTCAAGAGGTTCATTTTGAGATTCATTTTGAGATTGAAGAGATACTTTTTGAGGTTCAAAAGATTCATTTTGACATTCAAGAGATTCATTTCGACATTCAAGAGATTCATTTCGAGATTCAAGAGATTCATTTTGAGGTTCTTTGAGATTCTTGAGATTCATTTTGAGATTCAAGAGATTCATTTTGAAGTTCTTTGAGATTCTTGAGATTCATTTTGAGATTCAAGAGGTTCATTTTGAGATTCATTTTGAGATTGAAGAGATACATTTTGAGGTTCAAAAGATTCATTTTGACATTCAAGAGATTCATTTCGAGATTCAAGAGATTCATTTTGAGTTTCTTTGAGATTCTTGAGATTCATTTTGAGATTCAAGAGATTCATTTCGAGATTCATGAGATTCATTTTCAGATTCAAAAGATTCATTTTCAGATTCAAGAGATTCATTTTGAGGTTCTTGAGATTCTTTTTGAGGTTCTTGAGATTCTTGAGATTCATTTGGAGGTTCTTGAGATTCATTTTGAGGTTCTTGAGATTCATTTTGAGATTCAAGAGATTCATTTTGAGATTCAAGAGATTCATTTTGAGGTTGTTGACATTCAAGAGATTCATTTTGAGATTCAAGAGGTTCATTTTGAGATTGAAGAGATAATTTTGAAAAAGTTCAAAAGATTCATTTTGACATTCAAAAGATTCATTTCGAGATTCAAAAGATCCATTTTGAGATTCAAGAGATTCCTTTTGAGGTTCTTGAGATTCATTTTGAGGTTCTTGAGATTCTTGAGATGTATTTTTAGATTCTTGAGCTTTATTTTGAGATTCAAGAGATTCATTTTGAGATTCAGATTCAAGAGATTCATTTTGAGATTCATTTTGAGGTTGTTGACATTCAAGAGATTCATTTTGATGTTATTTGAGATTCTTGAGCTTCATTTTGAGATTCAAGAGATTCATTTTGAGGTTCTTGAGATTCATTTTGAGATTCAAGAGATTGATTTTGAGATTCAAGAGATTCATTTTTAGGTTGTTGACATTCAAGAGATTCATTTTGAGATTCAAGAGATTCAAGAGATTCATTTTGAGATTCAAGATGTTCATTTTGAGGTTCTTGAGATTCATTTTGCGGTTCTTAAGATTCTTGAGATTCATTTTGAGATTTTTGAGATGCATTTTGAGATTCTTGAGCTTCATTTGGAGGTTCTTGAGATTCATTTTGAGGTTCATTTTGAGATTCAAGAAATTCATGAGATTCATTTTGAGATTCATTTTGAGGTTGTTGACATTCAAAAGATTCATTTTGAAGTTCTTTGAGATTCTTGAGATTCATTTTGAGATTCAAGAGGTTCATTTTGAGATTCATTTTGAGATTGAAGAGATACTTTTTGAGGTTCAAAAGATTCATTTTGACATTCAAGAGATTCATTTCGACATTCAAGAGATTCATTTCGAGATTCAAGAGATTCATTTTGAGGTTCTTTGAGATTCTTGAGATTCATTTTGAGATTCAAGAGATTCATTTTGAAGTTCTTTGAGATTCTTGAGATTCATTTTGAGATTCAAGAGGTTCATTTTGAGATTCATTTTGAGATTGAAGAGATACATTTTGAGGTTCAAAAGATTCATTTTGACATTCAAGAGATTCATTTCGAGATTCAATCGATTCATTTTGAGTTTCTTTGAGATTCTTGAGATTCATTTTGAGATTCAAGAGATTCATTTCGAGATTCATGAGATTCATTTTCAGATTCAAAAGATTCATTTTCAGATTCAAGAGATTCATTTTGAGGTTCTTGAGATTCTTTTTGAGGTTCTTGAGATTCTTGAGATTCATTTGGAGGTTCTTGAGATTCATTTTGAGGTTCTTGAGATTCATTTTGAGATTTATTTTGAGATTCAAGAGATTCATTTTGAGATTCTTGAGATGCATTTTGAGATTCTTGAGCTTCATTTTAAGATTCAAGAGATTCATTTGGAGATTCATTTCGAGATTCAAGAGATTCATTTTGAGGTTCTTGAGATGCATTTGGGATTCTTGAGCTTCATTTTGAGATTCAAGAGATTCATTTTGAGGTTCTTGAGATTCAAGAGATTCATTTTGAGATCCTTGAGATGCATTTTGAGATTCTTGAGCTTCATTTTAAGATTCAAGAGATTCATTTTGAGGTTCATTTTGAGATTCAAGAGATTCATGAGATTCATTTTGAGATTCAAGAGATTCATTTTGAGATTCATGAGATTCATTTTGAGATTCAAAAGATTCCTTTTCAGATTCAAGAGATTCATTTCGAGGTTCTTGAGCTTCTTGAGAATCATTTTGAGATTCAAGAGATGCATTTTGAGATTCTTGAGCTTCATTTTGCGATTCAAGAGATTCATTTGGAGGTTCTTGAGATTCATTTTGAGGTTCATTTTGAGATTCAAGAGATTCATTTTGAGGTTCAAAAGATTCATTTTGAGATTCATGAGATTCTTTTTGAGATTCAAAAGATTCATATTCAGATTCCAGAGATTCATTTTGAGGTAATGGAGATTCATTTTGAGGTTCTTGAGATTCTTGAGATTCATTTTGAGATTCAAGAGGTTCATTTTGAGATTGAAGAGATAATTTTGAAAAAGTTCAAAAGATTCATTTCGAGATTCAAAGGATCCATTTTGAGATTCAAGAGATTCCTTTTGAGGTACTTGAGATTCATTTTGAGGTTTTTGAGATTCTTGAGATGTATTTTTAGATTCTTGAGCTTTATTTTGAGATTCAAGAGATTCATTTTGAGATTCATTTTGAGGTTGTTGACATTCATTTTGAGATTTATTTTGAGGTTGTTGACATTCAAGAGATTCATTTTGATGTTCTTTGAGATTCTTGAGCTTCATTTTGAGATTCAAGAGATTCATTTTGAGGTTCTTGAGATTCATTTTGAGATTCAAGAGGTTGATTTTGAGATTCAAGAGATTCATTTTGAGGTTGTTGACATTCAAGAGATTCATTTTGAGATTCAAGAGATTCAAGAGATTCATTTTGAGATTCAAGATGTTCATTTTGAGGTTCTTGAGATTCATTTTGCGGTTCTTGAGATTCTTGAGATTCATTTTGAGATTTTTGAGATGCATTTGGGATTCTTGAGCTTCATTTTGAGATTCAAGAGATTAATTTTGAGATTCAAGAGATTCATTTTGAGGTTCTTGAGATTAATTTTGAGATATATTTTGAGGTTCTTGAGATTCAAGAGATTCATTTTGAGATTCTTGAGATGCATTTGGGATTCTTGAGCTTCATTTTGAGATTCAAGAGATTCATTTTGAGGTTCTTGAGATTCAAGAGATTCAAGAGATTCATTTTGAGATCCTTGAGATGCATTTTGAGATTCTTGAGCTTCATTTTAAGATTCAAAAGATTCATTTTCAGATTCAAGAGATTCATTTTGAGGTTCTTGAGATTCTTGAGATTCATTTTGAGATTCAAGAGATGCATTTTGAGATTCTTGAGCTTCATTTTGCGATTCAAGAGATTCATTTGGAGGTTCTTGAGATTCATTTTGAGGTTCATTTTGAGATTCAAGAGATTCAAGAGGTTCATTTTGAGATTGAAGAGATAATTTTGAAAAAGTTCAAAAGATTCATTTTGACATTCAAAAGATTCATTTCGAGATTCAAAAGATCCATTTTGAGATTCAAGAGATTCCTTTTGAGGTTCTTGAGATTCATTTTGAGGTTCTTGAGATTCTTGAGATGTATTTTTAGATTCTTGAGCTTTATTTTGAGATTCAAGAGATTCATTTTGAGATTCAGATTCAAGAGATTCATTTTGAGATTCATTTTGAGGTTGTTGACATTCATTTTGAGATTTATTTGGAGGTTGTTGACATTCAAGAGATTCATTTTGATGTTCTTTGAGATTCTTGAGCTTCATTTTGAGATTCAAGAGATTCATTTTGAGGTTCTTGAGATTCATTTTGAGATTCAAGAGATTGATTTTGAGATTCAAGAGATTCATTTTGAGGTTGTTGACATTCAAGAGATTCATTTTGAGATTCAAGAGATTCAAGATGTTCATTTTGAGGTTCTTGAGATTCATTTTGCGGTTCTTGAGATTCTTGAGATTCATTTTGAGATTTTTGAGATGCATTTTGAGATTCTTGAGCTTCATTTGGAGGTTCTTGAGATTCATTTTGAGGTTCATTTTGAGATTCAAGAGATTCATGAGATTCATTTTGAGATTCATTTTGAGGTTGTTGACATTCAAAAGATTCATTTTGAAGTTCTTTGAGATTCTTGAGATTCATTTTGAGATTCAAGAGGTTCTTTTTGAGATTCATTTTGAGATTGAAGAGATACTTTTTGAGGTTCAAAAGATTCATTTTGACATTCAAGAGATTCATTTCGACATTCAAGAAATTCATTTCCAGATTCAAGAGATTCATTTTGAGGTTCTTTGAGATTCTTGAGATTCATTTTGAGATTCAAGAGATTCATTTTGAGATTCAAGAGATTCATTTTGAAGTTCTTTGAGATTCTTGAGATTCATTTTGAGATTCAAGAGGTTCATTTTGAGATTCATTTTGAGATTGAAGAGATACATTTTGAGGTTCAAAAGATTCATTTTGACATTCAAGAGATTCATTTCGAGATTCAAGAGATTCATTTTGAGTTTCTTCGAGATTCTTCAGATTCATTTTGAGATTCAAGAGATTCATTTCGAGATTCATGAGATTCATTTTCAGATTCAAAAGATTCATTTTCAGATTCTAGAGATTCATTTTGAGGTTCTTGAGATTCTTTTTGAGGTTCTTGAGATTCTTGAGATTCATTTGGAGGTTCTTGAGATTCATTTGGAGGTTCTTGAGATTCATTTCGTGATTTATTTTGAGATTCAAGAGATTCATTTTGAGATTCTTGAGATGCATTTTGAGATTCTTGAACTTCATTTTAAGATTCAAGAGATTCATTTGGAGATTCATTTCGAGATTCAAGAGATTCATTTTGAGTTTCTTTGAGATTCTTGAGATTCATTTTGAGATTCAAGAGATTCACTTCGAGATTCATGAGATTCATTTTGAGATTCAAAAGATTCATATTCAGATTCAAGAGAGTCATTTTGAGGTTCTTGAGATTCAAGATATTCATTTTGAGATTCTTGAGATGCATTTGGGATTCTTGAGCTTCATTTTGAGATTCAAGAGATTAATTTTGAGATTCAAGAGATTCATTTTGAGGTTCTTGAGATTAATTTTGAGATATATTTTGAGGTTCTTGAGATTCAAGAGATTCATTTTGAGATTCTTGAGATGCATTTGGGATTCTTGAGCTTCATTTTGAGATTCAAGAGATTCATTTTGAGGTTCTTGAGATTCAAGAGATTCAAGAGATTCATTTTGAGATCCTTGAGATGCATTTTGAGATTCTTGAGCTTCATTTTAAGATTCAAGAGATTCATTTTGAGGTTCATATTGAGATTCAAGAGATTCATGAGATTCATTTTGAGATTCAAGAGATTCATTTTGAGATTCATGAGATTCATTTTGAGATTCAAAAGATTCATTTTCAGATTCAAGAGATTCATTTCGAGGTTCTTGAGATTCTTGAGATTCATTTTGAGATTCAAGAGATGCATTTTGAGATTCTTGAGCTTCATTTTGCGATTCAAGAGATTCATTTGGAGGTTCTTGAGATTCATTTTGAGGTTCATTTTGAGATTCAAGAGATTCATGAGATTCATTTTGAGATTCAAGAGATTCATTTTGAGGTTCAAAAGATTCATTTTGAGATTCATGAGATTCTTGTTGAGATTCAAAAGATTCATATTCAGATTCCAGAGATTCATTTTGAGGTCATGGAGATTCATTTGAGGTTCTTGAGATTCTTGAGATTCATTTTGAGATTCAAGAGGTTCATTTTGAGATTCATTTTGAGGTCCATGAGATTCAAAAGGTTCATTTTGAGATTCAAGAGATTCATTTTCAGATTCATGAGATTCATTTTGAGATTCGAAAGATTCATTTTCAGATTCAAGAGATTCATTTCGAGGTTCTTGAGATTCTTGAGATTCATTTTGAGACTCAAGAGATGCATTTTGAGATTCTTGAGCTTCATTTTGCGATTCAAGAGATTCATTTGGAGGTTCTTGAGGTTCATTTTGAGATTCAAGAGATTCATGAGATTCATTTTGAGATTCAAGAGATTCATTTTGAGGTTCAAAAGATTCATTTTGGGATTCAAAAGATTCATTTCGGGATTCAAAAGACCCATTTTGAGATTCAAGAGATTCCTTTTGAGGTTCTTGAGATTCATTTTGAGGTTCTTGAGATTCTTGAGATGTATTTTTAGATTCTTGAGCTTTATTTTGAGATTCAAGAGATTCATTTTGAGATTCAAGAGATTCATTTTGATGTTCTTTGAGATTCTTGAGATTCATTTTGAGATTCATTTTGAGATTCTTGAGATGTATTTTTACATTCTTGAGCTTCATTTTGAGATTCAAGAGATTCATTTTGAGGTTCTTGAGATTCATTTTGAGATTCAAGAGATTGATTTTGAGATTCAAGAGATTGATTTTGAGATTCAAGAGATTCAAGAGATTCATTTTGAGATTCAAGAGATTCATTTTGATGTTCTTTGAGATTCTTGAGATTCATTTTGAGATTCAAGAGGTTCATTTTGAGATTCATTTTGAGATTCTTGAGATGTATTTTTACATTCTTGAGCTTCATTTTGAGATTCAAGAGATTCATTTTGAGATTCAAGAGATTGATTTTGAGATTTAAGAGATTCATTTTGAGGTTGTTGACATTCAAGAGATTCATTTTCAGATTCAAGAGATTCAAGAGATTCATTTTGAGATTCAAGAGATTCAAGAGATTCATTTTGAGATTCAAGATGTTCATTTTGAGGTTCTTGAGATTCATTTTGAGGTTCTTGAGATTCTTGAGATTCATTTTGAGATTCAAGAGGTTCATTTTGAGGTTCTTGAGATTCATATGGACGTTCTCGAGATTCCTTTTTTTTTTTTTTTTTTGAGATTCTTGAGATTCATTTGAGATTTTTGAGATGCATTTTGAGATTCTTGAGCTTAATTTGGATGTTCTTGAGATTCATTTTGAGGTTCATTTTGAGATTCAAGAGATTCATGAGATTCATATTGAGATTCAAGAGATTCATTTTGAGGTTCTTGAGATTCATTTTGAGGTTGTTGACATTCAAAAGATTCATTTTGAAGTTCTTTGAGATTCTTGAGATTCATTTTAAAATTCAAGAGGTTCATTTTGAGATTCATTTTGAGATTGAAGAGATACTTTTTGAGGTTCAAAAGATTCATTTTGACATTCAAGAGATTCATTTCGAGATTCAAGAGATTCATTTCGAGATTCAAGAGATTCATTTTGAGGTTCTTTGAGATTCTTGAGATTCATTTTGAGATTCTTGAGATTCATTTTGAAGTTCTTTGAGATTCTTGAGATTCATTTTGAGATTCAAGAGGTTCATTTTGAGATTCATTTTGAGATTGAAGAGATACATTTTGAGGTTCAAAAGATTCATTTTGACATTCAAGAGATTCATTTCGAGATTCAAGAGATTCATTTTGAGTTTCTTTGAGATTCTTGAGATTCATTTTGAGATTCAAGAGATTCACTTCGAGATTCATGAGATTCATTTTGAGATTCAAAAGATTCATTTTCAGATTCAAGAGATTCATTTTGAGGTTCTTGAGATTCTTTTTGAAGTTCTTGAGATTCTTGAGATTCATTTTGAGGTTCTTGAGATTCATTTTGAGATTTATTTTGAGATTCAAGAGATTCATTTTGAGATTCAAAAGATTCATATTCAGATTCAAGAGATTCATTTTGAGGTTCTTGAGATTCAAGATATTCATTTTGAGATTCTTGAGATGCATTTGGGATTCTTGAGCTTCATTTTGAGATTCAAGAGATTAATTTTGAGATTCAAGAGATTCATTTTGAGGTTCTTGAGATTAATTTTGAGATTTATTTTGAGGTTCTTGAGATTCAAGAGATTCATTTTGAGATTCTTGAGATGCATTTGGGATTCTTGAGCTTCATTTTGAGAGTCAAGAGATTCATTTTGAGGTTCTTGAGATTCAAGAGATTCATTTTGAGATCCTTGAGATGCATTTTGAGATTCTTGAGCTTCATTTTAAGATTCAAGAGATTCATTTTGAGGTTCATTTTGAGATTCAGGAGATTCATGAGATTCATTTTGAGATTCAAGAGATTCATTTTGAGATTCATGACATTCATTTTGAGATTCAAAAGATTCATTTTCAGATTCAAGAGATTCATTTCGAGGTTCTTGAGATTCTTGAGATTCATTTTGAGATTCAAGAGATGCATTTGGAGGTTCTTGAGATTCATTTTGAGGTTCATTTTGAGATTCAAGAGATTCATGAGATTCATTTTGATATTCAAGAGATTCATTTTGAGGTAATGGAGATTCATTTTGAGATTCATGAGATTCTTTTTGAGATTCAAAAGATTCATATTTAGATTCCAGAGATTCATTTTGAGGTTATGGAGATTCATTTTGAGATTCATGAGATTCTTTTTGAGATTCAAAAGATTCATATTTAGATTCCAGAGATTCATTTTGAGGTTATGGAGATTCATTTTGAGGTTCTTGAGATTCTTGAGATTCATTTTGAGATTCAAGAGGTTCATTTTGAGATTGAAGAGATAATTTTGAAAAAGTTCAAAAGATTAATTTTGACATTCAAAAGATTCATTTTGACATTCAAGAGATTCATTTCGAGATTCAAGAGATTCATTTCGAGATTCAAGAGATTCATTTTGAGGTTCTTTGAGATTCATTTTGAGATTCAAGAGATTCATTTTGAGATTCATGACATTCATTTTGAGATTCAAAAGATTCATTTTCAGATTCAAGAGATTCATTTCGAGGTTCTTGAGATTCTTGAGATTCATTTTGAGATTCAAGAGATGCATTTGGAGGTTCTTGAGATTCATTTTGAGGTTCATTTTGAGATTCAAGAGATTCATGAGATTCATTTTGATATTCAAGAGATTCATTTTGAGGTCATGGAGATTCATTTTGAGATTCATGATATTCTTTTTGAGATTCAAAAGATTCATATTTAGATTCCAGAGATTCATTTTGAGGTTATGGAGATTCATTTTGAGGTTCTTGAGATTCTTGAGATTCATTTTGAGATTCAAGAGGTTCATTTTGAGATTGAAGAGATAATTTTGAAAAAGTTCAAAAGATTAATTTTGACATTCAAGAGATTCATTTCGAGATTCAAGAGATTCATTTCGAGATTCAAGAGATTCATTTTGAGGTTCTTTGAGATTCATGAGATTCATTTTGAGATTCAAGAGATTCATTTTGAGATTCATGACATTCATTTTGAGATTCAAAAGATTCATTTTCAGATTCAAGAGATTCATTTCGAGGTTCTTGAGATTCTTGAGATTCATTTTGAGATTCAAGAGATGCATTTGGAGGTTCTTGAGATTCATTTTGAGGTTCATTTTGAGATTCAAGAGATTCATGAGATTCATTTTGATATTCAAGAGATTCATTTTGAGGTTATGGAGATTCATTTTGAGATTCATGAGATTCTTTTTGAGATTTAAAAGATTCATATTTAGATTCCAGAGATTCATTTTGAGGTTATGGAGATTCATTTTGAGGTTCTTGAGATTCTTGAGATTCATTTTGAGATTCAAGAGGTTCATTTTGAGATTGAAGAGATAATTTTGAAAAAGTTCAAAAGATTAATTTTGACATTCAAAAGATTCATTTTGACATTCAAGAGATTCATTTCGAGATTCAAGAGATTCATTTCGAGATTCAAGAGATTCATTTTGAGGTTCTTTGAGATTCTTGAGATTCATTTTGAGATTCTTGAGATTCATTTTGAGATTCAAGAGATTCATTTTGAAGTTCTTTGAGATTCTTGAGATTCATTTTGAGATTCAAGAGGTTCATTTTGAGATTCATTTTGAGATTGAAGAGATACATTTTGACATTCAAGAGATTCATTTCGAGATTCAAGAGATTCATTTTGAGTTTCTTTGAGATTCTTGAGATTCATTTTGAGATTCAAGAGGTTCATTTTGAGATTCATTTTGAGATTAAAGAGATACATTTTGACATTCAAGAGATTCATTTCGAGATTCATGAGATTCATTTTTAGATTCAAAAGATTCATTTTCAGATTCAAGAGATTCATTTTGAGGTTCTTGAGATTCTTTTTGAAGTTCTTGAGAGTCTTGAGATTCATTTGGAGGTTCTTGAGATTCATTTTGAGATTTATTTTGAGATTCAAGAGATTCATTTTGAGATTCTTGAGATGCATTTTGAGATTCCTGAGCTTCATTTTAAGATTCAAGAGATTCATTTGGAGATTCATTTCGAGATTCAAGAGATTCATTTTGAGTTTCTTTGAGATTCTTGAGATTCATTTTGAGATTCAAGAGATTCACTTCGAGATTCATGAGATTCATTTTGAGATTCAAAAGATTCATATTCAGATTCAAGAGATTCATTTTCAGGTTCTTGAGATTCAAGATATTCATTTTGAGATTCTTGAGATGCATTTGGGATTCTTGAGCTTCATTTTGAGATTCAAGAGATTAATTTTGAGATTCAAGAGATTCATTTTGAGGTTCTTGAGATTAATTTTGAGATTTATTTTGAGGTTCTTGAGATTCAAGAGATTCATTTTGAGATTCTTGAGATGCATTTGGGATTCTTGAGCTTCATTTTGAGAGTCAAGAGATTCATTTTTAGGTTCTTGAGATTCAAGAGATTCATTTTGAGATCCTTGAGATGCATTTTGAGATTCTTGAGCTTCATTTTAAGATTCAAGAGATTCATTTTGAGGTTCATTTTGAGATTCAGGAGATTCATGAGATTCATTTTGAGATTCAAGAGATTCATTTTGAGATTCATGACATTCATTTTGAGATTCAAAAGATTCATTTTCAGATTCAAGAGATTCATTTCGAGGTTCTTGAGATTCTTGAGATTCATTTTGAGATTCAAGAGATGCATTTGGAGGTTCTTGAAATTCATTTTGAGGTTCATTTTGAGATTCAAGAGATTCATGAGATTCATTTTGATATTCAAGAGATTCATTTTGAGGTTATGGAGATTCATTTTGAGATTCATGAGATTCTTTTTGAGATTCAAAAGATTCATATTTAGATTCCAGAGATTCATTTTGAGGTTATGGAGATTCATTTTGAGGTTCTTGAGATTCTTGAGATTCATTTTGAGATTCAAGAGGTTCATTTTGAGATTGAAGAGATAATTTTGAAAAAGTTCAAAAGATTCATTTTGACATTCAAAAGATTCATTTCGAGATTCAAAAGATCCATTTTGAGATTCAAGAGATTCCTTTTGAGGTTCTTGAGATTCATTTTGAGGTTCTTGAGATTCTTGAGATGTATTTTTAGATTCTTGAGCTTTATTTTGAGATTCAAGAGATTCATTTTGAGATTCAGATTCAAGAGATTCATTTTGAGATTAATTTTGAGGTTGTTGACATTCATTTTGAGATTTATTTTGAGGTTGTTGACATTCAAGAGATTCATTTTGATGTTCTTTGAGATTCTTGAGATTCATTTTGAGATTCAAGAGGTTCATTTTGAGATTCATTTTGAGATTCTTGAGATGTATTTTTACATTCTTGAGCTTCATTTTGAGATTCAAGAGATTCATTTTGAGGTTCTTGAGATTCATTTTGAGATTCAAGAGATTCATTTTGAGGTTGTTGACATTCAAGAGATTCATTTTGAGATTCAAGAGATTCAAGAGATTCATTTTGAGGTTCTTGAGATTCAAGAGATTCATTTTGAGATCCTTGAGATGCATTTTGAGATTCTTGAGCTTCATTTTAAGATTCAAGAGATTCATTTTGAGGTTCATTTTGAGATTCAGGAGATTCATGAGATTCATTTTGAGATTCAAGAGATTCATTTTGAGATTCATGACATTCATTTTGAGATTCAAAAGATTCATTTTCAGATTCAAGAGATTCATTTCGAGGTTCTTGAGATTCTTGAGATTCATTTTGAGATTCAAGAGATGCATTTGGAGGTTCTTGAGATTCATTTTGAGGTTCATTTTGAGATTCAAGAGATTCATGAGATTCATTTTGATATTCAAGAGATTCATTTTGAGGTTATGGAGATTCATTTTGAGATTCATGAGATTCTTTTTGAGATTCAAAAGATTCATATTTAGATTCCAGAGATTCATTTTGAGGTTATGGAGATTCATTTTGAGATTCATGAGATTCTTTTTGAGATTCAAAAGATTCATATTTAGATTCCAGAGATTCATTTTGAGGTTATGGAGATTCATTTTGAGGTTCTTGAGATTCTTGAGATTCATTTTGAGATTCAAGAGGTTCATTTTGAGATTGAAGAGATAATTTTGAAAAAGTTCAAAAGATTCATTTTGACATTCAAAAGATTCATTTTGACATTCAAGAGATTCATTTCGAGATTCAAGAGATTCATTTCGAGATTCAAGAGATTCATTTTGAGGTTCTTTGAGATTCATGAGATTCATTTTGAGATTCAAGAGATTCATTTTGAGATTCATGACATTCATTTTGAGATTCAAAAGATTCATTTTCAGATTCAAGAGATTCATTTCGAGGTTCTTGAGATTCTTGAGATTCATTTTGAGATTCAAGAGATGCATTTGGAGGTTCTTGAGATTCATTTTGAGGTTCATTTTGAGATTCAAGAGATTCATGAGATTCATTTTGATATTCAAGAGATTCATTTTGAGGTTATGGAGATTCATTTTGAGATTCATGATATTCTTTTTGAGATTCAAAAGATTCATATTTAGATTCCAGAGATTCATTTTGAGGTTATGGAGATTCATTTTGAGGTTCTTGAGATTCTTGAGATTCATTTTGAGATTCAAGAGGTTCATTTTGAGATTGAAGAGATAATTTTGAAAAAGTTCAAAAGATTAATTTTGACATTCAAGAGATTCATTTCGAGATTCAAGAGATTCATTTCGAGATTCAAGAGATTCATTTTGAGGTTCTTTGAGATTCATGAGATTCATTTTGAGATTCAAGAGATTCATTTTGAGATTCATGACATTCATTTTGAGATTCAAAAGATTCATTTTCAGATTCAAGAGATTCATTTCGAGGTTCTTGAGATTCTTGAGATTCATTTTGAGATTCAAGAGATGCATTTGGAGGTTCTTGAGATTCATTTTGAGGTTCATTTTGAGATTCAAGAGATTCATGAGATTCATTTTGATATTCAAGAGATTAATTTTGAGGTTATGGAGATTCATTTTGAGATTCATGAGATTCTTTTTGAGATTCAAAAGATTCATATTTAGATTCCAGAGATTCATTTTGAGGTTATGGAGATTCATTTTGAGGTTCTTGAGATTCTTGAGATTCATTTTGAGATTCAAGAGGTTCATTTTGAGATTGAAGAGATAATTTTGAAAAAGTTCAAAAGATTAATTTTGACATTCAAAAGATTCATTTTGACATTCAAGAGATTCATTTCGAGATTCAAGAGATTCATTTCGAGATTCAAGAGATTCATTTTGAGGTTCTTTGAGATTCTTGAGATTCATTTTGAGATTCTTGAGATTCATTTTGAGATTCAAGAGATTCATTTTGAAGTTCTTTGAGATTCTTGAGATTCATTTTGAGATTCAAGAGGTTCATTTTGAGATTCATTTTGAGATTGAAGAGATACATTTTGACATTCAAGAGATTCATTTCGAGATTCAAGAGATTCATTTTGAGTTTCTTTGAGATTCTTGAGATTCATTTTGAGATTCAAGAGATTCATTTCGAGATTCATGAGATTCATTTTGAGATTCAAAAGATTCATTTTCAGATTCAAGAGATTCATTTTGAGGTTCTTGAGATTCTTTTTGAAGTTCTTGAGAGTCTTGAGATTCATTTGGAGGTTCTTGAGATTCATTTTGAGATTTATTTTGAGATTCAAGAGATTCATTTTGAGATTCTTGAGATGCATTTTGAGATTCCTGAGCTTCATTTTAAGATTCAAGAGATTCATTTGGAGATTCATTTCGAGATTCAAGAGATTCATTTTGAGTTTCTTTGAGATTCTTGAGATTCATTTTGAGATTCAAGAGATTCACTTCGAGATTCATGAGATTCATTTTGAGATTCAAAAGATTCATATTCAGATTCAAGAGATTCATTTTCAGGTTCTTGAGATTCAAGATATTCATTTTGAGATTCTTGAGATGCATTTGGGATTCTTGAGCTTCATTTTGAGATTCAAGAGATTAATTTTGAGATTCAAGAGATTCATTTTGAGGTTCTTGAGATTTATTTTGAGGTTCTTGAGATTCAAGAGATTCATTTTGAGATTCTTGAGATGCATTTGGGATTCTTGAGCTTCATTTTGAGAGTCAAGAGATTCATTTTGAGGTTCTTGAGATTCAAGAGATTCATTTTGAGATCCTTGAGATGCGTTTTGAGATTCTTGAGCTTCATTTTAAGATTCAAGAGATTCATTTTGAGGTTCATTTTGAGATTCAGGAGATTCATGAGATTCATTTTGAGATTCAAGAGATTCATTTTGAGATTCATGACATTCATTTTGAGATTCAAAAGATTCATTTTCAGATTCAAAAGATTCATTTCGAGGTTCTTGAGATTCTTGAGATTCATTTTGAGATTCAAGAGATGCATTTGGAGGTTCTTGAAATTCATTTTGAGGTTCATTTTGAGATTCAAGAGATTCATGAGATTCATTTTGATATTCAAGAGATTCATTTTGAGGTTATGGAGATTCATTTTGAGATTCATGAGATTCTTTTTGAGATTCAAAAGATTCATATTTAGATTCCAGAGATTCATTTTGAGGTTATGGAGATTCATTTTGAGGTTCTTGAGATTCTTGAGATTCATTTTGAGATTCAAGAGGTTCATTTTGAGATTGAAGAGATAATTTTGAAAAAGTTCAAAAGATTCATTTTGACATTCAAAAGATTCATTTCGAGATTCAAAAGATCCATTTTGAGATTCAAGAGATTCCTTTTGAGGTTCTTGAGATTCAAGAGATTCATTTTGAGATCCTTGAGATGCATTTTGAGATTCTTGAGCTTCATTTTAAGATTCAAGAGATTCATTTTGAGGTTCATTTTGAGATTCAGGAGATTCATGAGATTCATTTTGAGATTCAAGAGATTCATTTTGAGATTCATGACATTCATTTTGAGATTCAAAAGATTCATTTTCAGATTCAAGAGATTCATTTCGAGGTTCTTGAGATTCTTGAGATTCATTTTGAGATTCAAGAGATGCATTTGGAGGTTCTTGAAATTCATTTTGAGGTTCATTTTGAGATTCAAGAGATTCATGAGATTCATTTTGATATTCAAGAGATTCATTTTGAGGTTATGGAGATTCATTTTGAGATTCATGAGATTCTTTTTGAGGTTCTTGAGATTCTTGAGATGTATTTTTAGATTCTTGAGCTTTATTTTGAGATTCAAGAGATTCATTTTGAGATTCAGATTCAAGAGATTCATTTTGAGATTAATTTTGAGGTTGTTGACATTCATTTTGAGATTTATTTTGAGGTTGTTGACATTCAAGAGATTCATTTTGATGTTCTTTGAGATTCTTGAGATTCATTTTGAGATTCAAGAGGTTCATTTTGAGATTCATTTTGAGATTCTTGAGATGTATTTTTACATTCTTGAGCTTCATTTTGAGATTCAAGAGATTCATTTTGAGGTTCTTGAGATTCATTTTGAGATTCAAGAGATTCATTTTGAGGTTGTTGACATTCAAGAGATTCATTTTGAGATTCAAGAGATTCAAGAGATTCATTTTGAGATTCAAGAGATTCATTTTGAGATTCAAGAGATTCAAGAGATTCATTTTGAGATTCAAGATGTTCATTTTGAGGTTCTTGAGATTCATTTTGCGGTTCTTGAGATTCTTGAGATTCATTTTGAGATTTTTGAGATGCATTTTGAGATTCTTGAGCTTCATTTGGAGGTTCTTGAGATTCATTTTGAGGTTCATTTTGAGATTCAAGAGATTCATGAGATTCATTTTGAGATTCATGAGATTCATTTTGAGATTCAAGAGATTCATTTTGAGGTTCTTGAGATTCATTTTGAGGTTGTTGACATTCAAAAGATTCATTTTGAAGTTCTTTGAGATTCTTGAGATTCATTTTGAGATTCAAGAGGTTCATTTTGAGATTCATTTTGAGATTGAAGAGATACTTTCTGAGGTTCAAAAGATTCATTTTGAGGTTCTTTGAGATTCTTGAGATTCATTTTGAGATTCAAGAGATTCATTTTGAAGTTCTTTGAGATTCTTGAGATTCATTTTGAGATTCAAGGGGTTCATTTTGATATTCATTTTGAGATTGAAGAGATACATTTTGAGGTTCAAAAGATTCATTTTGACATTCAAGAGATTCATTTCGAGATTCAAGAGATTCATTTTGAGTTTCTTTGAGATTCTTGAGATTCATTTTGAGATTCAAGAGATTCATTTCGAGATTAATGAGATTCATTTTGAGATTCAAAAGATTCATTTTCAGATTCAAAAGATTCATTTTGAGGTTCTTGAGATTCTTTTTGAGATTCAAGAGATTCATTTTGAGGTTGTTGACATTCATTTTGAGGTTGTTGACATTCAAGAGATTCATTTTGAGATTCAAGACATTCAAGAGATTCATTTTGAGGTTCTTTGAGATTCTTGAGATTCATTTTGTGATTCAAGAGGTTCATTTTGAGATTCTTGAGATGTATTTTTAGATTCTTGAGCTTCATTTTGAGATTCAAGAGATAAATTTTGAGGTTCTTGAGATTCATTTTGAGGTTGTTGACATCCAAAAGATTCATTTTGAGAGTCAAGAGATTCAAGAGATTCATTTTGAGATTCAAGAGATTCATTTTGAGGATGTTGAGATTCATTTTGAGGTTGTTGACATCCAAAAGATTCATTTTGAGAGTCAAGAGATTCAAGAGATTCATTTTGAGATTCAAGAGATTCATTTTGAGGTCCTTGAGATTCAAGAGATTCATTTTGAGGTTCTTGAGATTCATTTTGAGATTTATTTTGAGATTCAAGAGATTCATTTTGAGGTTCTTGAGATTCATTTTGAGGTCCTTGAGATTCAAGAGATTCATTTTGAGGTTCTTGAGATTCATTTTGAGATTTATTTTGAGATTCAAGAGATTCATTTTGAGGTTCTTGAAATTCATTTTGAGGTCCTTGAGATTCAAGAGATTCATTTTGAGGTTCTTGAGATTCATTTTGAGATTTATTTTGAGATTGAAGAGATTCATTTTGAGGTTCTTGAGATTCATTTTGAGGTTCATTTTGAGATTCAAGAGATTCATGAGATTCATTTTGAGATTCAAGATATTCATTTTGAGATTCATGAGATCCATTTTGAGATTCAAAAGATTCATTTTGAGATTCATGAGATTCATTTTGAGATTCAAAAGATTCATTTTCAGATTCCAGAGATTCATTTTGAGGTTCTTGAGATTCTTTTTGAGGTTCTTGAGATTCTTGAGATTCATTTGGAGGTTCTTGAGATTCATTTTGAGGTTATTGAGATTCATTTTGAGATTCTTGAGCTTCATTTTGAGATTCCAGAGATTCGTTTTGAGGTTCTTCCCTGATAGCAGAAAGTGGTAAAAATTACATGATATTTACGTCGTGGTTTTCGTCTTTTTTACGTCCTGTAATTACGTCTTATTTTGACGTCATCTGTACACTGTAAAAACTGAAGTGCTGTATATAGCACTTTTTGAGGGCATGCATAGGGACTGCCCTCAGAGTGCTATTGAATGCACACAGCGTGCTATTTCAGCACTTTCACGGGAGCTGGACCGGCTCCTTAAACATTCATAAAAAAAATGATTTGGGCGAGCTTCGAACCAGGGTCCGCTGATCGAGAATTTCTGGCATTACCGCTAGACCAACTCACATTGTACGATTAAGAGCAGATCATATTGTTACATAGTGAATTTACGACACCACATAGATCATGTTATCTACTTGACTCCCATGACTAAACTGGATTGCAAGAAGCGTTCGTTAGTCCATCGGTAACGTCAGCGCCTCTCAATCAGCGGAACCTGGTTCGAGGCTCGCCACGGTCACATTTTGTTTTGCTGGTAAATTAGCACACTACAAGTGCTATAAACAGCATTTCAGGTGCAGTCACTATACATGCCCCTAAAAGTAGCACTTAAGTTTTTACAGTGTAGAAGACGTAGAGATGTTGTCAAAATAAGACGTCCTCTTGACGTCTTGCGTTGGTGCAAGTTGTCGTCTTATTGACGTAATTACAGGACGTAAAAAAGACGAAAACCACGACGTAAATATCACGTCATTTTTTAACACTTTCTGCTATCAGGGTTGAAATTCATTTGAGGTTCTTGAGATTCTTGAGATTCATTTTGAGATTCATTTTGAGATTCAGGAGATTCATTTTGAGGTTCTTGAGAATCTTGAGATTCATTTGGAGGTTCTTGAGATTCATTTCGAGGTTCTTGAGATTCATGTTGAGATTTAATTTGAGATTCAAGAGATTCATTTTGAGATTCAAGAGATTCATATTGAGGTCCTTGACATTCAAAAGATTCATTTTGAGGTTCTTGAGATTCATTTTTAGATTCAAGAGATTCATTTTGAGATTCAAAAGATTCATTTTGAGATTCAAAAGATTCATTTTGAGATTCTTGAGATTCATGTCGAGATTTATTTTGAGATTCAAGAGATTCATTTTGAGATTCAAGAGATTCATTTTGAGGTTCTTGAGATTCATTTTGAGATTCAAGAGATTCATTTTGAGATTCAAGAGATTCATACTGAGGTCCTTGAGATTCAAGAGATTCATTTTGAGGTTTAAGAGATTCATTTTGAGATACTTGAGCTTCATTTTGAGATTCAAGAGATTCATTTGAAGGTTCTTGAGATTCATTTTAAGGCTCTTGAAGATTCTTGAGCTTCATTTTGAGATTCAAAATATTCATTTGGAGGTTCTTGAGATTCATTTTTAGGTTCTTCAGATTCATTTTGAAGTTCTTGAGATTCTTGAGATTCATTTTGAAATTTATTTTGATATTCAAAAGATTCATTTTCAGATTCATTTTGAGATTCTTGAGATGCATTTTGAGATTCAAGAGATTCATTTTGAGATTCAAGAGATTCATTTTGCGATTCAAGAGATTCATTTTCAGATTCCAGAGATTCATTTGAGGTTCTTGAGATTCTTGAAATTCTTGAGATTCATTTTGAGATTCAAGAGTTCATTTTGAGATTCTTGAGATGCATTTTAAGATTCTTGAGCTTCATTTTAAGATTCAAGATATTCATTTGGAGGTTCTTGAGATTCATTTTGAGGTCCTTGAGATTCTTGAGATTCATTTTGAGATATATTTTGAGATTCAAGAGATTCATGAGATTCATGAGATTCTTGAGATTCAAGAGATTCAAGAGATTCCTTTTGAGATTCATGAGATTCAAAAGATTTATTTTCAGATTCAAGAGATTCATTTTGAGGTTCTTGAGATTCTTGAGATTCATTTTGAAATTCAAGAGGTTCATTTTGAGATTCTTGAGCTTCATTTTAATATTCAAGAGATTCATTTGGAGGTTCTTGAGATTCATTTTGAGGTTCTTGAGATTCTTGAGATTCATTTTGAGATTCATTTTGAGATTCTTGAGATGCATTTTGAGATTTTTGAGCTTCATTTTGAGATTCAAGGGATTCATTTGGAGGTTCTTGAGATACATTTTGAGGTTCTTGAGATTCATTTTGATATTCAAGAGATTCATGAGCTTCATTTTGAGATTCATTTTGATATTCAAGAGATTCACTTTGAGATTCAAGAGATTTAATTTATATATTATTTCCTCGCAATATATATATATATCTATATATATAAATATAAATAATTTCTAGGTACTACAAAATTTCAATATGGCACGAAAACTAGACCTGCACTCATCAGGTTATCACGCAGGTAGATAACAAATTACTTGAAATCAACTATATATTATACTCGATGTACTACCCACCAACCCCCCACTAGAGTAATGTTATTTACGAATTTCAGTGCCGTCGCGATGCCAAGAAACCCCGTAACCCCCCCTCCCCCCCCCCCCGTAGATCTGTCATTTTTGCATTTTTTTATTTCGTTTGAGTACCGTCGTTTCCTTGGGTGTACAAATAGATCCTTGTTTTATTTAATTAGTAAATGAATCAGTAATAAATGAGAAATAAATAAAATGATGCAACATTTGAAAAGTCAGCAAATTGTAAATCTTCATTTATGTAGAACTTCCATGCTTTATAAGTGATGCACATAATATATACATTGCCTTTCTCGTTATAGCTCTTTAACACCTGTCTGTCTACAGCCCCCTTCCAGCGCGAAGCGCGAAAGCTCTGACGTTTTAGCAAATTAGAGGAAAAAAGAGCAAGATAAACGGCTCGTAGTAAGCAATTTTTTGAGGCAGAAAGTTATAGTTCGACGCCCTGGCAGCTTTTCAGTTGTTTTGGACGCAATACTGCACTGTATGTAACAGGGGTGGGTGCAGAGAGGGGAAGTTTCCCCCTTTTCGCGCGAAGCGCGAAAGCCCTGACGTTTTAGCAAATTTGAGAGAAAGATAAGAGTTTGTAGCAAACAATTTTTTTAGGCGAAAAGTTATACTTCGACGCCAGGACTGCTTAAAATTATTTGGACGCAACATTTCACATGCGAGGGAGCGAAGCTAGTGGCGTATCTGGGGATTATCGCGCCCGGGGCAAACAATGAAGTTAGGCCCCCCCCCCCCCCCCCCCCGGTCCCGATTATTGTAGAAGCGAGGGGGCAAAGCGACCGAGCGGCAAATTTTTCAATTTTTACCCAGGAAATTCTGCATTTGACCACCACAGTTGAGCGGTAGAGAAGCTCGATTTTTATACATTGATAAACGGTTTTTCTATTCACTCATTTCTACAATCGGGAGCAGAATGAAAACCCTATAGGCTTGAGAAAGAGTCGAGAAATTCAGCAAGGCGACCTGAAGTTGAGGTTTGTTTCAAAAGTTGAACCTCTGCAAATGCTGCTTTATACACTTGGGAGCGCAATATTTAGCAGGAGTCATATGAAACTTATATTATGTAGTTATATAGCAAGCAAAAAGAAAATAATTATGCGAGGGAGCAAAGCGATCGAGCTTTGGAAACTTTTACATTTCAAACGATTTGTTTTCATTTTCTTCGATATTTTTGCATTGAAATAATGGCATTTCTTAATTCCTTACTTCTAATCATTAAAGAATGTGATGGTATTTCAAGATCAAACATCATGAGTTTGGGTAATTATTAGTTTTAAGTAAATGTATCATAACTCTTATCTTATCGTCACCCATGGTAACAGGGGGGGGGGGGGTTATTTCCCCCCTTCGCCCGCGAAGCGCGAAAACTGTCGTTTCAGCAAATTTTGAGAGCCAGATAACGGCTTGTAGCGCCTTTTTATGCCCTTTTTTCTCACTTCCTCCATTTTTCGCTATCGCTTTTTTTCTTCAAGTGGCTGAATAGGAGGGGTGGGGGGGCATGGCCCCCGGTTTCCCCTGTCTATGCCAGTGTTCATAACTGTAACTCTTTCATGTTTCTTGCATTAGCCTACGACTTTATTACAAAACAAATACACCAGTAGAAACTAATACTAAGTAATCTTCATGAATAACCTCATGTACTTGGACTCCACCGTTAGTGGAAACATGAACATTTTCTAATGATCACATGTTCACTTTACATATTATAATTCTGTCGTATTCATTTTTTTTTTTGAGCAGTAGTATTTTATATATACCCCTTATGGGTACATTAGGAGGACAGTTTTTGTTCTTTTTCTTTGTTCAACTGTCGACCTAATGTACCAACTGTCAAACTAATGTAGGGGTCGCTATTATGACGGAATAAACCGCATTGTTAGGTGTCGACCTAATGTACCCTTTAGTAAAATATATTCAAACACTTTCACATTCAGGCTTTTCATTTACATGCTAATTGCATAATGAATATAATTATACCACAAATTTAGTTATTGCAGTATGAAAATTTAAGGCAGTGAAAGTGCATGTATTTTAAAATCCTATGTTTACTCCTCTTTTTCACAATTTCATTTTGCCCTTTAGTACAAAGCTAACCAGGCACTGGAAACATGCTCTATATTTCTTTAACGGATAACAAAAATTCCTTCATGTCCAGATTTTACACAGAAATGCGGCATTGCATTGCACTATCCGTGGGCATTAAAAATAAATCATGTAGCAGCATGAACATAGTAGACAATAAATATATGTAATGTACACACACACACACACACACACATAATTGAACATAATATTGTAACGGAATGATGATCAAAATATTATTTTTGACACATTCAGAATGAGGTTTGAATCGTTGTAGCTGTATTTTAAGTTAATAATCGATCTCTTTTAAGCGATCATTAAGGAACCAAATCAATGCTTGCTAATGTATGTTTGGGTTTTAAAAATGTTATTGGGGCCAATAGAATCAACATTTCTATCATGTAATATAATAATCAAATATACCTTGCAGTGAGAGGCTCCAGTTGAAATTATGGATTCTCTGAGGTGACTGGTATAGCACTATTTTCTGAGGGGCGCAGCCCCGAGGAAAATAGTAAATATGCCAGTCACCGAAGAATCCATAATTCAACTGGTGCCTCGAAAAGCGTGCATGGTATATTTGATTTATATCCAACCAGAGTAAGCATAGATAGATAAAAAATAATAAACCTAAAGAATCTAGACCTAGTCCTAGACCTAGACTCTATATGAAATGTATACAACTCACCATATTTGCCCAAAAGGCCAAAGTCACAAAAGATGCCTGGCCATTGCATGTAAGTATTGTCTATGCTAGTAGTCTACTGTTGATTTACATGGCACAAATCCAACGATGAAACCATTTTAATAAACAATGTAAACTTGAAACCTGAACTTTTCCCCAAGTCACAAGAGAGGCTAATAGTAAAATACTCCGATAATAGACCCCTTCTCGTAAGGTGTATTGTAGATTTACATGGCACTAATCCAACGCTAGCGCTGGATTCGACTAGCGGAGACCAACGTGCATGTCTAGGGTCATCTGCACTTCACTACGCGCATACACACATACGGTACGTAAAGAGAGCTAGCGGCTGTCTTTAATAGCCATCTCTCAGCGCAGCTCACGCAGAAACATCGCGATATATTGTTGCGATATCGATAGCTCTGAAATATCCAGAAAAACAAAAAAGTGACGTCATAATATTTTTATATCGAAAAATATACGGAGGTCTGACGTCACGCGATATCCATTTTTTCTTCATGGTGAAAGTATTTTGTGTCACGTGAGACCTTCCTGGCCAATGTTTGCATGAGAAGTTTATGATGTAGGATATAATAATTATTATGCGACTTTTGTACATTGATACATGATATCTGTGTGATTGTAAAAGCCTTAAAATATTTTATGTAGCCAGTAACATATTACTTCAACTCTTTTAGATATTAGCAGCAAATTGAATTAATCAATAAGGATTTCTGCTCCGCCGACATATGCTCCGCCAACAATTGGTCCGAAAAATGCGACAATTGCTCCGCGACAAATGCTCCGAGACAATTGCTCCGGCGGCATTTGCTCCGCCGACAATTGCTCCGGCGATAATTGTTCCACAGACATTTGCTCCGCCGACAATTGCTCCGAAGATACAATTGCTCCGCTGACAGTTGCTCCGCAGCAATCGCTCTGCCGACAATTGGTCTTCGATAATTATTCCAGCGACGATTGCTCCTCCGGCAATTGCTCCGCCGACAACTGTTCTTCGACCATAATGTTCCCGCGACAATTGTTCCGCCGACAATTACTCCGCCAGCAAATTCCCTACGGACAATTGCTCCGGCGTTAATTGCTCCGCTGACAATCGCTCCGCTACAATTGCTCCGCCGACAATTGATATCCACTTAATTATTCAATAGATTAAAATTTAAATCCAAGAACAAAATGGGTGCATAGGAGCCCGAATCTATTTTTGGCATATAAATCTCGAGACGCGCTTGAAATCTACAAGATTGGGACAGGCGGTGGGTGGGTTTAATTGGAATTTACACGACTGTCTGGCTGTGTGTGTGTCGGGAGGGGGGAGGGGGTGGGAGAGAGAGAGAGAGGAGGATTGGGAGACGTGCCGGATGCTAATTTTTTTTCCCCACGAACTTCCCACGAAATTGTTTGAATATCCATTTACTTGCATATTTCAAAACATGAAATTGATTTAAGAATAATGTGCCTACCAAATAGAACATGAATATTGCCTACGAAAACAATTAAATTTCAACTAAAATGAATGTATTATTATTGCAATGGAAGATGCAAGTATAATAACGTCAAGTAAAATAAATATTTATTTACTTGGGAAACAAATCCGAAACTAGTCCAATTAAATAAAGTTAAATATAAAAGGAGTGATTAAAATCTTGTACAAGTATATTTCAATTGACATATACGAAAACAATACAGCGCGCCCATGCTTAACACACACACACACACACACACCTACACGTACAATTAGCATTAAGTTTAACCGTTCAAAGTCACATTTTCCTTAAGTCCCTCCCATTTACCTAGATGTAGGGCAATCTTCAATGGGGAAAAATCTGTGTTTGCTGATGCTGTAAAATAGTTCTTGCGCATACGAAACTAGGTCTAGTCGAAAGTATATTGAGGATCAGCGAAATATCCTTCTCCTCGGCAAAAATCCGCATAGATCGCTGTGATATGTGTAAGTTGTAGTGAATAGCGAACGAATACATGTTTTGCGCTATGTGTATCCTGCAATCTGCTGTCTGACGCCGTACCATTATATTTATACTATAGAACAAAGCAATTTCATCTTTATTATGGATGACACTTTCAGTGTTTTGGAGTTAGCGACAGATATCTCAATTCTAAATGCGGAGGGAGATTTGGAACCGACTGCCTGTAAATGTTCAGGAAGCTAGCTGCTGCAGTGATGATACAAAACGGGCAGACGGATGTGCCCTTGCAAGAGTGACGGCCATCCCTGGCCCTGCACACTGCGGTGTTCCTGCGGGAAACGTCGCCCGTGCACCAACCGGGAACCCGATGGTGATGACGATGAATCAACTTCAAATGTGAGTAGATCATTATCGCAGCCTATTTATCCGAACCAACAAATTCGATCATTTTCTTCCGATTTGTCATTGTGTAATAACTAAATAGTGTGAATGTGAGTTACAATGTCACAGCCAGGGCCCAGGTCAGAGATAGTGTGTTTGTAAGAATCTTGATTCAATTTCAAATTGAAACTGAAAGAAGAAGGAAGAATGAGGAGAAGAAGAAGAAGGAATCTATTTATAAATGAAGGTATGCCAAGATGTAATTAGAATCAACACCAGACATGTCAATTGGTGATTGGCGAACTGGCTTGAGCTGTGACGAAGTATCTCTCCCCCCCTGTAAAATAACAACAACAGAAATTGAAGGGGGGGGGGGGGGGAGTCTAGTACAGGCTTTTGTAAAGTCAGAGTCACAGTATGTTTGAATGTATACACATGTATGCATGTATATTGTGACTCCAAAGATTCAACTTTACATTACAAGTAATTATTTTTTCCCTACTTTATTCACTGTTGTTTTTCTTTTTTTCTTACTCAATGTAGAAATTTGTGATGGATCGAGAGAGAGCTGATCTAGAACGCGTCACCATCCAGTTCCTCTGCAGATTCACGGATGTTTACTTGGATGCCGTAGCAGCTGTAGAGCCTACCCAACCTGCTGAAGAAAGGCCTGGACCGAGCAGCCGGCCTGCATCATGGTGTAGATGTGGTGGAAGATGTGTGCCCATGCCAAAGGAGGTAGAGAATGTGTGTGTGTTGCCATGTCCGCACCTGCGTCATGACTGCTCAATACTTCACTGATGCATTTCTAAATGGCAATGTCTTGGCTGCATGCATGGCAGCAAGCAACAATGTATTTCCAAGGGACATTCCGAGGTTGAATGAATCGTACCGGCATTATGCCTACAAACAATTCACATATATTCACTAGGCTTAATATTCACCATGGGTACTTGGGAGCAGGAAACAGGAGAGTTGTTCCATCATGTGCTACACTGCGGATAAGGTATGCCTATCTATCCCCCACGAGGGCTTACAAGGGCTTCGTCAATGGAGTACAAGATTGAAATCCATCTAACATCAACACTGGTCTTGATCTTTTTTATGTCTGCTTTTATTGTTGAAATTTAGATCTGCTGGACATAGAACTGTTATCCTTCTTTAAAAAATTGTTTATTATACATGTAGTTCCTGTTTATATTCACCTTTTTCTTGGTGATTGTAAATGTAGTATGTACTATGTATGTACCAAAGAAATCATTTTCTGTGTGTAATCATTTAACATAATGTTTACGTTAACATTTATCAGAGAGGAAATATATTCATGTCATTTGAAACAAACAAAAAATCTTATCTGATAAAGGGTTTCCGTTATGACATTGTATAAACTTCATTTTAATCTATTTTTCCCTGTGTATTTCAACACATTCCATGACTATGAATATGCATGTCTTCTGTGATTTTTTCTATTTATGGTGAATATTTAGTCTGATTTGTCATGCTGTTTTTAGCTGAACTAGAAGTCCATTGGGTTTGCTACATGCTGTACATTGTGTGAAGTGAGATGCACATGAATTACATAAACTTCAATAAGAATTTGCCATTTGGTGATTATAAGAAGTAGTTAATCGATTGTAACGATTGTAATATATTGTATCAATGCATGTTTGTTTGTTTGTTTGAATTTATTTTCTTCTGCAATCATATAAGAGCATACAATAACAGGGAAAATATAACAATGCATTCACATAAAATGAAAAGAACATAACGTGATCAAAATATACATATTGATAATAATATAATTACATTTCAGTTTATAAATTATAAATTATTCAACGCATTGAAGTTCAGAGAGCAGAAGACGGACTGCCATTATAAACTTAAGTTTGAAAACATGACAGCCCAACTAAATCAGTGTAATATACGTAGAAGCAGAATGGAGGTCAAATAAATAAGGGAATTATTCAGACGAAATATACGTATATCTAGATTTTTGTATAGTGTGTACATGAATGAAAGTGATAAAATGACGATGAAAATGAAAAAATGAAAATGATGTCTGTTGATGAATAATGAGTTGATGAAATGTATCAGTCAGGACTTCGGTGAATTTGGTAACTAAAGATTATTTGATTTATCAGAACATGGACTATTGATTTAAAGTGTGGTTTAACCTTTGTAACTAATTTGAACTATTATACTCTATTAGCAAACTTGTTTTAACTTGAGCTTTAAATGCAAAAAGATTTTGACAAGATTTTATAGAGTTTGGAAGTGAATTCCACAAATCTGGGCCATGGTGTCGAATTGTCTTATGTGCAATAAATAGCCTAGGATTTACCAAATGATAATTTAGGGAGTTACTGGTGGGATATGAGTGAACATTCGTATTAAGTGTGAAGAAATCATTGAATGTATCCGGTAGTAGGTTATTTTTTTGTATTTGAACATAAAAAGTAAGCTTTGGAGTGAATTAATATCAAAGACTTTTAATGTTTTGAAATGACTAAAAATGGGATTTGTATGAGATAAATAGTGAGAGCCAGAACAGATTCTGAGAGCTTTCTTTTGTAATATATAAATCGGGTAAATATTTGTTTTAGCGTTAGCCCATATTAAATTACAGTAAGTAATATATGGCAATATAAGAGTATTATATAACATAAAAAGAGTATTTTTCGGAAGATAATTTTTAGTTTTATAAAGTATACCAATATTTTTAGCGATAGAAGTTTTTATGTGGGTAACTGTTGTGGCTTCTTGCCCATTAAATTTTTGATAATGTCCCATGTAGCTTTCATATTCGATTTAACTTGGTTTAATTTTTCAGAATAATGCATTTTTTTAAGAGGTTCGAATTATATCAGTTAATTTATTTCTGTATTTCTTATATTTATAACAGTTATGGCTATTTGGGTTGGTTAGGTAAATTTTGTAAAGTTTATATCTCGTATGTATTGATTTCAAAATTGCTTTTGTTATCCAGGGTTTTTTTACTCCGTTTACGGCTTCTCTTAGAAGTGACTAAGGGGAAATTTTTATAATAAAATTGCCATTTGTTTTTAAAGATTTCGTATGCGATATTTGCGTTTTGCTGAGAGTGCACACTCGACCAATCTTCGGTGGCAAGATCATTCTTAAAAGATTCGATATTTTCTTTTGTCTCCTTACGAAAAGTTGTTGGATTGTTCCGATCATCATTCCAAATATTATTTTGACATATGATAAAAATTGGAAGATGATCTGAAATCTCTGAATATAGGAGGCCGCTAGTTATATCTGTATCGAAAATATATTGTCAATTAAAGTCGAGGAATGAGTATCAATTCTTGTAGGCTTTGTGATATGCGGGTAGCAAGCGTTTGAATAGGCTACTTGAAGAAACTGTTCACAATTATTATTTTGAGTTAGTAAATCAATATTGAAATCACCCATAAAATACAATCTTTTGTTTTCCGGCAATAAAGTATCAAACAGATTCTAAATCCCTGTAAAATGAATCGATTTGGCTGTTCGGGGGTCTATATATTAAACCAATGATAATATTCTTCTCTTTTGGATTTTTAATTTCAATAAATAGTGTTTCACTTTCCTTGAGAGATAAATCATGACGGATTATAAATTGTAATTGTTCTTGAATATAAAGGGCAACACCACCACCTCTCTTTCCTATGCGATCGTTTCTAATCATCTGGTAATTTTGTAAGTTAAATAAATCAGGTGAAACAGAATGCAGCCAAGTTTCAGTGACACCAATGACCGAGAAAGGAAAATTATTAAGAGAAGATAAAAATGTTTCAAAATGTTCAAAATTTTTATTCAAACTTCGAAAGTTTATATGGAGTAAGCTAAAGGTTTTAGACGCACGGTTGAAACTAGAAGTGAATTCCTGAGGTGTATAATAATTGCTATTAAAGATGAAATCATTTAAATCAAAGTTTGGTTGCAGGTTAGCGTCGGGATCCATAATTTTGTATGCGTAATGTTAAAAACTGAATTTTGAAGTCACTGAGTGTAAAATGATTTTGAAGGAAAGTGAAATGAAAGGTGGCAGATGAAGGAGTGGGATGACAGAATGAGATGAAACGTGAAATGAAGGATGAACACAAATCATACAAAAAAATCTTATTCTTGATCATAGCTACAAAACATACAAGGAGCATCTCTACCATTAGGCTACTTAATGGAACATTAAGTTCATCGGCTGAGAATGAGATTGAGCCGAAAGCCCCTCCCATTCCCAGCCAATGACTTGTATTTGTACATTGAAGTAATACCAACATTTGTTTTAAAAGAAAAAAAGGATAAATTTTCAGGCACATTAAAGTTTGCATGTACAACACTAGATTCACTATATAGAAAATAACTCGACCCTGAGAATTCTTTATCTTTTAAGATTTAACATAATATATAACACAAGACGGCAGCCACGACCAAACCATTCAAACCAGAACAATGGGACTTGCGTACAAATTCCACCGTTCCGGTCCAAATAGTCCAACTCCCGGCCGCACCACCATACACTATCAAATTCCAGATTCCATGAATGCACTTTGATTATTTTAAGTGTAAACATGTAGACCAACACTTAAAGTAAATCATATACAGTTGTAAACACTGCATTATAGACCGAAAGTGAATTGAATTGAAATTGAATTGAAATTGAACTGAAACAAAAACAAAACTTTCTTTTCTTTTCTTTTTTACTTTTCTTTTTAGGAAGATAAAAAACTCAGAGTTTGTCATTTCTTTAATGAGTACTTATAACATACATATTTAAACATAAAACAGACTTTGTATACTAACTGATTAACTCTCAACATGTCAACGTCGCCAACTGTCACCACTTACATGTAATGCATATAAAGTCCATTGACCTCTATGGCAAGTTACATGTAAGAGTTAAGCTACAATGTAGCCATGTTTGCTACTTCCATAAGACAAAATAATAAATATATTACATGTATACTTTGATCGTTATTTGTTTTATATGAAATTGATGTACCTGAATATTAACATTAGAATATATATATATATACAAATGTATTTTTTAATATAAATATATAGTAAATAATAAAAGAAATATCATCATGCGTAAACTTTGAGAGAGACTTTAGGAATATACAGTGTACATTGTTATTAAACATCTGTAGTTTACTAATGATAATTGTACAATAATATAACACCAATAAAAATGAGTAAACTCAGGGTCTCTATTAAAAACTTCAAGTCTGATGTGTATGGTTAAACTTAGATAACCAAGGCAGAACTCAATTGTTCTTAAAGTTATTGTATGATTTTTTTGTTTTGTATGATCTTTTGTAAAAAAAATATCATATCAACTTTATGCAAATGGAGCAATGTATCCCACATCCGTGACTGATCAATCGAGATGTACAAAGAGTTATCAACTCCTTCAGTCAAAATAATAGTGACATATACATGTGTACATACATATTACCATTATGAACTTGGGATTGCAAAAAACATACCAATAACCGATATTCAGATTCCATCATCGAATATAAAACTTGATGATTTAATGATTTATGTAGCAAGCTAGGAGTAGGAACCTGTCACCTGTCACAGTCTTAAGTTCATCCATGGACTAAAATACCTTTTTACCATTCTGATATCAGAATAAATAACATTTACTAATCACTTCATGAATGATGAAAAATTGTGCCTCAATGTCTTAATTGTTATAACAGAAATTGAATTAGTTGTACTGAGGAATAAATAACCTAACATTTAAGGGACGATGTCACATGTAAATGCAAACACTACCTTCTTTAGAAATGTCTCAGCCTTTGAGGCATGCACTTTTAAATTTTATCAGAAGAAAGCGTATTGTTATTCGTAAATCATCTGCTGGTTCGACCCCACCGATCATTACACATCCCGTAACAATCAGCAGGCCAAACCCACAGATGTTGATTGTTCTATATTACATAATAATTTTAAAATATATCAATTGTTAATGATATTCTGTCCAAGACTGGATCGAGATAAATTATCTGTGGATTAACTCGATGCAAATGGAAGCAATGTCTGCACTATACCAGTGACTGATCCAACAAGATGTACCAAATTTATCAACTCCTTCTATCATTGTAATGACATATATTATCATTATGAACTTGGGATCATATCATCAATTGATATGCAGATTCTATTATTAAATATAAGACTTGATGATATTATTATAATATTTACATAGGAAACTAGGAGCCTGTCACAGTCTAAACAATTTAGTTCATCCATGGGATCCAGTATCTTTTTACCCTTGTGATAGCAAATCAAGTTGAATAAAATTACCAAATGTTATTCTGTCGTAAACTACAGGTGTACATGTATAAAGCTATTAATTTCATCCATGGAATTAAGGGCCTTTACAGACGTGATCGAATTGAATAAAATGGTAATCAAAAAGAAAGTTTAACCAGACTTTGTATACTAATAAAGCATAAAACAAACTTTATATACTAATTGGTTAACTGTCAACATGCCAAGGTTTTATTTTAAAAAAAAAACCTATATGTTTTTATTTATATCTTTTCTTATTCCTATCGAAACTAAATCGAAATATTTCATCTATAGATCAACTTTATGCAAATGGAGCAATGTCTCCTCCATCAGTGACTGATCAATCGAGATGTACAAAGAGTTATCAACTCCTTCAGTCAAAATAAAAGTGACATATAAAAGTGTACATGCCTATTATCATTATGAACTTGGGATTGAAAAAAAAAACAACAAAAAACATACCAATAACTGATATGCAGATTCCATCATCAAATATAAAAGTTGCTGAATTATATAGCAAGCTAGGAGTAGGAACCTGTCACCTGTCACAGTCTTAAGTTCATCCATGGTCTAAAATACCTTTTTACCAAAATCTGATTTGGTATTTGTTATTCGTAAATCATCTGCTGGTTCGACCCCACCGATCATTACACATCCCGTAACAATCAATAGGCCAAACCCACAGATGTTGATTGTTCTTTATTACATAATAATTTTAAAATATATCAATTGTTAATGATATTCTGTCCAAGACTAGATCGATATAAATTATCTAAGGATTAACTCGATGCAAATGAAAAGCAATGTCTGCACTATGTCAGTGACTGATCAATCAAGATGTACCAAATGCTATCAACTCCTTTTACGTTGTAATGACATATTATCATTATGAACTTGGGATCATTCCACCAACTGATATGCAGATTCTATTATCACATATAAGACTTGATGATATAATTGTAATATTTACGTAGAAAATTGGGAGCCTGTCACAGTTTAAACAATTTAGTTCATCCATGGGATCCAATATCTTTTGAATAAAATATCTTTGAATAAAATTACCAAATGTTATTCTGTTGTAAACTACAGGTGTACATGTACATGTATAAAGCTATTAATTTCATCCATGGAAATAAGGGCCTGTTGGTCATAAACGAACTGCAGCAATTACACTTGAGTTTTATAGTCAATATGTTCCTGATAAAAATATATGATGTAGATAATACATGTACGTGTAGACGAAGTACATAAAAATGTTTAATTATATGAAAATCAATTAGTTCAGACTTCATAACTTACTCCGTAAAAGGTTGCCAGACTATCGTTTCTACATGTAGCTTTCATGTACAGCACGTGTACGGACTTCCGCAATTTTCGTTGACAAAAGTATTTTCCTTCCTTCTTTAATTGGAATGCTTTGAAAGTTAGAACACCTCACTGTTTTTCAAGGCAGATGGACTGTATGTATACGGAAATCCGGGGCGTACATATATGCCAAGACTTGATTCTGTGCCTGCATATGCGGCAATTCCGCTGAAACGTCAGGTACATGTATGGAAGGGTGAATATGCGATTCCGAGCGAGTTGGAAATCAAAGGGTTGCTTAGCAGTGGCACTGATAAATGTAGATATTTACGTTGCATCGAACCACGAGTGACTTTCTTTCTCAAGAGGTACAGCGTAGGTTTTACAAATAAATAAGCGGATAAGCGGATTCACCATCGAATGGAAAACATCGTTATACATGTAGCATATCGAGTTGAACAAAAGATACCAAATGTTGTTTTTAAAAAGATTATTCCAATGAGACGTGCGGGCATTGATCGCTGTCGGTCATACCTGTATGTAGTTAGACAAACTGTGGTGACATGTGAATCTTGTAGTTAGATTCTTCCTGATGAAAATACCCAATGGAAGCTTGACATTGTAGTCTAAACGATTCAGTTCATCAATGGAATTAAGGGCCTTCTTACCATCGTAATAGCATAATATCAAGTTGTATAAAAAATACCAAAAGTTGTTTTAAAAGATTATTCCAATGAGACGTGCATACATTGATGCATATATGATAATCTTGTACTCACATGTAGATTATTCCTGATGAAAATACCCAATGTAGACGTGTATACAACATGTTCTTGAGAACTTGTAGATGATGTACATGAAATTGTTTAATTTTATGAAATCAGTTAATTCAGACACATTGTCAATCCAAAACAAAGGAATCATTGGAAAGAGCCTACTTCATATAGTCATACCCGGCTTAATACGATCTTGAGTTACTCCTTGAATGGTTGCCAGACTGTTTCGCTTCTCGCTTTCGTGTATAGGACGACCTTTGTACCAACTAACGCAATTTTCGTCGACAAATTATTTTCCTTCCTTAATTGGAATGCTTTGGAAGCGAGAACTCCACGCTGTTTTTTCAAGGCAGGTGGTAAATCTGTACGTACAGAAATCCGAGGCACAGCTGTGCCTGTGGCAGCATTTCCATTATTTTCACGGTGCGCTGGTTTCCTTTCATAAGCGGCTAGCAATCGATTTCTGTCTACCATGTAGACAAACTTAGCAATTATAGGTGGTGGGGCATTATCCGTGGCGTTTCGTTTGGGAAGACGGTGAGAATGTATGATGGAAACAGTTTTAGCCTCTTCTTCACTGAGTCCAAGAGAGACAAAATTTTCTCTCAAAATACCATCCACATTTTCATTAGGTTTCTGAGGTATACCATAAAACAGAAGATTTAATTTCCTGTGATAGATTTCAGATGTAAGCAACTTTTCTTTCAGCAAATCAATTTCACTCATTAATTTCGTTTCAAGTACAGGTAGCTTTCCTTTTTCCATATCAAGTATACGGGCCGAATTATCCTCAACTGCTACTTCAAGGTCTTGTAATTTCACTTTCATTGATGAGATATCTGTATGAATAGTATCAAGTTTATCACATACCTTGGCAGAAAAGTCATTCAGAGATTTCTGTAAATCTGCTAGAGTTGGCTCCATGACTTGATTCTCGGTCGCCATGGTCGTGGCCTGCGTATGCGGCGATTTCGCTGAAGCGTCGTCAGATGCGGAAGGGTGCGATCCCGAGCGGCTGGGCCGGCGTTGGTTAGTAGTAGTAGGCCTAGTGCTAGTGGTACTGGTAGTTTTGGCTGTAGGCCTTGATGCTTGAGTACGTTGCATTGAACCGGGAGTAACTTTCTTTCTCAAGTTGTAGTTTTTCTCCATTGGAAAATAACAAAATTTGAGACTCAAGGTCCGGAAATCTAACTAGTTAAATAGAATCTGATCTCAGGCTCATAAGTAGTTCCAAAAGAGTAAATTTAGGTGAAATTTAAGTACAATGGTGAGAGCTCCCAAAATGGCGGTCTACTCCATTCTGTTGCCGATTTGCCGATTTGTAATTACAACCAAACAATATCACTTGCCAACGTATAAGTGAATGTGTGTGATGTACATTTAATAACATATCTTTTGTACCTGTGTTCCTGATTGTAATCATTGTATTTAGATATTTATGGTATTATAAACTGCAATATGTCAATGTTGCAATATTCAATGAAAATACCCTTGCCAGCATATTCCTGTGTGTGAATGTCCATAATATAATGCAATATGAAAACTATACATGTTCAAAATAAATCTGCCAGTGAACGTTGCTATTTTCAGTTGAATGTTGGGTTGCCTTTGATAATGTGATCACACCAAATAATGAAGTTTTCCTTCCAAGATTTACTTTTATTGTGATCTGTTTACACTGTTTGTTTTAGAATTTGCTTATGCATAGATCCACAAACCTTTCCTGTAGTATGCCTACATGTATAATGTTGAAAGTATAGTTTTACACTTCTGAGCTGATTTTTGTATTATATTTATTACAGTTTGATATACATGTATTGTAGATCCACAAACTTGCCTTGAAACATGCACATTTAGTGTTGAAATAATAGTTTTGCAATATGAAGTTGATTTCTTCTCATACTTGTGTAGATTTATCAGAAGTTATATAATTTTTAAGAAACGTATGTATTATGCATACAGGGACATTTCTGGTACTTTTTTATATGCCATTTGCTATTCCATATGGTATGCGTATATACTGTTGAAAGTATAGTTTTATACTACCGAGCTGATTTTTGTATATATTTATTACAGTTTTATGTATTCTAGATATACAAACTTGCCTTGAAACATGTCTATTTAGTGTTGACAATATAGTTTCAATGTTCAGTTGATTTTTACTCTCACTTGGGTAGTTTTATTACAAGTTATACATGTATTATTTTAAAGAAACTTAAAAGTATTACATACAGGAACACCTTTTCTACTTTTCTTTTTCCTTGTGATTTGCCATTTGCAATGGCACTGCATGTAAGGAAATTCCCTCTTTATATCGAAACCTTGTTATACCATGGCTAAAAAACAATAGAATACAAAAAAGTGGGACTGGCAAAAATACTGTCTTATAATGAGTTTGTTATACCGTTGTTCTTTATAAGGAGGTTCCACTGTACAAGGTATGTGGAGGAAGGCATATGGAGTGAGATAGGAGAGAAGAGAAACAGGAGGGAAATAGAGAGAGAGAGAGAGAGAGAACAAGGGAGAGAATAAGGGAGAAAAATTATCAAGGTCATGAGAGAAAGAGAGAGATAAAGAGAGAGTGAAAGATAAGATAGAGAAACGGAACGAGCTAGAATCAGGGCTGTCAAGTAAAGTTGTCCTCCTCAAGTTTATCAATACAAAATTAAGAATAATCAGAGGGACACTGTACGATTTGAAAATGGTGTGCAGCTCAAGCAGATGCAACACGAACTTTTTATTCAAACTTTCCCTGGAGGAAACAAGCAGCCCACGTCCAAAATTAATTCGAGAAATCCTCTTGTTGGAATTTAACCGCCTGGGATGCACTCTTCCAACTGGAGGGTATGACATGTGTGATTTCTATTATTTGAAGTAATTGAGATGAATTCAATATACCTTTATCAAATAAATCCTTGTCAAATAGCATTTTACCATGAATACATATATTACTATTATTAAATATCGGATGATTCATTTCATTTTCGGAGTATTTGAATTTACATATCCTGCCAGACCCTCAGCATTTCTAAATAAAAAGGCGGTATTTTCAGTAATAATTTTGATATGTCATAATTGCATAAAACAAGAATCTCCCCCTCTTGCTCTAACACAACAATCAAAGTATAATTTCCAACCAGCACGAGTACGATCTTTTGTAAAAAAATTGTTAAGTTGATGATGAATAAAGGAACCCCGTGGAAGGGTAAAAAAATTAACAAATAAATAAAAATTTGACTCGGGGAGGGGGGGGGGGGCGCAAATTCACTGTTTGTCCATAATACCTAGATACGCCACTGCCTTAAAAGAAGAAAGCCTAAGGCAGTGAACAAGTATTAAAAGCGGCATTTTTGTGGGTAGCATGCAGGAGACACTTTTGGGGTGCTAAAGGTGGGGGGGGGGGGCATTGTGCCCCCTGCCAACGAGCGAGTTAATTTACGCTTTAGATGAACAAATAATAATAATAATAATAATAGTCTTCTTCTCTTCTTTCCTTCTCTCTCTATCTCTCTCTTTGGTCACTTGGAAAATCATTGGGGGAAATCGCGCCCTGTAGCGCCGCCCCTGAAAAAAGCAGTTTGCATAGCTCAAAAGAATCTGAGAAGCTTAACGGCAGAATATTTAGCTCTTGATATGACAACAGTGTGACACCTTTAAGCAGGAACTTATCGAGAGCTGGAGACACAGTGCCCAAATGTTTAATAATATTGCAGCAATTAAGATATCCCCCGCCCGAAGCTTGCTCGGTACGCTCGCTCGCACTCATCGTAACTCATGGCAGTAACATAAAGTCCTATCTATCTCATTTATTGACAGACTGTGCTTGAAATTAAACGCTTTTGCGGCATCTTCGTCATGTATAATGCAAGCTTCATGCATGACCTTCCACAAGAACATAGTATTTTTGGTCGCTCGCTTGCAAGTTAGGAGTAGAGCAGAATTGCCTATTGTGCAAAGATTAGAAAATATAGTTAAAATTTAATGTGTGTTAAATACAATGTAGGGGTTCAGCAACGTATCAAAACGCCAGTTTCCATTCTTGTATTCACCCTTTATAAATTCCCCCTTTTTCAAAAAAGGTACCCAGTTCGTTGAATCCCCAAGTCTGTGGGTCGTCTTGCCCCTCCTATGAAAATACCCTGGTACCGCCCTAGCTTTTATTGACTACTTGCACAAACATTTGTACATCGGATATCAACTAAGAAACATTATTATCAACAGAAACACATTATCAACCAAACAAACATAATTTGAAGTGCAATACAAAATCAGGTTCTTCTATTCAAGTCATGAAAGGAAGAGGAGACCTATGAATGTTTTAATTACGAAAAAATAATACCATATAATTGATTTTAATAAATTAAATCATTAATATAATGTCGGGATTTCGATTGATGTTGATATAAGCAGCAACAAGGTGAATAACTCTTTTAATGCACATTTACTTAGATGACTTCTTTGAAGTCATCCCTGTTTCCCTGTCCTTTCTCAACTTGCTACTAAATGGCCAGAAGAATAGTAATTAGACCAAATGGCAATTAGACTATATGAAAATTAGACCAAATGATAAGTAGCCTAACTGGTTATTACACGAACTGGATATTAGACCAAATGGTCATTAGACCATAATTATGACAGTTAGACTGAATGATAAGTAGCCCAACTGGTTATTAGACTAAATTGAATTGGACCAAATGATAGTTAGACCATATGGTATTAGCCAAAGTAGGTATAGCCCAAATGGATATTAGACTATGTGGCTTGTAGACAAAATGACTGATTTGGAAATAGACGAAGTGAAAATTAGCCGAAGTGAAAATAAGCCCAAATGGGTTTTAGACTAAATGGGGTTAGCCGGGTATTAGGCGAATTGGTATGTAGGCCAAATGGAAATTAGACGAAATGGTAAGTAGACAAACTGGTTGTAGACAAAATGAAATTAGACCACGTGGAGTTCGACGAACTGATAATTGGACCAAGTGGTGGTAGACCAAGCGACGGTGTACCGTATAGATCAGGTCAGCAAGCTAGGAGAGAAAATAACAACTGCTACAATTGTGGAGAGTTCGGTCATTTTTCGAGGAATTGCCCCCACCCAAGGACAGGTCCTTCTGGGAGCAAACAAATACTATCCCGGCTGGTTGTGAGGTAATTCTACCCGGCGAAGTCAAGAGCACACAGTATCTGAGTGGAACAGGACTACTAGAAGGATCGCAAGATGGCGCAGAAATATCGGGCAAAGGCTTGATTGTTGCTCGAGCTGTCGTGAGTGCAGATGCAGAGGTCCTACCTGTACGACTTCTGAACACTACAGAACAGAATAGAGTTGTCAAGAAGGGCACATTTGTAGCTAGTCTGTCAGCACTGAAGGAAAAAGAAATCACGGAAGCAGAAATCCATGAGAAAAGTCCCTCCACCGGCGTTCCAGATCACTTACATGACCTCTTGACCAAAACTACACAAAATGTTCCAGGAGAGTATCACGATAGCCAAATTGGTAGCCAAATTATTAGAAGACTTCAGTCTTTTCGACAGGTCCGCTCGACATTGGCAGGGGAATTTAGCCTTGAAAACAAATAAAGTTGCCCCTTTTTCAAAAAAGGTACCCAGTTCGTTGTATCCCAAGTCTGTGGGTCGTCTTGCCCCTCCTATGTAATATACCCTGGTACCGCCCTAGCTTTTATTGACTACTTGCACAAACATTTGTACATCGGATATCAACTAAGGAACATTATTATCATCAGAAACACATTATCACATTTTTGGGTCCCTTGGGGAGGACCATAAAAAAGATTTTGCCTTCTTCTTTTGGCAGAGAGAAGCACCTGCCCCACTCAGGGGTGTTGGGGCCCTTTAGCAGAAGACTTTGTAAAGGCCAAGAAACAATGTTTCCTATTAATCTGCAAGGGAGCGTAGCGACCGGGCGAAAAAAAATATTTTGGAATGTTGAGGCCTTGTATCTTAGAGCAAAAGAAAGATTGTCATACATTGTTTTACATCAAAACTATTTTTTTTTTGCCTTGCGAGGGAGCCACACTTATTGCAAACATGCCAATAAAAGTTAGATTATTGCGAGCTGAAACCTTGCATTTCAGAGTGTTATAGTGCAAAATGTAAGAGGGGAGCAAAAACGATGTTGCCCCCCTCCCTTGATAGATTAGGTGTTGGAATAGTGAAACATCGCCTTTAAGAGCACTAGAAAACAGATCGCAATACCGCAAATTTTATCATGGGGGGGGGGGGGGGCAAAACTACTAAATATTTTACTGAGGAATATGAGATTGCAAGTAACGTGGAGAAGGTTTACGGTTCACCATGTGTGTTGGTAGGAGGAAAGGGAAAATAGGAAATTAGAAATGGATAGACGAGAAAGGATGACAAGAGAGAAACCAATAGAAACCAATAGGAAGGTTTACTGGTTCACCAGGTGTATGGATAGGTGATGGGTGATGGCTGAACTGTAAACCAGATGAGATGAGAAGACTTGGTTGATGATCGATGGATGAGTAGCGAAGGATTGGGTAGCGAAAGTTTGAGTAGATGAGGCTTGAGTAGGAGGTTACTCGACGTTTCGGACAGGTTGACTTTCCGTCATCAGGAGTGAAGTGTGCTAGACGAGCGGCGGGGTTTTATGGTGTCAATGCGGACGTCGGAGGAATCGGCGGCCGGTGGTGTGGGCAGGGTTGCTGTCGGTGGTGGCGCTATTATGTCCGAAAGTTGAGTGGGCGTGAGTGCGGATGTCGGAGGGATAGGTAGCGGGTGGCTGGCGGCGTGAAGTCCTTTGTGTGGTTGATGGTCGAGGGCGGAGATTGTACCGGGTTGAGTAGGTGGGACCGCGAGCTGTGGTGGCGTTGGTAGTCGGCGGGTCGGCGTGCTGGATGGTCGGCTGGTCGGCAGGTTGAGTGGGCTGTGAGTCGGCGGGTTTGGTGGGCGGCGATTCAGTGAATTGAGTTGTCAGTGGTGCTGGTTGTGAGCCCACACCACCGGCCGCCGATTCCTCCGACGTCCGCATACACACCATAAAACCCCGCCGCTCGTCTAGCACACTTCATTCCAAATCAAGGAGGAACCCAAACTTTTGACTAGCACTGTATGTATATATATATCTATATGTATATATATATACATACAGTGCTAGTCAAAATGTATATATATATATATATATATATATATATATATATATATATATAATTTACTGGATTGTCTATTAGGGAGACATTCTTTTGTATTGCTTCTTTGTCCTCGTGTCTCCCTAATAGACAATCCAGTAAATTATACATATAATATATATATATATATAAGTATATTTATATAACATATATAAATATACATATATAACTCTAAGGGCTACATTAGCTCGACAGTTTTTGTCTTATTTCTATGCTCAACTGTACCGCTAGCTAATGTCACCAACTGTCCCGCTAATGTAGGTGGCGCTATTATGACGGAATAAACCGCATTGTTTTGTGTCCAGCTAATGTACCCTTTAGTCATATATATTTATTTATATATATATTATCAAAAAATCAGAATGTGGAGTACATATATGGATTATATAAAGTAAATGAAAAGTTCACTCAGAGACAAGACAACCTTTAAATTAACACTTTTAACATGCTGGATCTACTCGTTTAAAGGTTGGATGCAGCATGTTAAAAGTGTTCATTTACCATTTACCTCTAACCTTTTAAATATAGATTTAACCTTTGACTTTCTAGAGTGCACAGCCATGGCAAATTGTACAATATATGAGATTATGTGTAGTCCATGTGGAAGGGAATGATATTTGGAACGCTTCATTTTTTTAAAGATAATATGACTAGTTTCTTATATCATATTATATGAATCCATATCCTTTATTCACACTCATAGTCCAAATAATCGCATTGTCTCTAAACTAGTAAAAGAAACAATTATAGCCTTGTCAAACGACAGAGAATTAAAGCAAGCGTTTAAAGGAGCACTTTTAATCTCCAGTAAACGCCAAAGCCCAAATTTTAAACCATTGTTAAACCTGGGCAGCCCCAAGATCACAACTTGATATAAAATAGTATGAAAAAATCTACCGATAAAAGATGCAAAGCTTGTCTGTATATGAAAGAAACTAATCATATTGATGACACATGCAGATTGTGCGAGCAAAATTCTAAAAAGTAATGAAGATAAAGATAACAAACAGCAACAATAATAATGAAAACATTACCTTCACAATTCTCTGTCCTCTGTCTCACAGTCCTGCAGCATTTTCCGGGCAATGTCCGACAGTAACACCACAAAGTGAGGATGATGATCATCGTAACCATAAGTAGTACAATTACTATAACTATATAAAAGGAGCTTAGTCCGCTTTCAGCAACTATAAAAGAAAATGACAAAAATAATATACCTATAATAATATAAACCTAAGCATCCTATTCCAAACTCACATGTTTAGGCGATATGGCAATAGAAATGGAAAGAGGAGAGAGGGAGTGACATGTCCCATAGAATTTGATACAATAGGTAAGAGAAAAAGAGTAAGAAGAAAGAAGGGAAATACCGGTAAGAGAGGGAAATGAACATAATTAAATGAAAAGATCCTATTTGACAACGCCTTAACGGCGGAGCTCGTACCGTAGGCCTATGTTAGCCCTAATTTCTAAGATCGTCGCGTCTAGCCACTCTTTCTACATAAGTACATGCATGTATCCACGCGGTAGACGAAAAAAAAGTCGACTTGGTTATATCTCGCCATGACGACATAAAAATTTGTCAAAATAATATATATCGCCATGACGACATATTTTTTTCCCGTTAACCCTTACTGAACTGGGCTATTTTGCTCCATGGAAATACTGGGGGAGGGGTGGGGGGCCTAGGCCCCCCCCCCCATTGATCTCGGAAACGCAATGTCCAATGAACTTGAAAATTTGCATGTCGATACGTCTTCACATGCTGAATCTGATGGTGTGATTAATTTTAATCAATTATGCAAATTTTTTGAATAATTAGCTAATTAATTATTCATAATGCATATTTTATGAATTTTTTTTATATTTTCATAATTTCAGCCTAAACAAGTACAAAACTACATGAAAACTATAATAATGAAGAATAATGTTTCCCAAATGTGAAATAAATCAATTCTTAATTTGTAAACAAATCTTTAGGCATTTTACTCCCAGTGTTAAAGATCGTATGCTCGATCTGTAATGAAAAACACAAGTCAGAAAAAATTGGAACCAACGGGATTCGAACCTGTCATCTACTGCTTGCCGGGCAGAGACTTAAAGACCTCAGCCTGACCCAAAACAACCATATATTGACGTAAAGCTTAGTAAACAAAGAATATAATTACCCTGGTTATTCATAAATTTTCGTCTCCGTTTATCCATAAAAAATAAAAAAGAAAATTTTTTCGGTCCGCCCCTCCCTATGGCGTAACACTGCAGGGGGTCGCTAGACGTGTGACGACATGTCATGTTTACAGCTCCGAGTTCGTCTACGCGATATGTCGTCATCAAATTTTCACCCCCCGCAAAGTAGCGTTCCTCAGAGACGGGGCCCAAACCACCGGGGCTCAACATTCGGGACGCTGTTACTCATTCCACAGGAAACGGAATCTCATGAAGTTGGTTTCAATTTGTTCAGAAAATATATAGCTCCCCGTGGATGAATAAAGGGTATATTTCAAAATTCGGTCAGGCTGAGGTCTTGAACCACCATGCTATTCTGGTTAACGTGAATAGCATCTACTGCTTGCCGGGCAGCGACTTAACCACCAGGCTATTCTGGTTAACCAGAATAGCCTGGTGGTTAAGTCGCTGCCCGGCAAGCAGTAGATGACAGGTTCGAATCCCGTTGGTTCCAATTTTTTCTGACTTGTGTTTTTCATTACAGATCGAGCATACGATCTTTAACACTGGGAGTAAAATGCCTAAAGATTTGTTTACAAATTAAAAAAATTCCTCCCCAGTCAAGCTTCTTCGTTTACTAAATCAATTCTTATATATTTGTATGTGTACAACAGATTTGCATAAACTATTAATATGCAAATTTACTATTTACGATTAGCAATTTTAATGACATGCGCCTACTAATTAGCATATAACACCCCCTAGGTATGTCTGATATGGACAAATGTGGTATCAAAACGTGAGCAAGACTTCAGGGAAAAAAAGTCATGAAGCGAGAATCCGAAATTGCCAGCGGTCGCGATGCAATCACCAAAAATATGGAGGGAGGGGGTGGGGGCCTCCCAGCCCCCCCCCCCCCCCCAGTGTATTTAGGGTTAAGTTGACTTGGCAAGATAATTTATATCGCCATGTCGACTTATAAAAGTTATTAAGTCGACATGGTTGGATAAATATCTTACAAGTCGACATATACAAACATCTACAAATAAGTACATAGCTTGTGGGGAAATGCAAACGAAACAGGAAACCATGGATTACCTTTGATATTTTGAAACATATAAAAAAGACAAATCGATATTATAAGGCATACTTCAACTCTCGGACTGAAGTTAATCATGACAAGTATGAACGATTTCGTAATAAAGTTAACTTTGTGTCTTCGTCGAGAGAAGAAAATTATTATCTTAAAAAGTTTGAATCTATAACAAAATAATTCTAACAAAACGTGGAAACAGTGTTTTGGGAAAACAAAGAGATACATTTTATAAAGAAATTATTTTTTATACAATGGTTCTTGTATTAGAGATCCTTGTAAAATTGCGGAAAATTTTAACAAATTTTTTGTTAACATCGTATCAGATATTTTTAATAATTTTCCAGAAGGAAATTTTAATTCGTTTCATTTTTACATTAATAAACCACTGTCACATACTATGTTTTTTTAAACCAGTCACAAATATTAGTTATTGGCAAATCTCTTAAACAGTCCTTTTAAAAGTAGTGGATGTGATGACATTGACCCATCTGTTGTAAAACACATTTTACCCTCTATTGTTGAACCTTTTACACATTATAAACTCTTCTTTTACTACCGGTTGTGTACCCTAAAAAATGAAAATAGCCAAAGTTGTACACGTTTTCAAAAAGGATAATCCTAATCTATTTACTAACTACCGCCCAATATCAATTTTACCATGTTTTTCAAAATTTTTAGAGAAATTAGTTTTTAGTAGACTGTATAGTTTTTTACGGCAATTTAATGTATTATATGATAGTCAATACGGTTTCTGCCAAAATTACAGTTATTGAAATTAATGATCGAATAATTACAGAGCTCAACGCAGGTAAAGAAGTCATAGGTGTTTTTATGGATCTCTCTAAAGCTTTCGACTCCATTTCTCATGATGTTTTATTACAAAAATTGCAATATTATGGTGTTACATGGGTGTCTTTTAATTGGTTTAAATCATATTTAATACATAGAGAACAGTTTACTGTCTACAATAATGTCAATTGGTCTTTCAGGAAAACAAACACAGGTGTCACTCAAGGCTCAATATTAGGGCCATTATTATTTTTAATTTATATTAAAGATTGCCATGAACCTGGTTTTATTTTGTATGCCGATGATACGTCACTTCTTGCCTCAAATGATGATATTAACATTTGATTTGAAGCCTTAAATAGGAATCTTGCAAAAATATCTGCCTGGTTTAAGTGCAATAGACTTTCCTTGAATACTAGTAAAACTGAATTGTGTTCTTTTTAATAAAAGGAGAGGTGTGCAGTATAGTATAGACTTATCTCTTAAAATAAACCCCTTTGAAATTGTATGATTCAATAAAATTTCTAGGTGTCATTTTAAACAATAGCTTATGTTGGGAAGATCACATTAGTTCAGTCTGTGCCAAGATATCACGTTTTATTGGAATTTTAAATCGATTGAAATACATGTATGAATTACCTAGTTATATAGTATTTACTCTTTATAATGCTTATATTTTGTCACATTTGCCTTATTGTATTTTAATCTGGGGTAACGCGTATTTCTTGCCATTTACAAAAATTACTTATGCTCCAGAAGAAGGCAATAGCCAGACATTACAAAGATTCAAATTGTTTCAATTATGCAACGCTGCCACTCAAAAACTTTATCACGATACTTAGTTCTCAGTTAATTATAATATTCACAGCCACTATACTAGTTCGTTTAATCAATTTCACGGATGGACCTTCTCAAATGATAGATCAAAACATTCACTTCGACACACATATTTAATATTTAATATACAATTTAATAACATTTAAAAGACAATATCAACAGTTTCTATTAATCAATTATTAATTATTTAGAAACAACCAGTTTTTCTTGTTTGTTTTGTTCTGTTCTTATTATGTGTTTATGTTTTAAGTTTTAAGTTATATCTGTATTTTCATTACTCGGTACTTGCCACATTCTTACTGTAATTATTCAATAATCCAGATATTATGGGTGTGTGCGATTCAACCGGCCTTCTTCTAATTGGCCTGTCCAGTACATGCCCAATTTCCATTCATTTTCTTCAAGTTATCATATTGCCATTACGTACGTTGTACCAACACTTTTTATCATTACTTTGTTTACCAGTCTATGTGAATGTTTTATTTACATGTTTTTAAGTTTTTTTATTTGTCTGTTAGTTTGTTTGTTTTCGTTTGTATCATTTTCAATGAACTGGAAATAAATACTGAATTGAAAAAAAAAATGAAATAAATATAAGTGAAACTTATCTATATAGCATAATAAAAGGAAACATCCATATTTATTGGATATGATTTTACTCAATATTGGGTACCTTTTACCTCTTGGGTTGGATGGTTTCCAAGAAAACATGCATTTTCACTTTTACCCAGTGATGTTTAAAACGTAATCGAAAATGTGCTCTTTGAAAGTTTCCATGGTGAAGATAGATATGAGCGAGGCTCGCGGTTTACACCACGTATTCCTTCAACATGTTCAAGAGTGATTGGTGGGAGAGAGAGTGAGAGCATGAGTGGGCCATCTTATCAGGACCACTCTTGATAGAATACATGGTGTGAACCCAGGGGCGTCGCTAGCACATTTTGCATGGGGGTGTGACAAAAAAAAATTGCCGACAATTTTTAAGGAGCCGATGTGATACCCAAATTTGCCGAAAAAAAAGCTGCACTATAAACCTCCCCCCTTCCACCCCCACAAATAATAACATAAAAATCAGAGGGCCATTGTGCAAGGAGGGGGTTTACGCCTTTTGACCGAATATCAACTTTTCAATTTCTAAATTTTAGTGAGCGAGCAAATTTTTAAAACCTTTTTGTAGAGAAAATGTACAGAAGTTACATACACAAGATACATAATTATCTGGGAACCTTGCTCCCCAAATATGTGGATATTCTGGCTTCCTCGCTGCCCGAATATAAAGTGGTGGTTGCCAGAATATCAGGGGACGCCTTATGACCGACTATCAACTTTCCAATTGCTATTTTAAAAAAATTTACCAGTTTTTCTAGTTTTCTTTCCTTCCTTTTTTTTATTTGTTTTTGTTTTCTTTTCTTTCATTTCCATTTTCTTTTTTTTTCTTTCTTCTCCTTTCTCTTTTCTCCTTTTCCCTTTCCTCTTCCCATATGAACTACTTTCCCGAGCCTCGCCGCATACTTCTCGATCGGGCAATCGCTGACCTCCCTTGACACCCAGCGATATATATACGTCATGCACATGAGGCATCGGGCGCGTTCATTTTATAAAAAGGGGGTTTATTTGCACTTTGAGAGGCGTTGTAGTTACCACCTCAAAACGAACATCTTCACAATATAGTCCATCAAGGCTCTTGACATTTTCATTCGTTTCTTATATCATTCTCTTTTCTCTCTTACTTGTATAGGCCTACACGCATCTCACAATCTATCATTGTTGTTAGACGAATTATTTTTCACTGTATACAAATCGAGTTACCCCATGATAGAATGGCACAATCCAATAGACGTTAGTCAGTTCGTGAATAATGTGACAACAAATAAGAGGCTATTTCTGATTGAACAGCAAAAGGCACCAAATTCCCGTCAACCAATCAGAATTATTAATTTGTAAACAAATCTTTCGGCATATTACTCCCAGTGTTAACGATCGTATGCTCGATCTGTAATGAAAAACACAAGTCAGAAAAAATTGGAACCAGCGGGATTCGAACCTGTCATCTACTGCTTGCCGGGCAGCGACTTAACCACCAGGCTATTCTGGTTCACGGCCAAGTCACGACGAACTAGAATCAAATACCCAAGATCCTCTTCTTTCTGACTCATTAATATTCAAACGGTCCGCCGTGGACAATGGTTAGTAAACGAAGAAGCTTGACTGGGGAGGAATTTTTAATTTGTAAACAAATCTTTCGGCATATTACTCCCAGTGTTAAAGATCGTATGCTCGATCTGTAATGAAAAACACAAGTCAGAAAAAATTGGAACCAGCGGGATTCGAACCTGTCATCTACTGCTTGCCGGGCAGCGACTTAACCACCAGGCTATTCTGGTTCACGGCCAAGTCACGACGAACTAGAATCAAATACCCAAGATCCTCTTCTTTCTGACTCATTAATATTCAAACGGTCCGCCGTGGACAATGGTTAGTAAACAAAGAAGCTTGACTGGGGAGGAATTTTTAATTTGTAAACAAATCTTTCGGCATATTACTCCCAGTGTTAAAGATCGTATGCTCGATCTGTAATGAAAAACACAAGTCAGAAAAAATTGGAACCAGCGGGATTCGAACCTGTCATCTACTGCTTGCCGGGCAGCGACTTAACCACCAGGCTATTCTGGTTCACGGCCAAGTCACGACGAACTAGAATCAAATACCCAAGATCCTCTTCTTTCTGACTCATTAATATTCAAACGGTCCGCCGTGGACAATGGTTAGTAAACGAAGAAGCTTGACTGGGGAGGAATTTTTAATTTGTAAACAAATCTTTCGGCATATTACTCCCAGTGTTAAAGATCGTATGCTCGATCTGTAATGAAAAACACAAGTCAGAAAAAATTGGAACCAGCGGGATTCGAACCTGTCATCTACTGCTTGCCGGGCAGCGACTTAACCACCAGGCTATTCTGGTTCACGGCCAAGTCACGACGAACTAGAATCAAATACCCAAGATCCTCTTCTTTCTGACTCATTAATATTCAAACGGTCCGCCGTGGAAAATGGTTAGTAAACGAAGAAGCTTGACTGGGGAGGAATTTTTAATTTGTAAACAAATCTTTCGGCATATTACTCCCAGTGTTAGCCTGGTGGTTACTGCTGCCCGGCAAGCAGTAGATGACAGGTTCGAATCCCGCTGGTTCCAATTTTTTCTGACTTGTGTTTTTCATTACAGATCGAGCATACGATCTTTAACACTGGGAGTAATATGCCGAAAGATTTGTTTACAAATTAAAAATTCCTCCCCAGTCAAGCTTCTTCGTTTACTAATCAGAATTATGTTTAGATCACTAGTTAGAGGATGTCATTAGCCACAATTTGGTATGCGAAATGGTTCAATAAATCATCTTGTTTGGAATTCCCACTCGATTGAATGAGGCGATGTAAGGTCAAATTAGGGGGAAATGCTCTTACTGCCATAGGGAAAGGTCTGATTTGAACGTTAAACTCTCTTTTTAAACCAAAATGTGCAGTAGTTTCCTCACAAGTAATCTACGGGTTATTAACACTACATAATAGGAAAAAGTGTGAAGATTATTTATCCGGGCGAAATGATGTCAAATATCAATTTGTTTTAAAGCAATCGTGTGATTTTATGGATAGTGTCACAAACTGAGACAAGTTTTCCCGTGTTATAGGACGCGGTGCGAAGTGCGCTGAGCAAATGCACTATGTTTTTCATATGTTATCCCTCCCCCTCTTTTTTTGTTATTTGCCGACAATTTTGAGTGGGGAGGGGGGGGGGGGGGGGGGTTACTTTATTGCTGTACACATGCGCGACCACAGGTTTTCAAAACCACCCCTAAACAAGTTTTATCCATTGGTCATATTTACACCCTATTCAAGGATTTTCGCGTGCTTTCTTGAAATTGTTACCCCCTATTAAAACCTTAAACATTTAACCATTAACAAGGTCTACCTCAATTTAAATTAAACCTTTCAAACGTACCTGTCAATAGCAACTATTTCTGATATTAAATGAGGAATGAAACCTTGGGTAAAAATAAATTTTAATGAAAAGAGAGGATAGAGAGAAGCAATTTTACAGAAGTTCCATCAGACTCGGTTACGAAATGAGAAAGTGTGACAGTTTGAAAAGTCTCAATTTACTTTCTAAGGCGATCCTCAAATTGGCAATGTTGCTTCAAAGTGACAGGTTTAGTAGTACAACTCTCCGTATATTCATGTACACAAAATTTCATATTTTTCAACTTTCATAACTTTTTCATTTCATAAACGATTTTGATCGAACTTTTTAAAAATTGCTTCTCTCTATCCTCTCTTTTCATTAAAATAGATATTTCCCCAGGGTTTCTTTGTCCTTAGCAATAGCAATTTATACAGCATGTGACAACACAAAGCTATTTCTCCATTGGATATCTCCCTTTAGATGTTTGTGTAGAATAACAAAGGATGATAACTACCATGTCTGTTTCTGAAAACATCTTAGAATAATTTATTTAGAAAATAAGAGATATGAACACGATTAAAACATATATGTAATCTGACTCGTTCCTAGTTGCTCTGTGGCACTGTAAGCTAGCTGTGCATACACATCGCAATATCGATCTGCGCTGCAGATCTTCTTCTTACGTATATACGTACGCCCCGGGTGGGGGGGGGGGGGGCACTTGACCCCAAAAGTGGTAGGTATGTGCCGCTGGCAAGACAGAAAAAGGGCTTCGGAACAAGCGTGAACAGGATGCTTTTCAGAACTACTAACATTTTGGCAAAAGGAGTTATTTGGAACTGGAATACCATATAAACATGATGCTACTGAACTGGCTGTCACGGGTCGGAATCAGGCGGAAGTCGCAATCGGTCCTTGTCTAGTAACAAGGGTTTTAATGAAAATGTCATTTTGTACCAATTTTCTTTTTTTTACATATTCCGAAGCTTTGATTATTCCTCTACCACGTCCCGAAATTTAAAGCCAAACTACCATGTCTAAGTACCTCAAAATAATGTTTTAATTCACCTCTTCCAAATCGCATCGACGGGAGTTTTATCTTTGAGCTTTGCGCACGTCTCTTTTGTTACTAGGGCCCTGAGTGACGTGACATAATGGAAGTTCGCCGACTTCGCACCCTGTGATTGGTCAGCCCTCTAATTGCCTAATGCATATTTATTTTTCTTAAAAGCTCGTGTTGTTGCCAAACGTTATCTCGGCTCGCCGTCTTTGAGCGCTGTGATTGGTTACTCATATTGTTATGCATATATACCTGCGGGGCCATGGCTTCGAATTCGGGGGCGAGTGCTGGCACACGCATAAAAAGCGCACAGAGAATGTGTGATGACGTCAATTCACTTTCCATTCTTTATTTCTTTCTTTTTCCTCTATTTTTTTTTCTTTCTTTCGTTCTTTCTTTTATATTTCTTTCAATCCGCCTTTCTTCCTTCATTGACTTTTTTTTTCTTTCTTGATATCTGTTTTTATATTTCTTTCTTTCTTTAGCGATTTAAGTTTTCAAAAGAGACTCGTGCAATTCTAGATCGCACAAAATCCCACGGCGAAATCCAGACAGCTAAGGGAGAAAAGATACCCTAAACGCGCATTGAAAAACATAAAAGAAGGAACGAGAAGAAGATGCTACTAGGAAGGACAGAATAGAGAAGATATTAAAAGGAAAACAAATGAATAAGATATAAAAGAAAGATCAAAAGAGGAGATGAAAGGAGAATAATACAGAAAAACACCGGGTAGGGTAGAACAAAAGATGAAAGAAATGAAAGAAGGAAAAAACTTAAGGAAAATATAAGTAGAGAAAAAAGACAAGATGGTGGAAGGATAAAACAAAGAATAACAAAAGGGAAAGACAGCAAGAGAAGATAAAGAAAGGAAAAAAGAATAATATATGGAAAGACAGAAAGAGAAGATCACAGAAAGATCAAAATAGAGAAAGAGAAGAACAAAGAAATATCAAAACAACCCCCCCCCCCCAAAAAAAAAAAGAAGAGGAAGAGAGATCAAAACAAAATAAGAAAAGACAGAAAGAGAGATCAAAAAAAGCCCAAAACAAAGAAGGACATAAGCAAAGAAGGAAAGAAAAGAAAAAAAGAAGGAAATAAAGAGAGACGTATGGAGGGATAGAAGTAAAGATGAATGGAAAAAAATAAAGGAAAGATAAAGATAAAATGATACTAAAAGAAAGGACAACATAAAATTTAGGGAAAACAAATGCAGAAAATAAAGCAGTATCAAGTGTAGGACAGAATAAAAGATAAAGGGATGAAAATATGAGCGAAGGAAGAGATGTCCCGGGGTAGTTATCCTGGGGGTAGTTGTCCAGGGTGTAGTTGTCCGGATACGATACCCTGCACTTTTTTTTCAAGAGAGGAGTTCATAAACGACGGTTCTAGTACTACGATGCGTCCCAGAAAAAAACACACTATGTGCTGTATGACAATAATTATTTATTTTCCAAAACAAAAACTAAAGTTATTATGCTTTTAAATGATACCTTGATGGCATATATCCGTGCATGATTTAAAGTGCAGGAGCATTTTGAAAATGACATGTAAAAACTCAGTTGTGCCAGATTTGGGTAAAACCGTGAAAACGTTAGGATCACATGCGAACATGTTTCCAAATGTAACATGACTTTTTTTTTAAATTTTGAAGAACTGCAATTTCTTTTAAGAACAAAGCGGACAGAAAGGTGATATTCTTCATAAAAGCAAAGTTTGTGGCACTTTTCATTGTCATCAAAAGGAAATAAAAGGTTGAAAAGGCACACAAGGCAGAAAAAAATATCAAGATTATTACAATTGTCACCTCAGGAGGGGCACCTTTTCTATCACAGGAGGGCCATTTTTTCTTCTTTTGAGGGATATTTATTGATTTAGGATATCTGGGGGCGTAAACCCCTGCCCCCACTGGAAATTGGTATTGACCCGTGTTTTATGAATTTCTGATTGAATGCATGTCATCACACGAATGCATGTCATCACCCTTGTTTCATGTTAGCATGTGATCTTAACGTTTTCACTTTTTAAACCAAATTTGGAATTTGTAACTGAGATTTTACATGTCATTTTCAAAATGCTGCTGCTCGGTAAAGCAGGTATAGTTGGATGCTTCAAGGTATCATTTAAAGCCAATACTTGTAGTTTGTGGAAAATTGATAATTATTGTCATAGAGGACATAGTGTGGTCAAAATAACCCTTTGTTTTGGGTTTCGTTTTTTCTGGGACGCACTGTGGAATTTATATTTCAGATGCTATGGGCAGTCAGACCCAACTTCGGAAAACCGAGCACAGGTTTATACTCCGAAAACGGCGTATAGAGCAAGATGAATATAGAGCCCTCATCGTTCAGTGCGAGACAGTGTGTACAAAAGCCATAGGGAAAATCCTGCAATGTCGACCTGCTGTTGAAAATATAATTTTCAAAAGTAATGCTGTGGATATATTTATTTAAAATGCTTGTCATTTGAAAGTCATGTCATATGGCGAATATTTCACGGATTTTGAAGGTAATTTACATGCAGTATTATTTTTAAGAATATATATATCGTTGGCAGGTTGACTTTGCAAGATTTTCCCCTTGCCTTTTCTACATACTGCCTTGCACTGAACGAGGAGGGCTCTATATTCATAGGCCGTTTTCGCAGTATATACCTGTGCTCGGTTTTCCGAAGTTGGGTCTGACTGATGGGTGTCGATCCTGGGAGGGGGAGGATTTGTGGTATATTCCCCCCAATAGTTCAGGTGGGGGGATGGCCTGTATCGTCACCCCAATAATTCACCTTCAATAAATGAAATGATCAAATAATATGATCAGGAGGAGGAGGAGGATGACCATCATGATTATTATTCATAGGATTACAATCGATCAACATGGTCATAATTTTTGTTATAATTTTTTTTCATATCATGATTAGGAAGACCGAAATCAAGAAAATAATGAAATTAAGCAAGTTAGTAATGTTAATGAATTGAAATCATGGTTTAGCACATTATAGATGTATGAATTAGATTATTGTTTTTAAATCATTAAGGCATTGGTAAAGTGCCTTCAAAGTGTGGGGAGCACTGATAAATATAGTTCGCTTTAAAAAAAAATTACGATATATTTGACAAAAGCCGGAAATGCATTTTAAGGCTTTCTTATAAAGTACCGTGGGGTTGTCCTTCATTTCCCTTTCTTATTTCATTTAAATAGCGACCCTCTTCTTCAATTATGAATAGCGACCCTTATGCCTTATTATGAATGGCGGCCCTTATGAATAATGACCCTTATGTCTTATTATGAATAGCAGTCCTTATGAATAATTATTTTTATGAATAGCGGTCCTTATGACTGGCGATCGGACCCATAATTTCCCTCAAGGTTATACATACATTATGTATTGTGACGCATTTTTGCTGATGATATTTGAAGTTATAATGTGTTTTTATTGTTTTCAACGCTTTAGTGAGTATAGACACAAATTATAATTATTGCACTGCTCTATGTACAGAATGCCTTGCTAACGTCATTGCAAAATTAGCTAGCCCCATCTCATACTCTCTTCACTCCTTTTGCTATGTACTTCTGACTTTCACAACTCACAAGGTTACTCATACTCGCTTCTTCTCCTCTGTTTTCGACCTTCACAAGGTCAGACTTTTTCTACTCTATGCTTTCCTCATTTTGACTTTGCCTTGTCTTTCAGAACTTTCGCTCTATCTCTCCTCACTGCTCAGACTCCTATTCCAACTTTGCGCTGTCATTCAAACATTCAAGCTTGCGTCTACAATTTGACTTTCTCCTGTCCTTGTATCCCTCTCTCTCTGTGACTTTGAGCTCTTTGTGCTCAATGACGTCCTTCTCGCTATATTCTCTGCTGTGCGATAAGTGTCCTTCTTACGACCTTCATATCTCTCTCTCTCTCTGGTAGTTTGAAGGGGGTATTTAAGACAGACCTCACACTTCATCTGGGGAAGACCAGGTCAGACTGTCAGATCAGAGAGTGTGCTTTAGCCGCCTCTCTGCTAAGCAAGGCATTCTCTCCAGTGATTCTTTCTACCTTGTAAATGTGTTGAGTTCACCATAATAAACTTGTTAAATTTAATCTCTGTGTGATGTGTGCTCTCTCTCCCTGACTCTCGGTCATCCTAGACAACAAACTACAAATATAACGGGGATTTATTTTGGGACTTCCACCAGAATAAGGACTATATTCTGCCCATTGTAGACAAATACAAATCTCGTTATACTGGTGTCAGGATTGGGATTTGAACTTTGACACGAGCCCTTTTAAATAATAATGTCTCGTAGGAAAAGAAAGGCAGACCTCGAGAGAGAGATCAAGGAACTGAAGGCGGCACTTAATGAGGCTAGGAATTTGGTAGACGAGACGAATAATGATGATTGTCGGACCACGGACTCGAAAGAGGGAATTGATGATAGCGATGTGCCCACGCGGAGTCGAGTGAAAGTTCAGCTACCTCCACAGGAGCAATATGATGGCGCAGGACGACCGTGGGAGAGTTTCATCTCTTCTTTCACAAATCTCGCTGTTACTTGCGGCTGGGACGAGTCGGAGCAGCGTGTCCGTCTTCTGGCTTGTCTCCGTGGAGATGCAGCAGATTTTGCCTTCCAGCAGCTGACCCCAGATGTCATCGGCGATCTCGACAAGCTCTTATCGGCGCTGGAAAATCGTTTCGCTGCCAGGAAGACACCGTCTACTTTTGTTTCTCAGTTGGAGTTACGGCGCCTTGGACAAAGGGAGTCTATCGCCGACTACGCAGCCGATATTCGTCGCCTTACAACATTCGGTTACCCAACGGCCGACGCAGCGACTAGGGAGATGATTGGGACTCGTCATTTTCTCCGGGGGCTTGGTGACAGTAATATGGCTATGGCCATAGGAATGCAAGAGCAAAGTACACTCCAAGAAGCTCGGGAGATTGCAGAGAGATTCCATCATCTTCGCGAGGAATCTGGCCGCGGCGCTCGACCAATTCGCTCGGTGTCATCGACGTAGGAGCGCACTGTGAATGGTGAGAAATTTGAAGAGCTATGGCGACACATCATGTCGATTGATGAGCGAGTAGAACAGTTAACTAAATGATTTCAGGAGCAGCAGCAGCCACCTGACAATCGAGATCGAGGACGACAACCGTGGGGACAAGATCGTGGTCGACCACCACCTCGGTGCTATAATATATATATATATATTGATATACCTGTGCGTGTTGTTAACATATCTAGTGAAGAAGTTCAATATCCTTGCTGGAATGCGGATTGCTGCTATGGAATTAATTAATGATGTGTATGATGTTTGTAATATTGATGCAAGCAAGAGTTCTAACCCCAGCATTCGCACAGTAAAATCCAACTCGAGTAAAGAGGTTTCGCAAAAGTGCTGGTCAGATGATTTGAAATCATTATATCAGAGATCTTGTGATGGACTAGACCCACATGCTCAGGATCAACTATTTGCCTTACTGGATAAACATTCATCTACGTTTGCGTCTTCTTCTACTGATGTTGGGCGAACCTCCATAGTTCAACATAGCATTGACACCGGAGAGGCAGCTCCAATCAAGCAACGACCTCGTCGCCCACCTCGAGCCTTCATAGATGAGGAGGAGAGGATCATTGAAACACAACTCAAAACGGGCATCATCCGCGAATCGACGAGTGCGTGGTCGAGCCCACTTGTGTATGTCAGAAAGCGTGATGGCACGACCCGGCCCTGTGTTGACTATCGGAAACTTAATGACGTCACGAGAAAGGATGCCTATCCACTGCCTCGCATAGAAGACTGTTTGGACTGCTTAGGAGGTTCAAAAATCTTCTCAACTTTGGACTTGCAATCAGGCTATTGGCAGATAGAACTTAAAGAGGAAGATCGCCACAAAACTGCATTCAGTACACGGACTGGACACATTTGAGCGTGCAATGGAACTTATTATGAAAGGGCTTCAGTGGCGAACTTTGATTTTGTATCTCGACGACGTCATTGTTATGAGCTCGACTTTTGAGGAGCACATCAACCGTCTCGACGAGGTTCTTGGACGCCTTGGACGAGCAGGACTTAAGCTAAAGCCGAGTAAGTGTCATCTTTTCCAAACGGAAGTCTCTTATCTTGGCCATAACGTCAGCGCGTCCGGGATTAGGCCCGACCCGGGAAAGGTTGGACAAGTGCAAAGCTGGCCGACACCGACATCGATAGGCGATGTCCGTTCCTTCCTCGGGTTGTGTTCCTACTATCGTCGATTCATTCGCGGATTTTCGACGATAGCGGCTCCTTTGAACAAACTACTCGAAAAGTGTAGTATATTCGAGTGGAACGACTCCTGCCAATCGGCCTTCGACCAATTGAAGAGTGTACTGATAAGCGACAACGTAATGGCCTACCCCAACGACCACGGTATGTTCATCCTTGACGCCGACGCATCGTCTTCGGGAATAGGCGCGGTCTTGTCTCAACTCCAGTGGGATGACGTCACCCAACGAGAGGTTGAGAGACCAGTCGCTTTCGCTAGCCGGACATTGACAAAAACCCAACGTCGATATTGCACTACTCGACGGGAATTGCTGGCAATCGTCTCATTTGTGCGCCATTTTCGACATTACCTGCTTGGGAGGAAATTTCTGATACGCACGGATCATTCTTCCCTAAGATGGATTATGTCTTTTCGCGAACCTACGGACCAGCTTGCCCGTTGGATCGAGATTCTCAGTCAGTTCGACTTCGACATCGAACATCGTGCTGGAAGAAATCATGGTAATGCTGACGCAATGTCTCGAATACCATGTGATCCAGAATCGTGTGACTGCTATGACAAGGAGACTATCATTGAACAATTACCATGCGGTGGATGCACAACATGTCTGAAACGACACATGGCCTGGTCACAGTTCTTTGACGAGGACGACGATGTCGTTGCTGTTACGCCCAGGAAAGTACAGAGAACACGCCTGAAATCAGTAAGCGGCAATAGTAGCCAGACACCGTCATTGAAATCAAAGAAGGACTCAAGCCCAACAAATCGACTCTGCAACATCATCGTCATGATGCTGGTCGTGGTCGGACTCGTTGCTAAGATGTTAAGATTAGTGTTTCAGTGGTGAGAAATGCGTCGACATCGAGAAGGAAGTCGAGAAATAAACATTCAGCGGTCAATGTCGGGACGGATGATAACCTGCCCTGCGCCTCTGACACAGGTGCCGTCGCTGGAGGGAACTCCGGGCAACAGGAAATCTTACCCAACGGCTTTGACCGAGGAACTTTAATGAAAATGCAACGTGACGACCCCGACGTCGGAATCATCTACCAATGGATTTCGGAGTCTCGTGAGAGACCTGCTCGAGCTTTAGTTCATGACAAGGGCCCAGCTGTGAGGAATTTATGGCTCTTATGGACCCAGCTTGAATTAACTGACGGTATTCTCTACAAGCGGCATGTTACTAACAATAAATTAACGACTACTAACCAGCTCGTCGTCCCTTTCGCCTTGCGTGATCAGATCCTAGAATCTAATCACAAGTCTATACTATCTGGACATCTCGGAGTGAAGAAGACTTTCAGTAGAATCCAGAACAGATTTTACTGGTTGAACATGAGAGAATCTGTAAAACTTGGACATTAAGTGCCTTTATGCGACAAGTGCATCCATAATTCAGTTTCAGTTTAATATCGTCGAGTTAAGTGCTGCATGTTGGTTTTCTCCTTTTTATGATCATCCAGTTGATCTGGTGATTTTGTTCATTTTATTGTTATATTTCTTGAAATGTTTTTTTTTTCTTCTTCTTTCATTTGCTTTCTGCTGTAATTTCTGTTCTTCCTCTCCAGCCTTCTGTCTTTCTCGCTCTCTCTTCTACCTCTCTCTCTTAATTTTCATCTCTTGCTTTTAGTTTTATTTTTGCTTTGATGATGTACAGTTGTATATACCATGTGTTTATTTAGTAGTGAAGTTATCACAATTATGATCGTTCTTTCAGATGTATTTATGATAATTCCAACTACAGTCACCGGTTGCTATTTTAACTTCTGCCAAATTACCTATAAGGGCGTCGCCCTAACTTTTCATACTTTGTTTTCAATCATTACTGAGCGCAGCCTTATTTTCAATTGTTTTAGTACATTATGGGTTCTTTATTTAGCTTTTCCTTGACAGATCTTTTTATTTTTTTTATTTCATGTGAAACTTGATTGCTTGGGATCAGTTTTTTTCCTCTCTTCTTGAGTTATTCATGCATGCTTCAATATTTTTTTCTTCTGCGCGGTGTTCTCGAGTTGTAACTTTACAAGGAGACATAAAACTACTAATAAGTGGCTTTCATGTGTGTTTGCATTCGAAGTAGTCAATAGCAGTTTTAGTATTGTTGTTCCATTTTTATCTTTGGTTCATTGCTTATTATTTTTCTCTGTGGTGAATGTAAAGGGGTTTTTCCATATTTCCTTTCTCCACCAGACCCTGGGTTTTGTACTGATGTATATATATAATGCGTACATGTTGTCATGTTATCTCCGTCTTGTTTACTGTAGGGAACAGCCTTACACTTGTTAGTGTGTACATAGACTCTTCTTGATAACAACCGTTCTTTCTCTCTCTCTCTCTTCTCTTTTGATCCCTATTTACCTCTCTCTTTCCGCCCCGTTATCATCTCTGTCTAGCAGTCTCCGTCTTTCTTCTTTCTAACTTCCATTCCTCCGTTCTCGATTATCCTTTTTCTTTGACAATTTACTTGTTTATTATGCTATTCATGTCTTCATGATGCTTTGTATTCCCGATAGTCGGATTAGTTGCTTGTGTTAAACTGTAAGACATTTGATTTTAAGTGTTTTGTGTTTATTGCTGTTGTATATTCAATTGTAACATTCTCTGCTGTATTCATATTGAGTGTATATATATCTTCGCTATTTTTGCTCCCTCTCTTTTCCACCCTTTTACTCGTCCTTCTTGTCTGTTCTTCTTTCTTTTTCTTCATTCTCCTCTTCATCGCTGGGGACAGCGAGATCTTTCCGTAGGGGGAGGATAGTGTCACGCATTTTTGCTGATGATATTTGAAGTTATAATGTGTTTTTATTGTTTTCAATGCTTTAGTGAGTATAGAAACAAATTATAATTATTGCACTGGTCTATGTACAGAATGCCTTGCTAACGTCATTGCAAAATTAGCTAGCCCCATCTCATACTCTCTTCACTCCTTTTGCTATGTACTTCTGACTTTCACAACTCACAAGGTTACTCATACTCGCTTCTTCTCCTCTGTTTTCGACCTTCACAAGGTCAGACTTTTTCTACTCTATGCTTTCCTCATTTTGACTTTGCCTTGTCTTTCAGAACTTTCGCTCTATCTCTCCTCACTGCTCAGACTCCTATTCCAACTTTGCGCTGTCATTCAAACATTCAAGCTTGCGTCTACAATTTGACTTTCTCCTGTCCTTGTATCCCTCTCTCTCTGTGACTTTGAGCTCTTTGTGCTCAATGACGTCCTTCTCGCTATATTAGTGCAGCTTTCTATCGCCAGACCGAACGTCAAGCTACTACGAGTGACGTCATATTTTGCCACTGCGCATGCCCGAAGGCTTGCTCTCACGTCGCCTTCCAATTCTGACGACGGGGGAAATTTAACTGATTCCGCGTTGTGGTGAAAACGACAACGTGAGTGCAATTTCTTCGTCCCTCACTGCCACCAAACAATCGGTATAGGTAGCTCTATTTTGTTTTTTCTACTTCTTTCATCACAAAATAGATTTTTGAGAGAGCTTAAAATATAAATCAATCATCATGCGATCGTATATTTCATGAAATCGTTTCTCAGATCATTAAAATTTGAGTGAAAGTTTTGAATCTCCATGATAGCCTAAGTCATTTCCCAGCGGAAATCGACAAGGCTGGCGGCCGTGGCTGGCGGGCGACCCGTCGGGCGAGTAGCCTGTAGGCTGAGTGTAGCCAATATTGTTTTAGCTATCGGTATAAGCGCTGGTATTTGCCAAAATAACTCGCAAAACTCGTTTATGAACATTGGTACGATTAATTTTTGTGTTTATGGGCATGTCTAGGAAATTACTAGTCTAGTGACAAACACTGTCACTAGATGTACGGTACATGTATGTCATGTACTGTAGATTCTAGCAGTAGATCTAGTTAGGGAGACAGCAAGATTTTTCTATCTCATAAACCACTTCATTAAACTGTCCGAGTTTTTCAGATCTTGATGAAAACATTGCAAAATAGACATCTACCAAATTTCAGAGTAATCCATGAATCGGTTTTTGAATAATAATCAAATAATTTTTGAAAAAAGATGGCATTCAGTATTTCTTGAAAATGTTCAACAAGACAACACTATAAAGGACCTAGTCCTAGGTGTGTTAATTGATTCTACACTTAGTTTTGAAGGTCACTTTCAGCATATCACATCTAAGGCTAACATGATCGCTGGTCTGATTAGGCGCTCTTTTTGCCACCTTGATTGTGATATATTTGTTCGTCTGAAGTTAGCCATTTTGGATTTAGCGCGCGATGTAAATTTGGTCACCCGAGGCCGAGAGCTAGCGCTGATCTGAACATTTGGTCACGTGATATCGCCGAAGCCCTCGTAGTGTGTGAAAATCGAAAGCGCTTCTGCCAGAGAACGAACGAGCTCTGCACAACCTCGATACGCTCCAGTTAACTAGTAGTAGCTGACGTTCGGTCTGATGTTAGAAAGCTCCGTATTATCTGCTGTGCGATAAGTGTCCTTCTTACGACCTTCATCTCTCTCTCTCTCTCTCTCTCTCTCTGGTAGAGCAGCTTGTTTGAAGGGGGTATTTAAGACAGACCTCACACTTCATCTGGGGAAGACCAGGTCAGACTGTCAGATCAGAGAGTGTGCTTTAGCCGCCTCTCTGCTAAGCAAGGCATTCTCTCCAGTGATTCTTTCTACCTTGTGAATGTGTTGAGTTCACCAAAATAAACTTGTTAAATTTAATCTCTGTGTGATGTGTGCTCTCTCTCCCTGACTCTCGGTCATCCTAGACAACAAACTACAAATATAACGGGGATTTATTTTGGGACTTCCACCAGAATAAGGACTATATTCTGCCCATTGTAGACAAATACAAATCTCGTTACAGTATATATATATTAGCTCTAAGTCACTTTGGATTAGGGGCACCTGTTATGAAAAAAGGGAAACGTGGTACTTATCATGGGGAAAAGGACACTTACTAGAAAACTAGAAATGTCCAATGCTGCGCAATGCGAATGTATCCCCCGGCGCTGGCAGCGATTCGAATGAGGGACAAAGCACCTCCCCCTTCCCCTCCCTCAAACAAAAGGATGGACTAGAGATTGCCGCCAGTGGCCCGGACTATTGTCACCACTAGGAGCAGCATCACCAAAACAATGTGTGTAGATTAAAGTATAATGCATCTATATAGAAAATTCGAAAGAAATCTGTCAAGAAATGTGACCTCGGAGCGCACACAAGATATCCACTGAAATATGACCTTTGATCCTATGAAAGACAGAACACTGGAGGCAGCATCACCAAAAACTGTAGAGGTCTCGAGTAATCTATGATGGACCTTCATACAAAATCTGAAAGAAATCAGTCAACAAATGTATCCTCCAGAATGCATGCAACCAAAATATGACATTTGACCCTATAAAAAGCGGAACACTTGGGGAAGCATCAGCAAACACTATAGATGTGAAAAATTTACTAAGACACACCTCCACATCAAATTTGAAAGAAATGTGGAGGTAAATGACCTTTAATAATAATAATAATAACTAGAATTTAATTCGTCATGAGGACGAATTAGGTGGTCTGTCTTTCAATTTGTATGATCATGATTGTAATCAGGATGATCATAATAACGGGAAAATGCTAAACTGAAGATAGGAAGTCAAAATGACATGAATGGAGATGCTTCTTGAGGACAGGAATGTAGAAAAATGTGTGAAACGGTCATTGTAAGATGTGATCATATTTGTGCAAGATAACAGTCATGATAATGTTGACAATGATAAGATGCTCATATAACAATGACGATAATGATGATCATGACAACATTTAGAACTGCAATCGTTCGTATCAGAACGATGTGCATGCAGTGTCGTCCGTCTATTTTGTTGAGAAGTTGACAGGTGAAATATAAAGATACGCATGGTAAACCATGATATAAGATAAGATGGGAGAAAATAATGCATACTGTGAAATTAGGAGATGATAGAATCATGAAAATAATTACGAAATAAAAAACAAAAGACAAAGAATGATCATGATAATGGTGATGACAGTGATGATGATGATGAGGAGGATGATGATGGTGATAATTGTGATGACCATGACTGGAATGACATTGACCTTAACCATGCCAAATATGAAACAGAAATGACATTTCGTTATGAAGATACGACCATAAGTTGATTTGTAGAAAATGGCGCCTAGATAACATCACGGTAATCTGATGACCTTGAAAAAGATGCGGGAACTTGCCCTTATTAGGACTGATGATTAACGATAATTGACTAAGTCAATTTTGAGAAATTGTGATATCAAATAGGACTAATGATATTGCAGGATAGCTTTAATACACTTCAGGGAATCAGATTTTCCATAGGGTTATACATAACTACTGCACACTACATTCTAATAGACATAACACGCAAAATAAGGCATTTTATTACTTGGTTTGTGATTGCTTATGTTATAATAGTCGAACAAGATGGTAAAATGAAAGGAAAAAAGAAGCAAAAAAAAAAAAAAAAAATTAATGGCCCCACCGGGGATCGAACCTGGGTCACCGGAGTGAGAGGCAAGTGCTTTGACCAATATACCAAAATATTTCCCATAGAGATAACACGTAAACGAAAAACGGGATTCTCAAATCCCATTTTGTAGTGAAAAATTGGGCATGATCCCGACATCTGATCAAAAATTGGAGACCACACTTATAAAAGCTTATAGTCTCAGCTATAACATACTAAAATCTGGAAGAAAATAGACCAAAAACAACTGAGATACAGATCAGAGAACAATGTCATGTAGATTCACGATTCGAAAAAAAAATCATCTTCCATAGATATAACGCGCAAATAGGGAAAATTCTGACATGGCATCTTCAATTGAAAATTTCACTATGATGACGTCATCAAAATGAAAAATGGTAAAATTTTTGTAGGAAATTGCCTCAGCTACAACATATTAAAATCTGGGCGAAAAACGACCAATAATTACGAATCTAGAGCCAAATTTGCATAAATGTGAGACGTCAAAACATAAAAAATGGAAATTTTGAATTCTGGCGCCATTTCTATGACGTCATAATGTTTATAAGGGTCAAATGATACATGAAATCATATCTATGATTCATCCCCTACCCAACGAGGAAAAAAAAATTGGGGTTTATGGACTATTTAAAGAGCTAGAGTTAATTTTGTAGAGGCATGTTTTTGCACGTTTTTACGTTATTTTCGCCATAGACGCGCGCACGGATTTTGAACTTTGACGCGCCCGTACGACCTTATTATGGATTGAAATTGATTCCAAGTTGATGGAAATGATGAAGAAATGTGTCAGGATTGCAAATCAATCGAAAAAACAGCGTTTTAAGGTTATTTACGACTTGCGCGCGCATAAAACGCGCGCGCGGACGCTTACGCACGGACATTTTTGAAATGCTCAAAATGACCTGAAACGTGTGCAGACTTGATCCTACGTGATTTTGAGCATTTTTAAATTTTGACGCGCGCGTACGCGCACGTCCTGACCTCTAGATGACCTGTGAGGATAGTTCTACCTTTAAGAAATGTTTATAAAAGCGTCTTTCTTTTCTTTTCGCCATGTCAAAGAGGTATAGAATTCGCCCCTTTCAAAGAACAAGGATTTGCACGTGTTTACTGAAAAAAAGTGGGGGGGGGGGGGGGGGGAGGCTGCAGCCCCCAGCCCCCGGTTCCGCGGTCCCTGCTTCTCAATCACGAGCTTGTGTCATAATCTACACACAGGTCCTTTTCTGTATGGTTAAAAAGCTTCATTTCTTTTATCATCAATTCCCCATGTTCAACAGCAGGATAAAGATAAACTTCTTCTTAGCGCCGCTCTATAGTTAATAGAGCTTTAATTTTTTTTTAAATTAACGCCCGAACAATCTCTCTCTCTCCTTCTAAATCTTTCACCTGTATCATAATTTCGACTGTTCTTCTTAATTCTATTTTGAAAGCTAACTCTTTCTTTAATTTGTAAACAAATCTTTCGGCATATTACTCCCAGTGTTAAAGATCGTATGCTCGATCTGTAATGAAAAACACAAGTCAGAAAAAATTGGAACCAGCGGGATTCGAACCTGTCATCTACTGCTTGCCGGGCAGCGACTTAACCACCAGGCTATTCTGGTTCACGAAACTAGAATCAAATACCCAAGATCCTCTTCTTTCTGACTCATTAATATTCAAACGGTCCGCCGTGGACAATGGTTAGTAAACGAAGAAGCTTGACTGGGGAGGAATTTTTAATTTGTAAACAAATCTTTCGGCATATTGAATATTAATGAGTCAGAAAGAAGAGGATCTTGGGTATTTGATTCTAGTTCGTCGTGACTTGGCCGTGAACCTGAATAGCCTGGTGGTTAAGTCGCTGCCCGGCAAGCAGTAGATGACAGGTTCGAATCCCGCTGGTTCCAATTTTTTCTGACTTGTGTTTTTCATTACAGATCGAGCATACGATCTTTAACACTGGGAGTAATATGCCGAAAGATTTGTTTACAAATTAAAAATTCCTCCCCAGTCAAGCTTCTTCGTTTACTAACTCTTTCTTGTCTGCACGGCTTTTTTAACGAATAAGAGATTTGACCGCTAATTATCATCATGTTGACTGGCGGTATGAACATGAAAAAGACAAACTGCATCTTAGCTTGAAAGTTCGTTTCTCCCCGCTCTATAGTTAACTCAAGCTTAACACAAATCAGATACTTGTTTCACTATCGCAACCGAGGGCCTTTTGATTCTAGTTTTACAAAATAATTTTCTTTTATTTTCGTCTGTTAAAAAGAGTTATAGAATTGGCCGCTTTTTATCGTCATGTTCAAAAGCGGGATAGAGATAAACTGCTTCTTAGCGCCGCTCTAGTTAACTAGAGCTTAAAAAATAAATAATAATGACAACTGCTTTTTGTAAAAATTGACACCCAGACAATTCTCTCTCTCCTCCTAAATCTTTCACCTGTATCATAATTTCGACTGTTCTTCTTAATTCTATTTTGAAAGCTAACTCTTTGCCTGTTCGGCTTTAACGAATAAGAGAATAAGCAGAGGGGGGGGGGGGGCGCCCCCCTGTTTTGTGTGACAAAGTATGCCCCAGACCCCCCAGATGGCCGTTTGGCTTCGTCAAACGGAGGGTTCCTCAGTGTGTGCCCCCCTTTCTGAAAATCTGTATCCGCCCCTGTGGCTAACTGGCAGTATGAACATGATGAAGATAACGCGCGTCTTAGCTTGAAAGTCATCGATTCTCTCCGCTCTATAGTTTACTCCAAAAAAAAAATGTATACAATCTACTGGTGTCTAATAGCTAATTTCTTTTCTTCTTCGTTATGTTATAAAGAGGTAGAGAATTCGCCCCTTTCAAAGAACAAGGATTAAGTCACCTCCAGCAAGAGACGATTATTGATTTTCTCTCTCTCTCTCTCTCTTTGTCCTAAATCGCGCACTTGTTTCATAATCTCTACACAGGTACATGTACTGTTCTTTCTGGTTAAAAGGCTTATTTTCTTTTCGGCTTTTCAAAGGGTTACAGAATTTACCCCTTATTATTATCGTGTATCAATAGTTTTGTTGTTCGTAAGTCATCTTTCCAGTTCTTCTTACTTCTGTTTTGAAAGCCAACTCTTTTCTATTCCCTCTCTACTTTCAATAGATTAAACAGCGATGGCTTAAACCAGCTTCGTAATGAAGAGATCTTTCATTGACGATTAACAATTCTCTGCGCTAGTCGAGTCTTGCTTTACGAAATCTACCACCTTCTCAATTTCAACTTTTTCTTTTTGCTTTTAATGGAGCTAAATAATTTGTCTATTATTTTCACACGCACCCTCACCAGATGATTAGTGAATTCTTCTCTCTCTCTCATTCTGAACATGTATCACATTCTAACACATTTTCATTCCCCGTCACAATTTCATTTGGTTCACCCCCCCCCCCCCCATTCAAAGGGATCTTGGGATTTTCAGACTCTCTTTAAAGTGATACTAGGCTGAGCAAAGTAACAAAATAATCAACTTGTAAAGAGACAGAGAGGGGAGGTACTGATAACTCAAAACGAAACAAGAAAGACTCCCAAAAATAAAGATTAATGAAATATTGATAATATTGTACTTTATTATAACGGGAACAGAAGCAATATCTGATCTTAATCTTCAGAACAATTCGAGACGCCACGAGCAAGCCAGCGCGATCGAGCATTAAGTACATGTACTTGTTGCAAATTCTTTTACAGAGATCACGTGACTGTGAACGTCCAATGAACAAAGCCACGCGTCGCTAGGGGCGGGGCCTAGCGGATGGCTTTCTTTTCGCTCTGGGACGAGCCAGCTGTCCGAAAAAATAGCAGAGTTGACCGAAAAAAACACTCGTAGAAAAACTGCTTTTTCTACCCTTTCCCGTTATATTTAGGACTCAATATTTTTACAGAGCATTCATGAAACATTGAAGATTCAAATCAGCTAAGAAAAAAAAAAATGACGAAATTTGAAGTTTTTTGAAATTTGCCCAATTTTCTCGAGTTCTAGCCCAGCGACTTCTGTCTCATTTTGTCGTGACGGGTCACATATAGTTGATTTTTGATGATCGATTATGAAGATATAATCGATCTTGTAAATTTACAAAATGGCGTCTTGAGGACGTCACGATAACCTGATGACCTCCAAAAGCTTAATGGATCATGTTCATGATAGACCTCATACATGACTTGAAACTCGAAGATATTGACATGGCCGATTTTGAGATTTGGTGGCCACAAGAATTTGCCTTAAAAAGAAGAAATAAAAAGAAGAAAAAATGACAGACCACCTAATTAACAATTCTTATATAGCGCATAACACTTTGCGGAGCATGTCTCTATGCGCTTAGAGAGTAAGAAATGATAGATAGAGAGTCACTGTACAGGGTTCAGGGATTAACAAGAAGCTTTAAACAGATAGGTCTTCAGGGCAGATTTAAAGTGTTCTAATGAATTAATAGACCTAAGGGAAGCTGAATGAGCATTCCATAGAAATGGGGCAGCATAGGCAAAACTACGCTCACCGTAAGTTTTTGTTTGGGCTGTTGGCACAACAAAAAAGTGTTGCTTACTAGAACGTAAATTTCTTTCAGGTTTGTATAAGTTAAGTAATTCAGTTAGATATGATGGGGCTAGGTTATGAAAGCATTGATAAGCAAGTAACAATATCTTGAATGTTATACGGGTATGGACTGGCAGTCAGTGTAAATTCTGTCGGATAGAAGATATTGATTGGTGTTTTTTGGAACAAGACACTAAACCGAGCAGCCGAGTTTTGGATAATTTGTATTTGCCGAACTGGTAACCCTTGCAGTAAACTATTGCAGTAATCTATATGACACATTACAAAAGCATGAACTAAACGTTCTGCTGTGTTTTTGTCTATGAAAGAGCGGATTCTTCCAATTCTATGAAGAGCAAATGATGCAGATCGGCATTTCTTTCTAACAAAATTGTCTAGTTTAAACTTATTATCAAAATTACACCTAAATTTCTACAAGTTTCAGTTGCTTGAACGATTGTGCCATCCAGGTCTATTGAAGATTAACACCTAAATTTCTACAAGTTTCAGTTACTTGAACGATCGTGCCATCCATGTCTATTGAAGATATGGGAATCGTAGATCTATAACGAGAAGTAATGTGAAGAAATTCCGTCTTGCTACTATTTAGTTTAAGACCATTTTCCCATGACCACTCTTTGATAGTTTTCATGCACTCTGATATTTTCAAAAATACATCATCAATATCAGATTGTTTAAATGATATATATAACTGAGTATCATCGGCATAAAACATCTTATGTACACCGTGTCTCTCAATAAGGGATTCTAATGGAGACGTGTACATAGTAAACAAAAGGGGTCCCATTACAGATCCTTGCGGAACTCCTTGGGATAGTTGATGTGGTGTGGATGTATCTTTACCAATAGCTACAGTATGAGTTCGCCCTGTTAAGTACGATTTAATCCAGTCATGTGCTTTACCACATATACCAAATCTTCGTGACGCCCGTTTTAACATGGTATCATGGCTGATAGTATCAAATGCAGATGAAAAATCTAAAAGGACTATAGCAACTTCTTCGCCTTTGTCAAGAGAAGTTAAAATATCATTAGTTACAAGTAATAAAGCATTTTCAACACTATGAAATGACCTATAACCTGACTGTGATCGGGCATGAAGATTGGAAGTACTTAGATACATGTATTTCTGTAATTGCAATGCTGCCAACTTCTCTAAAATTTTAGCAAAAACCTTCAGGTTAGCAATAGGCCGATAGTTCTTTAAGTCTTCAGGATCACTCTTTATACCTATGAGGTTGGGGAAAATACTAGCATGCTTAAACTGGTCACGAAAACGCCCACTCTTTGACCCTATAAAGGACGGAACAATGAGGACAGCATCACCAAAAAGTAAACATGTGTAGATTATACCAAGTTACATCTCCATGCAAAATTTGAGAGAAATCCATCAAGAAATGTGGCCTGCAGAATGCACTCACGCCATTCTCCAAAGTATGACCTTTGACCCTATAAAAGACGGGACACTGGTGGCAGCATCACAAAAACTATAGGTTTTTAGATTACACCAAGAGACACCTTCATGCAAAATTTGAACGAAATCCGTCAAGAAACGCAGAAGGGAGAGTGCACAAAAAGGACGAATGACCTTCGACCCTATAAAGGACGGAATAATGAGGGCAGCATCACCAAAATGTAAGATGTGTATATTATACCAAGATACATCTCCATACAAAATTTAAAAGAAATCCATCAAGAAATGTGGCCTGCAGAGTGCACTCACGTCATTCCCCGAAGTATGACCTTTGACCTTATAAAAGACGGGACACTGGTGGCAGCATCACCAAAAACTATAGGTTTTTAGGTTTCACCAAGAGACACCTTCATGCAAAATTTGAACGAAATCCGTTGAGAAATGTGACTGCAGGAGCGCACACAATAGTGCACACAAGACATCTATCAAAATATGACGTTTGACCCTAAAAAAGACGGAAAACTGGATGCAACATCACCTAAATCTATAGGATTCTAGATTATATCAAGAGACACCTTCATGCAAAATTTGAAAAAAATCCGTTGACAAAATGTGACCGCTAGAGCGCACACAAACTATCTCCCAAAATATAGCAAATTTACCCTATAAAGGAAGGAACACTGGGGCAGCATCACCGGAAATTATAGGTGTCTAGATTTTACCAAGATTCACCATACAAATTTGAAAGAAATCCGTTGAGAAATGTGACCGCTAGAGGCCTAGAGCGCACACACGAATGTGACGCGGCGGCGAAACGCTGCTGAATCTAAAGTATCCTCCGGCATTCTGCCCGGGGTACAATAAATGAATGTGTAGAAAAGGTATAAAAGGCAATTATCAGACGTGAAAAAGGGCATTTATAAGTCAGAACAGAAAACTTTTCTTATAAAGTAGAAAAATTAAGGCAGCTCCTTTATTACGGGGGGGGGGGGGGATGACTTGTAACATTAAAAGGGATAAGTGCTCTTGTTGAAAAAGGAGCATTTATTAAAGGTAAGATGAGAGATGAGGTGTAATTATCAAAATGGGCACTTATACAAATATGGAACGGAAACTTATTCGAAAGAAAAATAGGGGTACTTATCTCAAGTTAGAGGAAAAGTAGGGGCACTGTGCCCGCATGCAACCCCCGGGGCGGTGCTTCTGACCCGGTCTACATGTTATCATTTTATCAATCTTCTGTATATAGTTGGGGATGATGACACAGGGCATCATTCTCTATAAATATTGGGGGTGATGCATTCCCTCTCTCCCCACCACATGTTCAATTCCTGTGATTATATTTTCATTTCAATTTTGATAATTGTTAGTATTACTAAATAACGTGAGTGTGGAAAAATTGCATTATAAAGGAAAGTTACCGACCGAACCCTCTAAATGGAGAATAATTTACTTTTAATCTAAATAATGTTTCTTCATTATGGCTTTGAAAAATATCACCTCAAAATATATTGGGGGATGGCAACACAGCCCCCCCCCCCCCCCCAACTTCAATCCCTCCCAGATCAACACCCACGTAGTATAATTTACAGTAAATGGTTTTCTCTTTCTAGTGGTGTAAAAATATATCGGGAAAAAAGCAACAGAGAATTCATATCAATCTACAATAAAAGTACATAAATAAATGATATCTATATTGAAATGAAGAATATATGCATGTATAAGTTTGAACACACCACCCCCACCACCTGAAAAGTTGGGGGATGCATACCCGCCATTCCCCCGCTGTCTACCCCCCTGAGTATTAGATGCAGATAATTATACGCCAGCGCAAATTATGCTAGATTCTATAAAATTACAATCCGTCAAACATAGATTGGAATATGATTACGATGTACTTATGTATAAAAATTAATAATGAAGAGTCTTGCTCCCGAATATTTAAGACCAACTATACCCCCAAAAGCTTATCCATATCCTACAAGATCAGTCGTAATGCACCAATTGTATCTACCCGAACCCAAAGCAGCAAAACTATTCAACTCACTACCCGTACTTACCAAATGCTCCGTCTCACTTTACTCCTCTTTAAACGTAATGTTCGCGACATCCGAGTAGTTAATTTATTTTTTTTTGCAAGTAGCATACATGTACTCCCCCCCCCCCCCTCTCTCTCTCTTCCATTTTCATGAAATGTATTATTGTATGATTCTATAATTATGTTTGTAATGCACTAGTATGTTATTGTATCCCCCGAACTCAGTGGCGTATCCAGGATTTCCCAATAGGGGGGGGGGGGCGCCAGGAATTATTGATCGCCGTCATGGGGGAGGGGTCTTTGGAAAATTTTTGCTTCTGAAGAAGGGCTGAGATGCAAAATAGTGCTATATGTGACCAATTTTGAAGCCTATTTAATGAACAATATTTTCAATTGGTATGAGGATTTTTTTTTTTGCTAGTTTTTTTTTTTTACGACGGCCAATAGGGGGGGGGGGGGGCGCCTGTTGCGCCCCCCCCCTGGATACGCCCCTGGAACTAAAGCGTTCGGGGATACTATGGATTTGGCATCGTCGCGCCGCGTCCGCGTACACGTCCGCCGCAGAGACTTTCTTGTGAGCGCTCTACTGGCTGCAGTTTTTGTCGGATCACCTTCAAATTTCAAAACAACAAAAAAATGACAAAAGTACAAATAGGACAAATTTGTCAGCAGTGATACCCCAGGTCCCAAATTGCCACTTTATCCATTTCTGTCACAACATTGATTCAAATGGGGGATGGGTGATGGGTTCGGTGATTACATGTACTCGGACTGGTCCCCCTTCTGAGTGCTCTAGTTTGTATTGTATGGTGTTTTGTTACAGCAGGGCTCCCTTGGAAAGCAGGCCTGAATGGGACTCCCCTGCTTTTTATGAAAACATTAATAAATAAAATAGATAAATAAATAACCCTAATAATACCTCCGAAACCACCTTCGATGGGTGGAGGCATAAAAAGGCATCAAAATGTCATCTAGAAAAGCTATATTTGGCTTGGTTTATTCTTTAAGGAAAACTGCAGTAATGAAGCAAAGTCCCCAAAAGGACGTATAGGTGTACGTACATATGGATAGATATAAAGCTAAAAGGCGCATCGCATAAAGAAGAGGCAAGCAGTAAATATCTCCTAGAAAATATGGATTTCTCTTTGTAAAAGATAGAATAAAGCGCACATATAAGCCATACCTATTAAAAATGAAGATCTGGGCCCCGTTGCATAAAACTTACCATTAATGGTAACTCTGCTATCAATGGTATCTGCCATGGTAACATTACTCAACAGCCAATCAAAATCAAGTTTTCCATGGGAGTTATCATTGATGCCAAAGTTACGGTTAATGGTAAGTTTTATGCAACGGGGCCCTGTTTAGTCATGAATGGCGTATAATCTAAGGACACATTAAATAACGAAAGGGGTCATTTAACCTCGGGGGGGGGGGGGGGGTGTATTCTTATGTTCCAGAATGTATGGGGTCAAACGTCTAGAAAAGCCGTATATTGGTCAGCCTTCCTTGTGAAAAGAAAAAATGCATGGTAATCATAGAACAAAGCACACATAAACAGAAACAGGCCTATACAAAAAGAACATTTGCCTTTTTTATGAATAGGTATAAACTGATGGTACAACAGATACAACAGGGGCAATTACACATTGGAGGGGCATTTACGCTGTCATGGGAAGGGGGAGGGAATGAGGCCGAAACTGTTTATTTCAGTTTTCTTGGGTTCGGATCCACCCCCGGTTCCGCCGCCGCTGCTGTTCAAAGACTCCTTTTCCGAGCTAGACTGAAAATCGCACTCTTGTCAACCTTTTTTTTTTTTTGGGGGGGGGGGGGGCATGTTCAATGATTTCCTTTACCATTTTAAGGGCCTGTTCATTTTCTATCCAATAATTTCGAAGGTGTAATGATTATGCAATTTAGACTACAGTATGAAAGACCGAAGTGAAATTTTATAAAATTTACAGCTACTGTCAGAGCAGGCAGATGGGAGTTTTATGTAAAACTCCCATCTCCCTGGTCAGAGAACTAATTAAAATATATCAGAGACGGCTTGCAATAAGGAAAGCACATATATGACGTTATTGGAATACCATCGATTGATGGGGAATACCCGCCGAAATGTTGTTTTTCAGCCGACACGGCGTTGCTGCGTGGAAGATTGGCAATGCGCCAAGTCCCTAGTCTTTCGTTGCAGGCCTGTTTGTTGGCATGTTTGAAAATATCTTTCAGGGCGTGACTTTTCTTAAGCACCATTATTCTGGCAACTGTCACATTTGAAGGCCTTTGTACCCGGGGGGGGGGGGGGGCAGTCAACTATATTGCTGTTAACACGCAGCACCGGTTATGGCGCGTTCACAAGCGCGTGACGCGTTTAGGATGTCAAAAAGGCCCAAACCGTTTAGGGGGTAGAATTTTCAAGAAAGCACCCGAAAACACATGAATAGGGTGTAAATTTGACAAATTGGATTAAACGTGTTTAGGAGTGGTTTGGAAAACCTGTTGGCGCGCGTGTTTATAGTAGAGTGCCCCCGTGCTTTTGTAGGCTTATATAGAATAATACAGGTATCTATATCATAATAGCATATTATTGTGATAAAATCACACCATTTATGTGGTCATTAAGATAATCACGAATAAACTTTTGGCATTACTTTATATGTAGATACTTCAATTGGTATCTTTATGTATTTGGCATAAAAAGTAAAACTATTATTTGATTACAAATTACAGATTGCAAATCTTCCATTTGCAATCGATTGCAAATATGATACATGCATTTTAAATGGAACTTGCAATCAGTTGCAAGACTTGCGACTGCTTTGGGGAATTTGCAATTTTCTTTACCGTCCCTTCTTTTCTCCTCTTTTTTCCCTTTCCTTTCACTTTCATTTATTTTTTAAACATTTTATTTATTCTACGTTTCTAATTCTCTGTTCTCTATTTCCCTTTCTTCTTTCTCTTCGCTTTCCCTTTTTCCTCTTTTTTTCTGCCAACAGAGGTGGCGCATTTGCCGACAGCAATGTGGCATCCCTCCCCTCCCTCTGGTGACGCTCGTGAATGAATGCAAATTTCATTTTATGAAAATGTTTCAATGACAGAATTATCTTGTATTTAATGGAATTTAATAATATATACTCCAACATTTCGCTTCCAAGTTTAATTGAGATACTCAAAATAGTTAACATTAATTTTCATTGTATTCCTGATTTACCACAGCCAAGCTGTTTTATTGTAGTTCTTTGATGTTTTATGACCCAAATGATGAATCCGAATTTCCTATCATTGTTTGTTTCATATTCATCTCACTTAACATGTGTTGCTGTACAATTATTCACTATTCAAATTTTTTATACATTGCAAAATCTTGAATTGAAAAATGTTGATTTACAGAAAGACAAAGTTGAGTCCTGATCAGAGGGGAATTTAAAGAGTAGGGTAAGGGGCAAGAGGCTCATCCCCCTCGCAAAAACAAAACAAAAAGACAGATACAAAAACACACACACAAGCACAAACGCCCACACAAACACAAAAACAAAGATACAAAGTACATTAATCTAACATTGTACAGGATCGAATTGTTGGTTGGCTGTGAGAGCTTGTTTTGGGACAAAAATGACAAATGATAGATTTACGATTTCTTTTCTTCTTCATCCTATTTATTTAACCCTCTCGTTACCACAACACTAAAATACTATTTACTTTGTACATAGTGTTGTTGACTTTGGTCCTGAAAGGGTTAAGGCTTGCCACAAATATTTGTTTTTACTGGACTTGTGCCGCGTCCATAACTCACGGATCCGCCACCGCTGATAATGAAAAAATATATATTGTTTTATGATATTGGGTGAATACATACTTTGTTCCATGTCTGTAAAAATAGCAGTGAGCACAATATGTATATATATTTCCTTATTCTGCCTACATTTTGTATGGAATTCGAGCAAACACACACACTGGTGCGAATAATGCAGTGATCTTTCAGAATGTTTGCTGAACCAAGTCCTTAACAAAGCGGTGTTGCACGCTTGTGCCATAAATACCAATTCAAGAGAATTGGTACGGAGGCGAGCGCAACGATCTGACAAATTTGCTGAAATTGTGTGTTTGTTTTTATTTCCGAAATCATACAAAAATACACACAAAATACAATGATAGAAAAACATGCACATAGATAACAATTCAAATCGGAGAAAAGCCCGATTCTGCAATGTTTATAGAGTACTGTTCTTCCAGGTGTCATTTCAATTCTTATTATGTCAAATTAAATCTAAATGAAACACAATAAGTATTTTCACATGGATTTTCTTTCCATATGAATCATGGAACCAAGATGTGAAAGAATCTGCCCATCACCATTTCTTTTTCAGTTGAACACTTCTCAACCTTGTCTTTAATCCTTTACAAAAGGGTTGAGAGTGCCACATCCGAATCACAGGCGCACGAACCAATGCCATAATCAACAAGAGCCCCATCTCAACCCATTGACTTTTATTGCCATAGGCTTAATACAGATACCATCCGTTTCCCGTATACATACTGGGTTAAGATCATGTGTTCCTATTTATTGGCAGCAGGGTTACTTACCTTGCGTTTTTGTAGTTGTGGTAAATTGTGTAGAAACTTCCCTGCCTAAGCTATATTCTGTGGATAGAGCCGCGGTCGATGACACGGTTGGATCTACATTGAAAGGGGGTATTCCAAAGTCAATAAAATTACACAAAGAAAACTACATTTGTACAGTTATGCCATTCCATTATTTATTCATGTTTCGTTTCTCACTATAAGTATTATCATTATTAGAAGTATTAGTATGAGTATTATTATCATTATCATTATCATTATCATTATCATTACTAGTATTAGGTAGTAGTGATAGTAGTGGTTGTATTTTATGAAATTGTGCTTAAGATAATGCCCATTCATATTTATTTTAATTGAAAGTATATATTTCCAACTGATCTCAAGTTACGAAAAGTTAATTGAGCTACATGTATTTTTAAATTATTGTTTGCGGACAGAGTTCATTCATAGTCTTCTCTCTCTTTCTCTCTTTCTCTCTGTCTGTTTATTCATGTAATGAACAAAACAGATGTGTCGTCTTTCGTAAAACTATGTAAACAAAAATATTTGAAACATCACAATCATCACCTGGAAAAGTTTGCAAACAGATTAGGTGGAATAAATATCAGGATAAGTCCGTACAAACACATACCTAATTATGATAATTCACCAAATGCTATATTGAAAATTCTTGGCTTGTCGTCTTTAAAACATACAAATTCGAATGGTTTTAAACATATTTCATGATCTCAGTGCCCCATTACTTAAAAATTAAAAGTTCCATGTCGTGTGGCTGGCAGGAGGGCGTTATCGCGATGCGCCGTTCTGCTAAACGCGGACGCGCACTGTTTAGGGCGTTATAGCATGAACAAAAAATACTTTTAAATATATATGTCTTGGGGACAGTTCAGGGCGTTAGCATTAGTATACTCGCACCTTTAAAAATATGTGCTTTTTTCACAGTTCAGGGCATTAGCATTAAATTACTCATACCCGTTAAAAATATGTAAGTTTATTTTCTTACGAAATTACTAAAATTAGGTAGTTACCATCCCTTTTCACTTTTTATTAGTCGATAAAGAGAGAGAACCCTGTCATGTATAAAAAATAATAGGCCTATTATGTTTAGAGCGATCAAAACAGAAGCACGTCAGCAGAAATTGTATTTATGGCATGCGCGCGACGCTTTCAAGTCGATTATCATCAATATTCTTAACATTTTCTTCGAGATCTCTCTTTACCTAAACCATATACTGAATCATGTCATATAATGTATTATTTTATTATTGTTACCATGTATTTTATTATTTATACTTTATGGAAAATGAAATCAAATTAAATGGAATCATATACTGATAGCGCCCCCCCCCCCTCCCTCACCCGCTTCGCACATTTAAAAAAAAAGGTTTTAGGGGTACATTTTAGGGCCTGTTCATTTTCTATCCAATAATTTCCAAGGTGTAGCGATTATGCGATTTAGACAAGAGTATGGAAGACCGAAGTGAAATTCACAACTACTATCAGATCAGGGAGATGGGAGTTTTACGAAAAACTCCCATCTCCCTGGTCAGAGGACTAATTAGAATATATCATAGACGGCTTGCAATAAGGAAAGTGCATATGACGTTATTGGGAATACCCATTGAAATGTTTTTTAGCCTACGGGGCGTTGCTGTGTGGAAGATAGCTCACTATGAACACGATGACAAAGAGAGCGGACAAAATATACAGCTCCTCATTGTACCCTCCACAATTCGTCTGGTAGACAAACGAACATCCCTTCATTACTATTATGTGAAATAAGTAGAATACCTGGATATGCATGTTCTAATATTTTACATAATAGCAATGAAGGGATATTCTTTTGTCCATGGGCGTCAATCCTCACAGGAATTCTATTCAAGTGGGGGGGGGGGGGGGGGGGGGGGGACACACCTGGATGCAACAATAGGGTGTCCCCGCCCCCCCCCCCCCCCCGCCACTTGAATAGAATTCCTGTGAGGATTGGCGCCCATGCTTTTGTCTACCAGGGCAATTGTGGAAGGTACAATGAGGAGCTGTATATTTTGTCCACTTCTTTGTTCGCCATATTCATAGTGTTGGCAATGCGCCAAGTCCCTAGTCTTTCGTTGCAGGCCTGTTTGTTCGCATGTTTGAAAATATCTTTTAGGTTGTGATTTTTTATTTTTAAGCACCATTATTCTGGCAACTGTCACATTTGAAGGTCTTAGTACCCGGGGGACGGTGGGGGGGGGGGGGGGGGGGGGGTTGGGGGATGGGGATGGGGGGGGGGGAGGGGGATGGGGGGGGGGGGTGGGAGTCAACTTTATTACGTTTAGGATGTCAAAAAGACCAAAACCGTTTCAATACGCGTTAAGGACATCCTTTTTCCCATGCTTGTGTGAATTCTGTGCGAAGAGTATTTTGTTACGGGGGTAACATTTTCAACAACGCACCCGAAAACACTTGAATAGGGTGTAAATTTGACCAATTGGATAAAACGTGTTTAGGAGTGTTTGGGAAAACCTGTGGTCGTGCGTCACGGTGTACAGTAATATAGTTAAGTGCCGCCCCCCCCCCCCCGGCCTTAGTAGGCCTATAGAGAAAAATACAGGGAGTATCTACATCGTAATAGCATATTATTATGACTAAATCACACCATTTATGCGGTCATTAAGATAATCGCGGAATAAACTTTCGACATTACTTTATTATAGTTAGCTCAATCATAGTTTTTGGCACAGAAGGTACATGTAATACAGTTACTAGTATTTGATTACCCTTCGTTTGATGAATCTACAAATGATCCGGAATGTAATGAATGTACAGGCGTCGTTAGAATATTTTGAATGAGGGGGTGTAGCAGATATGATATGCCGCTTTACGATTGCGAGCGAGCAAATTTGTGTATACTTTTTCTATATTTTTCTTTCATATTCTTTCCCTTGCCTTCCTTTCTTCTCTCTTTTCCCCTTTCCTTTCCCTTTCATTTATTTTTTTTCTTCTACGTTTCTCTGTTCTCTTTTTCCTTTTCTTCTTTTTCTTTGCTTTCCCTTTTTTATCTCATTTTTTTTTGCCGACAGAGGCGGCGCATTTGCCGACAGCAATTTTGAGAAGGTGGGTGTGGCAACTCCTCCCCTCCCTCTGGCGACGCCCATGAATGAATGCACAACTAGTCATTTTATGAATGACATAATTATCTTGCATTTAATGGAATTTAATAATATAAACTCTAACATATCGCTTCGAAGTTTAATTGAGATACACAAAATATTCTACATTTCATTGTATGCCTGATTTACTACAGCCTGTTTTACTGTAGTTCTTTGATGTTTTATGTAATGACCAACATGATAAATCCGAATTTCCTATTATTGCTTAATGTTTCGTATTCATCGCACTTAACACGTGTTGTACAATTATTCACTAATAAGATATTTATTTTAACATTGGAAAATTTTGAATTGAAAAATGGTGATTTAGAGAAAGACAAAGTCGAGTCCTGATCATATGCGGTTTCAAAGAGTGGGGTAATTATTTGCAGCAGGGGTACTTACCTTGCGTTTTTGTAGTTGTGGTAAATTGTGTAGAAACTTCCCCGCCTAAGCTGTATTCTGTGGACAGAGCTGCGGTTGATGACACAGTTGGATCTACATCGAAAAGGTGGTATTCCAAAGTCAATAAAATTACACAAAGAAAACTACATTTGTACAGTTATGCCATTCCATTATTTATTCATGTTTCGTTTCTCACTATAAGTATTATCAATATTAGAAGTAGTATTAGTATGAGTATTATTATCATTATCATTATCATTATCATTATTACTAGTATTAGGTAGTAGTGATAGTAGTGGTTGTATTTTATGAAATTGTGCTTAAGATAATGCCCATTTATATTTATTTTAATTGAAAGTATATATTTCCAACTGATCTCAAGTTACGAAAAGTTAATTGAGCTACATGTATTTTTAAATTATTGTTTGCGGACAGAGTTCATTCATAGTCTTCTCTCTCTTTCTCTCTTTCTCTCTGTCTGTTTATTCATGTAATGAACAAAACAGATGTGTCGTCTTTCGTAAAACTATGTAAACAAAAATATTTGAAACATCACAATCATCACCTGGAAAAGTTTGCAAACAGATTAGGTGGAATAAATATCTGGATAAATCCGTACAAACACATACCTAGTTATGATAATTCACCAAATGCTATATTGAAAATTCTTGGCTTGTCGTCTTTAAAACATACAAATTCGAATGGTTTTAAACATATTTCATGATCTCAGTGCCCCATTACTTAAAATAAAGAGTTCCATTTTGTGTGGCTGGCAGGGGCGTTATCGCGATGCGCCGTTCAGCTAAACACGGACGCGCACTGTTTAGGGCGTTATAGCATGAAAAAAAAATCATACTTTTAAAAATATGTGTCTTGGGGACAGTTCAGGGCGTTAGCATTAAATACTCGTACCTTTAAAAAATATGTGTTTTTTCACAGTTCAGGGTGTTAGCATTAAATTACTCGTACCCGTTAAAAATATGTAAGTTTATTTTCTTACGAAATTACGAAAAATTACGTTACGATCCCTTTTCACTTTTTATTAGTCGATAAAGAGAGAAAACCCTGTCATGTATATAAAAAAAAATAATAGGCCTATTCTCTTTAGAGCGATCAAAAAATTAGAAGCACGTCAGCAGAAATTGTATTTATTGCATGCGCGCGACGCTTTCAAGTCGATTATCATCAATATTCTTCACGTTTTCTTAGAGACCTCTCTTTACCTGAACCATATACTGACTCATGTCATATAATGTATTATTTTATTATTGTTACCATGTATTTTATTATTTATACTTTATTGAAAATTAAATCAAATCAAATGGAATTATATAGTGATAACCCCCCCCCCCCCCCTCACCCGCTTCGCGCATTTAAAAAAAGTTTTAGGGGTACATTTTGGAAATTTATCGGAAATTCTTGAATTAGAAGTTTAAAAAAAAGAGGCATAGGTAACACATTAAAATCAACCATTCACTAAAAACCCTAAACTCACATATAGGGCCGAATGAGACCGTGTGATGTTTGCAACATGTGTCTTAAATCCTTTTCTCGCTCTCTCTCTCTCTCTAATCTCTAATTCTTCGTTGCTCCTTACTGTTTATTTTGAACCAAAAAAAAAGGTTTGGCAGTTATCATAGAAATTAAGTTTTGAACAACCTATGTAGACTTTGTTCATCCAGTGAGAAAGAACTTTTCATCTTAACAAGTTCTAAAAACTGAATTCTCCTTTGCTTACCTTCAACTATCAAGCGAACGTAGTGATTTGAAGGAGATGAGTCCGTGTATAGAACGTAACAGTGAAAAACACCTTGGTTATTTGTATTGGCTTCGTTTATGATCAAAGAAAAGTTCAAGCCAATATCATAATTCTGTATAGTTGTCGGTTCAGTGTCACCTGGGCCCAACAGAGCTATCGGCGTGCTATCAAACAGCGATGTGTTAACGGCGCTCCACCTGACCAGAAGAATTGACTCATCAGAACGATGGAGACAGGGAAGTTGAACACTCTCCTTAGGAGCTATATATTTTGTTTCAAAGCAAGCTGAAATATCTGGAAATGAAAAAAAAAAGTAATTTACATGTAGATATTTTCATTCTTTGTAAAACTGAACTTTTATTATTTTTACTATTATTATCACCATCACCTTCATCATCATCGTCAATATTATGCATATCATCATCATCTTGTTTTTTTGTTACTGTTGTTTATAAAGGGAAACACGAGCAGGTTTGTCAGGACGGTGCCAATTTAGAACCGACAGGACTCGGTAACCTGGCATGATACTATTTTATCTTTAAAAAAAATATATAATAATTTTTTTTTAAACATACCAAAAGAGGAAGATGTCAATTGTATTCTTTTATATGATTAAAGTCTGTTTAAAAAAATGACGGAAGAAAAAATTGTTGGTAATGATAGTCAAAATTGACCTCGCTTGCGGCTGAGCGCCTCCGGTAGACCAGGAAAATTGGGTAGGCAGTCCCAGTGTTAACATACAAATACTGGAAGACAAGTAGGATATTATGAGCATGTTGAGCCTTCTTTAGAGTGTTGAAACAGAAGAATTTGTCAAAAAGCAATGAACATAGGTTCAACAACGTGTACTATACTTATGCATAATTATAAGGCATGGTATTCTATTATGACTTCTAGGGCCAAGGTCAACCTATTGATTATTTCAAATTCTTATCCACCTTTTCAGGATCAACTTGCATAATTATAAAGACAGCCCTAGCGTTAACAAAGCGTTGTCATCACTGAAGGAACAACGTCCAGAACTTGAACCTAATGAACTTGTGGATCAACGAGTCATCTAAGGAAACACTTCACTAAGAACCACTTCAAACCTTCAAAAAATATCTAAAGTGTTGAATAAAAGGAATCACAATGACACGATGCCAGCCAAGTGTCCAATTGTATACAGCTGTTTGGCATTGGGGCAAGAAACCGAATGAAATCTTGAAAACAAATTATGATAGTACATCAACAACCAGAAGTTGTGGGAAAAAAATAATATTAAAAGTGTTGATTAAATGCATAGTTTTGTTAAATCCAGGAAAACAGTACTAAAGCGTACTATATATATATATATATATATATATATATATATATATAAATATGAAAGAAATGAGAGAATAATGGTTGCGTAGCTTAAATCAAAGTTCCCCAGAGCTGTCCTCCCTTTTTGAAATTTTTGCAAAGGCTGAAAAAATGTCTCCGCCGGGAATCGAACCCGGGTCGTTGGCTTAGAACGCCAATGCCTTAAGTTAACCACTACACCAGATTCAATTGACCGACAGATTGACAAATCTTCAACCTTATTAATTAATTCCTTTGTCGGGGGCAGGTGAGTTTTTGAACAAGACAAGCCTTTGCAAAAATTTCAAAAAGGGAGGACAGCTCTGGGGAACTTTGATTTAAGCTACGCAACCATTATTCTCTCATTTCTTTCACATTTGTATTTATTTCCACGAGATTTGCCAAAGCTGTTGTATATGTTATTTCCTTACACAATTATATATAATGTGAAAGGAAATGAGAGAATAATGGTTGCGTAACTTAAATCAAAGTTCCCCAGTGCTGTTTATTGATTTTTTTTTTCTGTTGGGGGTGGGGGAACGGTGGCACAAACATTTGAAGCATTACATATATGTTGACACTATGCATGGCCTACTATCCACTCCACTCCACTCCTCCTGTCCGCTCATCCTTAAATACTCCATTCATCCAGTATATGTATGTTAGAATGCCCCAAAAAGTACTGGAACTACATGTGTTTGGATTAAGTGTGATGCTGTGGAACATACACCTTTACATTCTTCAGAAAGGCATTTCTAGCTTAGAACGGATTATAGGGATCACTAGACTTTTGACAAGTTCTCGGTAACATCTTTTCAAAGATGGCATTTTAAGATCATATTATAAATGTTTTACACAAGATAAGTAGAAATTATTCCATTATCTTTCCTTATTTGAAATACTGTAATACTGTATAGGCTACAAATGCAACTCAAACTGAATAAGACACATTATTTAAAGTTTTAAAGAAGTGTTTTAATAGCTACTAATTCTCACTATTTAGCGCCGTCTGCTCCTATTTTTAAGAAATAATAATTATTAAATATGTCTGAAATAAATAAGCAAGAAATTGCAAGGTTCATTTATAGATATAAAAATAGGTTTTTACCTACCCCCTTTTTAGACATCTTTCAATATAATAGTCAAGTTCATAATTATAATACTTCAAACAAATTTCATGTATGGTCCATTAAATCAAGTCATGAAGCTAAGTCAATGAGTTACATAGGTCTTAAACATTGGAATATTATTCCCAATGACAAAACAAAATCACAATTTGTATCTTCCTTTAGGAAACAATGTAAAACATTATTAGTAAATAATTATTATCATCACAGTTAATTATGATGTTATATTCGAATTCCCTTACATTTTTTTCTTCTTCTTCCTCCTTTTTGTTTGTTTGCCTCTTTTTTTTTTTACTTCTTCCTCCTTTTTGTTTGTTTGTCTCTTTTTAATTCTTTCTTTTCTGTTGTTGTTATGATTTAGGTGTCTATGCGTGTTTAGGTGCATTATATTGTTTTTGTGCCTAAAATAATTTGGTTCTGGTTTTATATTGTCTAGTGGGCGAACCAAATTCTACAGGTTTTTTAACCTTCATGGAAAGCCCTGCATAATTTTTATATGTATTTAAATCTAGTGTTACCATGTAGGCATATATGGATTTTATCTTCCGAAATAAAATAAAATTGAATTGAATTGAAGCTTTTCATTTAGCACGGCTTATTACAATGTACATGTAGCATCAATAAAGCAACAATCAGGAGCTAAGATGCACTCATTCTTATTTCCACCCATTCAACACTGTCCATTTATGTTACGCTGTTTTTTTAAGGAAGAAATGCCTTGTGACTGGACACATCAGAATGTCTACTTTATCATTGCTTTAAGACTTGTTATTTTAGCACAATATTTTGTAAGAATTACCAATAGTATTTTTAACATTATGCTTAATCCTTGTATTCTTTGTGTCCCCGTATGTGAATGTATATCTGTAATATACCGTAGTATATTTAATATGTCGCCTGATAGTTAGTGCATCATTTATAATTAAACAAGCAATCCGTGAATACAACCCCGCAACCAACTTCAGAGCCTCATACTTACCAATGTCAACCAGTATTATGGTAGAGAGCAACATGCATAGCAGGATGGCCATAGTCTTTTTTAACCGAACAACATGGCTGAAATGATCGTCACGCACATCTCGTGCAACGAGGTAATATTTCATACTTACCAATGTCAACCAGTATTATGGTAGAGAGCAACATGCATAGCAGGATGGCCATAGTCTTTTATAACCGAACAACATGGCTGAAATGATCGTCACGCACATCTCGTGCAACGAGGTAATATTTCCGTGTTACGTATATACACAGAGGTAATATGTATTGCACACAGGCCTCATACGGAGAAGTAAAACAGGAGGAACAAGAATATTGCATTGACTGACGTCAATGCAATTATGTACCCTATTTTCATTCCCCAAACAATGAAAAAACGTACATGGAAGATAAAAATATGCCCATGGATAATATCATCCAACGGTGATAATGTTAAATGCTTAATTAAATAATGAATTGCATAGATTTCGGACATTCTTAATCATGACTGTTAATAGTGACTGTGGCAATGTTGCCATAAGCTTGACAAAAAAAAAAAAAAAAAAAAAAGGTGCGGCAAAATGCCGCGGCAAAAAAATCTTATAGTCTCGAGTCCAGTCACTTGAATACACGGAAAAGGGTCTCTACCGCTGATCTCTACGGATTTTAGTAGAGATCAGTTATCACTACTAATTTGGGGAAAACACGTTCCATTTCTTATAATCTTTAAAGGTTAATTTCCTTTATTGGCCACCTTCAGATACTGTATAGAATGTAGCAGGTACACGAAAGAAAAAATAATGGAGTGCTGCTCCGGCTATGTGTATCTAAGGTGAGCGAAAATGTTCACTTACAGTAAAACTGTACGAGAAGATCTAACAAGGTGAAGAGGATGTGGGTGCAAAGAAAATAAAAATGCTGTTTTGTCCTAGTGGTAAATAATGGTAGATTAAAGCCAAAGTCAGACTTTTGACGAGATAAATAAGTTTTGCATTGCATTTATTTTTCAGGCACACCAGAACCGTTCCAGCTTGGGGGGGGGGGGGGGGGGGGGGGGGTTGGCGGGTGCAAGGAAATTTTCTTTCAAGAGAACATGACTTCTAGCTCCCTTTGTTATACCGCTTCGTGGAATTTCTTTCAAAACTCAGGAAATACATGCAAGAATCGCAATAACTCTCATATTTGTAACTCTGTGTAAATTCCTTTTTACTTTGGGTTAACATCAATTTATTTTGCATATCTACATTTTGAATAGCGACATAGCAGACTTATTTTAATTCCTGCAGCTCATACCCCGCCCTCGTATGTTTATGGTGGTGGTGGTGATGGGTACACTGTCGCTTGGTCTACCACCACTTAGTCTAATTATCAGTTCGTCGAACTCCACGGTCTAACTTCATTTTGTCTATAACCAGATTGTGAACATTGTCTACAATAAAAATGGTGGTTGTAGTTCTGTTTATTACGCACTGGTGTCCTATACCCATTTTGATAATATTTTTGATTTTCAAGTGGATACGTTCGATACGTTCTGATGTACACTGTCCCCTTATCTTAACTTTTCGAAGTACGTTGCAGTTTTCACAGCCTAATTTGTTATTAGATTCTAACGTTTCTTGTAAAGATGATTTTAACTTTACTGATAATGTTAAAAATTACGTTATTTGTCTTTTCGGTAGGCTCATGATAAAGCTGGTGAATATATGCAAATTGTTGGTCGATCACATTATTCGATCTATCTCGAAAGCTTGAAAGCTTTCAATATGATGTTTGTACTAATGGTGTTTATTCATTCTGCTCTAAATTAAGTGATGCTTTTGTTAAGGCAGCACAGAATATTGGTGTTTGTAAATGGAAAAATCCTCAAGTTAGTAAAAAAAGTGAATATGAAATGGTTAAACCATGGTTTGATGGTGATTGCCGAAAAGCTCGAAGAGAGTATTTTAGTATTAAAAATAGATTAAAGAGTAGGTCAATGAATCATGTAAAATTATGTCCACCTCTGTTGAAAGTGAGTTAAATAATGCTTTTAAATGTTATAAAATATTGTTGAGATTTAAGAAGAGACGGTACATTTTCTTTGGGGTTTTTAAGGAAAAATAACCCCTCTGAATATTGGACTCTTCTGAAAAGGGGTGAGAAAAAAAACTTCTTTTACTAATAAAGTCCCATTAAGTGTCTTTGTTGAGCATTTTAGAAATCTTGGTAATGTAGACAATGTTACAGACGTTGGGAGTAGTATACCAGAAGTTGAAAATTTTGAAATACATTCGTCGTTGGAAAGTTTTAACGAGTCTGATATATTTTAAATGCTCCAATAACAATTGATGAGACATTGCTGGTTATCAAACGTTTAAAAAATGGCAAGGCTTCTGGTCTAGACTTGATGAGAAATGAATTTTTGAAAAATTGCCCAATTAGTATTTTACATTTAACTAGCAGAAGCAGCCCGTGGACATCCACGGGCGCTAGCTGTGTTTATGAATAATCACCGTACCGCATATCTGTCACAATAATCAATAAAAAGTGAATAAATTTCAATTTTCAATTTCAATTTAATTTTTATTCCATTCATTCATAAAAACACATAAATATACAAAGTAAAACAAAATATTAATATAGGAATGTGGAGACAGCTTAAAAAGAAACAGGTCTTATAAAGTGCTGCCACCTAATGAAAAATAACAATTGGATCAATAACTTATGATATTAAAAGAATATAAATATGTACGGATGATAATACAAATACAAATACAAACAAATTAATATACCTAGACAAACCCTACACATAACATAAACTGAAGAAAAGCCTGAAAAGAATATCATGAACATTGCAAATTGTATAACGAGTTTTTAAATAATCGTTTAAAAGCATTGAGTGATACACTTAATTTAATTTCATCAGGTATTTCGTTCCAAATTTTAGGACCCTTAAAGAATATAGATTTGATACCAATATTGGTTCTCTCAAATGGCAAGTGAAAATCTAATGGCTTTCGCATATTATATGAATGTACTTCAGAATTCAATTTAAAACATGTTGAAAGACTAGATGGTATTATTTTATTAAAAACTAAAAACATAAATACTGCAATATTATAATTATTCATATCAAAAATATTCAATAACTTTAATTCAGTAAAAATTGGTGTGGAATGGGCAAGATAATTGGCATGATAAACTATTCTCACGGCTTTCTTTTGTAACAAGAATAGTCTCATCATTGAGTAATTTCTAGAATTGGCCCATGCGATGTTACAGTAATTTAAATAAGGTGAAATTATAGCGTTGTAAATCATTAATAAAATATTACGTGGAAAATATTTCAATTTATAAAGTACGCCAATACATTTAGAAACTTTACTACAAACTTCATTTACATGTTCATGCCATAACATTTTACAGTCCACAATCACTCCAAGAAATTTAATAGATGTAGCATTATTTATTTTAATACCATTCATTTCAATAATAACATTATTATAATTAATTTTCTTGTTGGTAAATATCATATACTGAGTTTTTTTAAGATTTAAAATCAATTTATTTACAAGAAGCCATTGTGATAATTTGCATAACTCAAAATTGAAATTGATTATTAAATTATTAATATTTACATCAGACATAAAAACACTTGTATCATCAGCATACAAAATAAATTGTAATACATCCGAAATATTGCATACATCATTAATATAGATAAGAAACAATAATGGTCCCAGAATGGACCCCTGGGGCACTCCACATCCTGCTGTTTCTAATTCAGACTTAACATTATTAATTAACACATACTGTTTACGATTCAATAAATAACTTTCGAATAAATCTAAGAGGACACCACGAATACCATAATTTGCTAACTTATATAAAAGAATAGAATGGTCTAAAGTATCGAATGCCTTACTCAAATCCAAAAATAATCCAAATAATATTTCTTTAGAATTAAAAGCAGTTGAGACTTTACAAACTAAATCAGCTAATGCAGAGGATGTGGAGCGCCCGGGACGGAAACCATACTGGGATTTACAAATAATGTCATGTTTATCCAAAAAATATAAAAGGCGATTATATATACATTTTTCAAGAATTTTTGAGAACACTGGTAACACTGATATAGGTCGATAATTTGAAATATTAGACGGAGATCCATTTTTAAAAACCGGAACAACTTTACCAATCTTTAATTGATCCGGAAATACACCAACAGATAAAACAGAGTTAAATATATTGCACAGAGGGTGACAAATAATATGTATGACCTTTCGAACAATTGAAATATCTACTTCATCGAAACCTGCACTAGATTTATTATCAAACTTGCAAGTAATATTTATTATTTCACCAGGGGTGATGGGATTAAAAAATGCAGTATAAATATCATGTTTTAAGTATTGCACAAAATTATTGCCAGAGCTATTGCACTGTATATTTTTTACTTAATGAAGAACCAATCTCAACAAAATATTTATTGAATGTTTGTGCTTTGGTGAAATCATTAGTAATAATTTTATCGTTAACATTGATATTTCCGATATTTTTTTCCTTTCTTTTATTACCCAAAGCATTGTTTATAATTTTCCAAGTTCTTTTTAAATTTGACTTAACTGCAAAAAATTTATTTTTAAAATATTCCCTTTTAATACGTTTAATTTCATTATTTACTTTATTACGAAATGATTTATACGTCCGCTCTCTATATTCAGTTGGGTTTCTAATATATTTCTTATATAATAAAAACTTTTTATTACACATTTTACGCAAGTCTAAATTAAACCATGGCTTATCTTTCCTTGATTTATTTTTTATTTCAACCTTTGGGAAACAATCATCATAAACTTGCAAAAGATTGATACAAAAAATTATTATAACTAGAATTTGGATCATCATCAACTATATGCCAAACGACATTCTTCAATTTATTCGTAATATCTTGAATATTTCGATCATTTACCACACGTTTAATTATTTTTTTATTTTTGTTAGCTATAATAATTTTAGAGTGTATACAAAAAATAGGGAAATGGTCACTAATATCAACAAGGAAAATACCACATGATACATCATTCAAATCATTTGTGAAAATATTATCAATCAATGTTGCAGTTTGGAAGGAAAGTATGCATTTTGACCATAGACGATCCGCCCTTTTGACGATTGTGCCCCCCCCCCTCCTTTTAGAATGATTTTTTTTGCTTGTCAGAGAATTATAGAGGGACCCCCATAACCACCCCCTCCCATGAGCGAATTTTGGAGGTCTGACGAAAAAAAAAATTCTCGAAAGCCTACTCCAAAGCCTACCCCCCCCCCCCCCCCCCACCTTCCCCGGATCTTATTCTTATCATCTCTGAATTTGATATCCCTTTTTGTCTCGCCCACCAGAGGTGAAGGCGAGACTAAGGGATCCAAATGGCGTCCGTCCGTCCGTCCGTCACAAACGTTATGACAGATAACTTTGCAACCGTCACTCACTTTTCAACCAAACTTGGGTTGTAGATGTACTAAGGGGACCTGCATGTTATGGTGCCGTTGGAGGTCACATGATAAGGTCAAAGGTCATACGTTAAAGTTTACCTGCAAGACTCTCTTATGACAGATAACTTTGCAACCATCACTCACTTTTCAACCAAACTTGGGTTTTAGAAGCACCTGAGGGACCTGCATGTTATGCTGCCATCAGAGGTCACATGGTAAGGTCAAAGGTCATTTCAGGTCAAACATTATAGTTTACCCGCAAGACTCTCTTATGACATAACTTTGTAAACGTCACTTTCCAAACATTAGTAATGTAGATATATGCAAGCATAACTTATGCAGATTTATGCACTTGGGGGACCTGTTGCATGGCAACAGAGATCACGATATTTCTAGTTATCGCATCTGGCGAGACATATTATCGCTAATGCCTTGTTTATTGATTTTTGCTTTTTTGGATACCATAAACGCGTAACCCGTGTTATGTGCTTCAGTGAGACATGCCTCCCCCCCCCCCCCCCCCCCCCCCCCCAGCGACCACCGTGAAATCATAGAGTTACATACACACAAAACTGTGTATGTGAAGCTACAAAATAATGATGTAACTCTATATGCAGTAGGATTGCGCTGTGGCAGTGCGAACAAATAACACGTGTGTTGTTGGGCCGTGTACATTGAAGCCATACATGCGCCGTATATATACATTGAAGCCATCCATATGCATTGGTATACCTCCCCTTCACAGGTAAAGGGTATGGGCTTGGCTGGGCATGAAGCTACAAACCCACTTCATGGGTTGGCAGAATTATTATAGGCCTACTCCCTGCGGAAATTCAATGTTTAAAAATGAATTTATGAAATATGGACGGCACGTCAGCCCTTAAGAAGTGCCTCCCACCACTCTAAGAACCATTCCCCGCCCGTGGGTACCAAAAGGCGGGGACCGAAAGGGCCAGGGGAGGAGCCTATTCGTACCAAAAAATAGGCCCCAAATCCTTAACGTAATATAATATATATAGATAGATAGATAGATAGATAGTTACCTTTTGTAATGTTGTGCTAGATAATGATATTATTCCAACTGACTGGTTGGAATAAAGACGAGGACACAAACCCAGATAATTATAGGGGTATTACACTTCTTAGCTGTTTAGGGAAGCTGTTTACTTAAATTTTAAACTATGGAATATCAATATTTTTGGATTGTAATATGATTTGATTTGATTTGATTTGATTTGATTTGATTTTATTCGTCAGGTATATTGCAATACAAACATAACCAGGTACCATGACAGGATAGCCCATGAAAGCCGAAATGGCTTATTTCCAATGGGAGGCGAAGAACAGGCTGGATTCAGGTCAGGATATTCAACAACTGATCATAGTTTTGTACTGAAATGTATTATTGATATCTTTTTGCAAAGGAAAAAAAAAGATGTATTGTGCATTTATTGATTATAAAAAGGTCTATGATTTGATTGATAGATCATCTTTATGGTTGAAAATTTTGGCTTCCGGAGTTAAGGGCAAAGTTTTTGTAGTTATAAATAATATTTTTAAACATGCCAAATCATGTGTTAATATTTTATGTGTAATTTTGGGTGTTAGACAAGGTGAAAACCTGTCACCGCTGTAGTTTGCTATGTTTCTGAATGATTTTGAAAGTCATATCAGTAAATTTTATGGGGGCCTTTCTATGATGGATGATGTTTATAGTGCTAGTTTGTCAGATGAAGATATTCATTTTTTTGGGCTTTATTGTTTGTTATATGCTGATGATACTCTTATTTTTGCTGAAATCCGAATGAGCTTCAGAGAGCATTAATTGCTGTGGAGGAGTACTGCGAGAAATGGTATATTCATGTATACGGGTATAAGACGAAAATTGGTATTTTATCAAGAGGAAAGGTGAGGAAAGTACCTACCTGATTTATGTTTAATGGTGATGATCTTGAAGTAGTAGATGACTTTAATTATTTAGGAGTTAAATTTAATTATAATGGCAGTTTTAAGAAGGCAATAGTCAAACAGGTGACTCAAGCTAGGAAAGCTTTGTTCAGTATGTTGGTAAAAGCTAAACGATTGCAGTTATCTCTTGATACGCAATGTGAATTGTTTGATCGTATGGTGCTACCTATTTTGTTATATGTAGTGAAGTCTGGGGCTTTGGGAATTTAAATCAAATAGAAGTTTTTCATAGGAATTTAGTAAGAACAATCTTGCAAGTAAATAAGTGTACACCCGATACTATGGTATATGGTGAAACTGGTCGTTGTGTAATAATTAATTATGTTAAATGTAGAATTTATTTATTTATTTATTTATTTCTGATATTTATACAGGTTGACTCATTATCACCAATATTGGTGGTCTTCCATGAGGCCCTGATAGCAATAGTAAGTAACAATAATAGCCAAGAAAATCATGAAAATAAACTCATAACAAAAAATAAATAACATGTTTATACAAATAATATGGTATATCAACATTGGTTTTTACGAAAATGTTGAAATTGTTGCACATTCCTATTATCTTAATTCATAATGTATAGACGATGATATTTTCTAAAATCTGTTGAAAAATAACCATTTATATATGGGTTATTTGAAATGGCATTGTATAGTTTTGAAAGTACATACAAGAAGTATAAATACTACTTTAGCTCAGTATAGAAACAAAATTGTTATATACATATTTACAAGACATATTATAGGGTACACTTATTCAAAGATTACACAATGACTGCATGTAATATAGTATAGCAATCGAAAGTACAGTGTCTGTTATGAAACAATAAAATACAAATTATTTATTATTGATTATAAATGATATGAAATCATTCATACATTTTGAAAAGCATTATGTCATACATTTTTGGCAAAGAAACAAACCATCAAACATATTTTGCAAATCAGGGCAACAAAAAATGACATATTTCTGATGTAGACAAATATAAAAAAGCATCAAGTGAAAATTTGTTTCTAGCAATAAGAATGAATATGACTCATTTACCATGCTGTTATGTAAACGAATCAAACCAGTATACTTTGTTTTCACAAGAGAATGCGTAGAAATGCGATAAGGAATGAGAGTAAAACTTCACCTAAGAAACTGAATAAAATTCCACTTGCTATTCGTATTGCGAACGGATATTGCAAGATCTTTTGAACATTATATTTAAATGTGTTTACAGAGCTTGCCATTTTTAGTCCAACTGATTCCATGCTATAATTGAAGATACGAGGGGGCTATGTTTAAAGCATTCTGATTTATACTTTGGCACAGAAAGTAAACCTTCATCTGCCTGTCTCGTATGATACTGATGAATGTCACTTACTTTAACTAAACTTCCTTGTAAATAGGATGGTGCCAAATTGTGTGTACACTTGAACATCATAGTAACACGCTGAAATTCAAATCGTTTCTCAATTGGCATCCATTTCAGATTGCTAATTAATTCACTTGATGGAGTCTCATAACTTTTGTTTGAAATTATTCTAGCAGCTCGTTTTTTAACTTTCTGAAGCTTATACGTTTGTTCCTGATATCGATTTGACCACACAGAGGAACAATAATCAAAGTGAGGCAACACGAGTGCATTATACAGCATCTTTAAAGATGGATATGACCATCGCGCATGTCTTCTCCGTGTTTAGTACAAGGCGGTTTTGATTAATCCATACCATTAATTCTTCCAATGCGAAAGAAAGTTTTTCTTCAACCTCAGCTACGCTACTTCCACTCACAGTTAAAGTGGTATCGTCCGCATACATATCAACATAACCATCAGATATACAATTTGGTAAAGTATTTACATAGCTGGAAAATAATAACGGACCCAAAATAGACCCCTGTGGTACGCCCATCAATACAGTTAATGGATTAGATTTTGCACCTTTAAAATGAACAGACTGTTCACGACCTGTTAAATAAGATCTGAACCAGTTTACACATTCATGTGAACATCCAATAGCAGATATCTTTTCTAATAAAAGATTGTGATAAAAAAAAGGCTGTGTCAAATGCTTTACGAAGGTCTATGAAAGCGAATCCAGAGATCTGTCTGTTTTCAATGTTCCATGACAACTTATCAACAAATTTCATGAGTGCTGTTGCGGTAGAATGCTTTGCTCGAAAACCAGACTGACTGGAGTTCAATATATTATTATCGTCAATGAATTCAGAAAGTTGGCGATGTACAGCCCTCTCTATGGTTTTGCTAACAACAGACAAAATAGAAATTGGGCGGTAATTGCTTGGATCAGACATATCACCAGCTTTAAAAATTGGAATTACTCGAGCTTCTTTCCAACCCTTGGGTACACATCCCGTGATCAAAGATGCATTTATGATATTGGTTTCGTCATTTTTAGAAGACGACAAGAAATGTGGTCACCGCCAGTAGCTTTATCTTTACACATGCGATCAGTTTCCTTAATGACGAAATCCTCAGACACACAGTCCAAATCAAATTGTGAGATATGATTAATCCGAGTATCGTCACCGATATGAGATTTAGTTCTAGAACTTTTCAGGTTTTTTTGGTTATATCGGCAGCACAGGTAGTAAAAAAGCTATTGAAAGTTTTAGCTATTTTAAGGTGGATCGGATATACGAGCACCATCAATTTCCAAACTATGCGGCGATATCTTGCTGGATTTTGGAATTACACGTTTCAGACACTTCCATATATTGCGAGAATTTCCATGATTTTCTTCAATAAGTTACAATGGTATTCTTTCTTCCTTTTTCTAATAATATGTGTAACTTTAGGATAACATTTAACAAATTCATAGTGACGAAGCTTTTCGACCTGCACTCATCGGGTCACAACGCAGGAATGAGAGAATACAAGAAAGTACAAAAGTCAAGGAAGTGTGTGTACTATGGGGCGCCAAGTGTAAAGTGCCTATTCCGTTACAAAATTGCCTCATTTCGTGACAAAATTCACTCAAAACTGTCTTCTGTTACAAAATTATTGAACAACGGTTCATTTTGTTACAAAATGAATTTGGAAAGGTAATTCTGTAACAAAATGATTCTGACCATTTTCATTCTGTAACAAAAATTTTGTGACAAAATATTTTACACTCCCATTTTATTCTGTAACGAAATCATTCTGTTACAAAATTGACATTACAAAATAATTTTGTCCATTTTCATTTTGTAACGAAATCATTCTGTTACAAAATAGTAAGGACGAAATGATTTTTTCTATGTCGTTTTGTAACAAAACTATTCTGTTACAAAACTGACAGGACAAAATAATTTTGTCCATTCTATTTTGTAACAAAATCATTCTGTTACAAAATTGAAAGGACAAAATGATTTGTTCATTTTCATTTCGTATAACAAAATCATTCTGTTACAAAATAGAATTAACAAAATGATTTTGTCCATTTTCATTTCTATTTTGTAACAGAATTCATTCTGTTACAAAATAGAATTAACAAAATCATTTTGTCCATTTTCATTTTGTAACAGAATTCATTCTGTTATAAAATAGAATTAACAAAATCATTTTGTCCATTTTCATTTTGTAACAGAATTCATTCTGTTGCAAAATAGAATTAACAAAATCATTTTGTCCATTTTCATTTTGTAACAGAATTCATTCTGTTACAAAATAGAATTAACAAAATCATTTTGTCCATTTTCATTTTGTAACAGAATTCATTCTGTTACAAAATAGAATTAACAAAATCATTTTGTCCATTTTCATTTTGTAACAGAATTCATTCTGTTACAAAATAGAATTAACAAAATCATTTTGTCCATTTTCATTTTGTAACAGAATTCATTCTGTTATAAAATAGAATTAACAAAATCATTTTGTCCATTTTCATTTTGTAACAGAATTCATTCTGTTACAAAATAGAATTAACAAAATCATTTTGTCCATTTTCATTTTGTATGACAAAATCTTGATTTTGTTATCGTTACTCTTTATTTTGTAATCGTTACCCACAACAGCCAACAACAGCCAACAACCCTAGCAATCTTGAAAGTCCCTCTTTATTATCTCTTGGCTGCTCTGGGATTTGTTTTCGGCTGTTGGCTGTTGTTGGCGGTTATTGGCTGTTGTTGGCTGTTGTGGGTAACGATTACAAAATAAAGAGTAACGATTACAAAATCAAGATTTTGTCATACAAAATGAAAATGGACAGAATGATTTTGTTAATTCTATTTTGTAACAGAATGAATTCTGTTACAAAATAGAATTAACAAAATCATTTTGTGAAAATGAAAATGGACAAAATCATTTTGTTAATTCTATTTTGTAACAGAATGAATTCTGTTACAAAATGAAAATGGACAAAATGATTTTGTTAATTCTATTTTGTAACAGAATGAATTCTGTTACAAAATAGAATTAACAAAATCATTTTGTGAAAATGAAAATGGACAAAATCATTTTGTTAATTCTATTTTGTAACAGAATGAATTCTGTTACAAAATGAAAATGGACAAAATCATTTTGTTAATTCTATTTTGTAACAGAATGATTTTGTTATACGAAATGAAAATGAACAAAATCATTTTGTCCTGTCCATTTTGTAACAGCTATAATTTGGTTACAGAATGAAATGGACAAAATTATTTTGTCCTGTCAATTTTGTAACAGAATGATTTCGTTACAAAATGAAAATGGACAAAATTATTTTGTAATGTCAATTTTGTAACAGAATGATTTCGTTACAGAATAAAATGGGAGTGTAAAATATTTTGTCACAAAATAAATTTTTGTTACAGAATGAAAATGGTCAGAATCATTTTGTTACAGAATAACCTTTCCAAATTCATTTTGTAACAAAATGAACCGTTGTTCAATAATTTTGTAACAGAAGACAGTTTTGAGTGAATTTTGTCACGAAATGAGGCAATTTTGTAACGGAATAGGCACTTTACACTTGGCGCCCCATAGTGTACAGCGTCCCGGAGGCGTCTTTTTTTTTTGTAACCAAGCCTAGGCAGATTTCGCATTTTTTCATGAATATTCATGACGCAGGGTCGGGAAACGGTTCCGATTGGTCTTCATGACAGCACGGTCGCCGGTAGGGGAAAAAAGTCCCTGGCCTGCACGCACGTACACATATTATGATCGTAGTATGTGTTCAACGTGTAGGCGCCTAGCCTACATTTTTGCACTGAATCTATTATCGATCTAAGTTAGATCGTAATATAAGAGTTAGAATTGCCTCCACGTATCCCTCAAAATGCTGGCCTTATAATAGACGTGTGGTAGACCCAACTTCAAAATGGAATCGGAATGTGATGGTGTGATATCATCAAATTTGCAGCTATGTCTAGCCAAGACTCTAACTACTCTAGATCTACTCTAACTAGACCAATTTTGTTACAATTTTCAATTTCAGTTAAGTTTAGATTAAGTGAATGTTATTTTAAGGTCAATGAGCATGATGAGTTAGACCTAGATCTAATCAGTAAATGATTGATGATGGGGGTAGATCTACATCTAGATGATTTTAGATCTACCTACAATAACTAGTTACGCACTTTGTTTTAATCAGCTAAAAGGTCACCAAAATAATTTGTTTTCTTGGTACTAACGTTAGTAGTATTGGAACGTTAGTAGTAGTCTGCTTCTTTCAGTCCTGAAGACTCTTGCAGTTCTTCTAACTCAGGGCAATGTGCGTTACAGGAGCAGGTTGCAAGTGCTAATTACAGTGTGCATGCAAGGAAATTTAATTTCTAACGCGAACAGTAAGACTCTAACGTTGTTAGACCTAGCCTAGAGTCTGTGTCTTGATTCTGCATTTTGTTGTAAAGTTCATTTGTGGAGAACATTACGATGGGCAATTGTCAATATACGCATAGCCTAGCCCTAGGCCTAGACCTATTTTCAGAGTAATGCCAGTGGCAGTGTCAATTTTGGTCGGAAAAGGAGGGTGTCCTCAAAAGAGCTAATTACTAAATTAGATCTACGCACATGCAATAAATTAATGCAAAACTTGATTTTGAAATTGACTGCTCAATCCAATTTTTTACGTGTCACATTGCATAGGTGGGGTGAATATGTTGAGAATTAAACAATACATACATGAACGTAGGCTAGGCGCCTACACGTTGAACACACGCGATCGAAATATAGCGCTGCACGTAATATGAGTACGTACGTGCAGGCCAGGGACTTTCCCCCCCCCCCCCCCCCCCCCCCCCACCGACCGTGCTTTCATGAAGACCAATCGGAACCGTTTCCCGACCATGCGTCATGAATATTCATGAAAAAATGCGAAATCTGCCTAGGCTTGGTTACAAAAAAAAAGACGCGTCTCGGATGTGTCTTTTTTTTGTTGTAACCAAGCCTAGGCAGATTTCGCATTTTTTCATGAATATTCATGACGCAGGGTCGGGAAACGGTTCCGATTGGTCTTCATGAAAGCACGGTCGCCGGTGCGGTGGAGGAAAAAAGTCCCTGGCCTGCACGCACGTACGCATATTCAGTCAGACCGCAGGTCATATGCAAATGAGCAAAAATCGCGCATTTTATTTCCAGTGCCCGAAATGGACTTTCTCCCTGCACCCAGCCGGCTGTATCGCATGGTCATCTTTAAAGTTATGCTCTTCAATAAATATTAATGCTGTGCTCATTAGACTTTCTGCAAAAATAAATGAATAGTTTACCAACACAGGGATATTTTGTTTTAGTCAGAATTTTAAAAATAAAATGTTTAAAATAACTGATGAAATAGTCATACAAAAGCCTTTTTTTCACACGATTTCAAGTTGTTAAAAGACATATAAAAAGTATATGAGCCGCCACCAAGACACATATGTATGGAAGCGCTGGAATCTCATCTTTTTCATCGTTACATTCAAATCATCCATAAATTTATGACAGAGTCAGGATCCAGCAATATTCAGCCGCAGATCATCCGTTGTCAAGACCATGGTCAAGACCATAGAATCTTAGCCCTGTGATTGGCAAGCGAGCCATCCGTAACCAAGTGCGCGTTGAATGAAACATTGCGCAACCTGTTGCTTCATCCTTGCGCAAACATGCGCATAGCTGTTGCCTGGCTGTGAGAAAACATCTTGCGTGGTGGTAACCAATCAGAATGCTGGAATTGACTTTTTTAAAGACAAAGTGTGTACATTGGTTACATATTGCTGGATCCTGACTGACCCTGTCATGAAGTGCACATTAATGTTATTTCAATCTTTGGAAAGTACAGAAAATGCCCTTTACGCCCATGTCAAGTTTGCCCTGGCTCACAATAAAACTATTGTAGATTTGGCCAGATTTATATTTCATTTAATTTCCATTTTTTGTCATAAAAGGAAAACCATTTTATACCAATTTCGTCTTTTATTTTGAACACAATAAAAGCATGTCACAAATCTCTGATCCCTCTTCTTTTATTTGATGTATAACTCATGACAATTGGTGAATGATAAGTAGTCTATTCAATAGTTTGCAAATGAGATGTTCCTGGCTGTCCTTGCTCATTATGTATTCATAGTCAGGCAGAATTGGAAATAAAATAGCGCGCTTTTAGGGGACCTGCGGATTGGCTGTATTATGATCGTATGTGTTTAACGACGTAGGCGCCTAGCCTACGTTATTGCACTGAATCTATTATCGATCTAAGTTAGATCTTAAAATAAGAGTTAGAATTGCCTCCACGTATCCCTCAAAATGCTGGCCTAATAATAGACGTGTGGTAGACCCAACTTCAAAATGAAATCGGAATGTGATGGTGTGATATCATCAAATTTGCAGGTAGGCCTATGTCTAGCCAAGACTCCAACTACTCTAGATCTACTCTAACTAGGCCTAGGCCTAGACCAATTTTGTTACAACTTTCAATTTCAGTTAAGTTTAGATTACAGTTTCTGTTACATGTAATCTGTTTTGTGCCTGTAGTCTATATATATGCTTGTCTTGGTCTTTATGTTCGTCTTTTTGCCTCTGACGAAGATTCTGCTAGGATCGAAAGCTCAGGCCCCTTTTGACTCAAGTTTAGATTAGGTCTAAGTGAATGTTATTTTAAGGTCAATGAGCATGATGAGTTAGACCTAGGCCTAGGCTAGATCTAATCAGTACTAGTAAATGATTGATGATGGGGGTAGATCTACATCTAGATGATTTTAGATCTACCTACAATAACTAGTTACGCACTTTGTTTTCATCAGCTAAAAGGTCACCAAAATAATTTGTTTTCTTGGTACTAACGTTAGTACTACTATTGGAACGTTAGTAGTACTAGTCTGCTTCTTTCAGTCCTGAAGATTCTTGAAGTTCTTCTAACTCAGGGCAATGTGCGTTACAGGAGCAGGGTGCAAGTGCTAATTACAGTGTGCATGCAAGGAAATTTAATTTTTAACGTGAACAGTAAGACTCTAACGTTGTTAGACCTAGCCTAGAGTCTGTGTCTTGATTTTGCATATTGTTGTAAAGTTCATTTGTGGAGAACATTACGATGGGCAATTGTCAATATACGCATAGCCTAGCCCTAGGCCTAGCTACACCTATTTTCAGAGTAATGCCAGTGGCAGTGTCAATTTTGGTCGGAAAAGGAGGGTGTCCTCAAAAGAGCTAATTACTAAATTAGATCTAGGCCTACGCACATGCAATAAATTAATGCAAAACTTGATTTTGAAATTGACTGCTCAATCCAATTTTTTACGTGTCACATTGCATAGGTGGGGTGAATATGTTGAGAATTAAAGACCTCAGCCTGACCGAATTTTGAAATATACCCTTTATTCATCCACGGGGAGCTATATATTTTCTGAACAAATTGAAACCAACTTCATGAGATTCCGTTTCCTGTGGAATGAGTAACAGCGTCCCGAATGTTGAGCCCCGGTGGTTTGGGCCCCGTCTCTGAAGAACGCTACTTTGCGGGGGGTGAAAATTTGATGACGACATATCGTGTAGACGCACTCGGAGCTGCATACATGACATGTCGTCACACGTCTAGCGACCCCCTGCAGTGTTACGCCATAGGGAGGGGGTGGACCAACAAAATTATCTTTTTTATTTTTTATGGATAAACGGAGAAGAAAATTTATGAATAACCAGGGTAATTATATTCCTTCTTAAGGCTGAGGTCTTTAAACAATACATACATGAGCGTAGGCTAGGCGCCTACACGTTGAACACATAGACAAATTAAACAGCATAGACGACAAGGTAGCACCCGCGGATTTGCCTCATTTGTATATAAGTGTAGTAGAAAAGTCCGAGGGGCCGCAACTAGAATAAATATTCTCTCTACCTTAGGCGATATGGACGGGATTGAACTTCTGACTTCCCACAGAAAAGACAACCTGGTCGACGGTTCTAGGACAATTACCCCCTGGGCAATCACCCCCCCCCCCCCCGGAAAATTACCCCCCGGAAAACTACCCCCCAAGGACAATTACCCCCTGTAAAATTACCCCCCGGAAAATAACCCCCCACGGACAACCACCCCCCGAGGACAATTACCCCCTGGAAAATTACCCCCCGGAAAAGGAGACATTTGACATTGAAGACTTTGGACCATGCCCATTCTGTAGAGAGTGGATGTTAAAGGATTCACTAGTGAAACACAAGAAGACTTGTCCAGCAGCAAAGATAGAAGGGTCATTGAATGAGACAAAGAGAAGTATTTTACTTCAAAGTGAAATACTACTTGGTAACATTAAGGAGTCATCTGAGAGAATGAGAAATGAGGTGTACCCAATAATGACAAGAGATGACATAACAGCCATTGCGCAAGGAGACAAGTTGATTTGTGTAATGGGGGAGTCGTGGTTGAAGCGCACTGTAGGAAATAAACTGAAATAAACTATTATGCCTCCGCCTGGAAGAGACCGGAGGCATGATGTTTTGGGGTTGTCCGTCCGTCCGTCCGTCCACCCTGATCTTGTTATTATATCTGGAGAACCCCTGGGTAGAGGAGATGAGGTGAGATGTAAATGAATTGATTAGGTTTTGGGCAGAATCTCCTGGGGTTCAACAGTCGGAGGTCAATGAACTTTGCTTACATTGGCTTGTTATCACGATATCTGGAGAACGTACCTTTTGGTGGATTTTGATCATACTTGGACAAGGCATCCATCATGAAGTGCAAATACACTAAGTTTGGGGCAAAATCTGTCATGTGTCAAGGGTCAAACGTCAATTAATTGCGTCAATTGGCATATTTCTGGGTTTAATGTAGCCAAAGGCGTCTAATGGTATTGGGGCGTGGTATGAAGGTACACTGGGGAGAGGAATAGTTGTGCCGAAATGTTAAGTGTCAAATGTCAAATTTACTGAAATTTGAATTATGTGAGACACATGTTTTCCAGGATATCTACATCAATGGCAATGTTGCTCTCTTTGGAAGCACTTTAGTACTTGTGCAAGTGTGTGCTAATTCAAAAAGTATGCTAGAATCACTGACCTGCAACTGAAAATGATACCCTTTTACTGCATATCAAGGTTAGTGGTGACTTCACATACAGTTTTTCTTACCCCTAAACACTGATAAAATTAAAAATAAGATACCTTTTTCAAGATAACTTACATGTATGTCCCGTTGAGATATGAACTTCAAACCTGGCAAGTGTATACTTAGTAAGGTGAAAATGGATTCCATGACATTTGCTCCCTCGACAATTGCTCCCATGGAATATCTGCATGTTAAGCCAAACATAAAACCTAACCCCAAGCCTAACCCTATTCCTTATCCTCACATTATTCTAAACCACAACTCCTATCACAACCCTTACCCTATGTTTTTTGAGAAATTAAGACGGGAGCAACTGTCGCAGGAGCAAATGTCGTGAAAATTATGTATCAATTAAGATTATTCATGAGGACAAAGGTCACAGAGGATGATTATACCTGAAAATACACTGTACTTGTAGTATGTTTAGAACCGTTTGAGATATGAGCTTCAAACCTGGCAGATATATACTTGGTATTAAAGGTGACAATTATGTGATGACATTATGAGGTCAAAGCTTAGTCACAGAGGTAATTATATAGCTGAAAATACACCGTACTTGCAATAAGTTAAAGGGTCACTAAAATAAAAAAGAATGCCCATTTTTCGTAGGAAGGTGTCATCAGGAGCCAAAAAATATCCATCACACAATTTTTTATGCATTCAGTCATATTTTATAACCATTTGAAAAGTACATTTTTGCTGATTAACACAGTCATAAGCCCCGCCCCTAAAAAAACCATCAAAGCGACATCATGATCACGTGATCTGTGACGCATGAAAAGTAAGGGAAAATATTCCACTAACCTATACCGTGCGCCCCTGGAGGCCCCCGGCAGGCCCAGCCCGGTGCCGAGCATGATATTCACCGCATCGACCATTTGCATTGCGTATTTTCGTGTGTTTAATTCCTCACAATAACTTTGATTTTGGGAAAAATAATGCCTAATCGGTGTATAGTTGCGATCTGTAGCAAGACCCCTAAAGATGGTGTAAGCCTACATCATTTTCCTAAAGATGAAAATCTACGGAAATTGTGGGTCGCAAATGTAAAGCTCACGCAGGCAGAGTGGCAAGGGCCGGCCAAGTGAGTGCCGGAGTACAATCTGCAGCGATCACTCAGTGCCGAAGATGATTTTGAGGATCCTGGCCTGTATTCCGAATTTGGCATGAAGAGAAGGATAAGCTGGCTAAAAGATTCAGCTATTCCAACCATCAGACTTGGAGTCAAGTCTTCCAATCTGTTTTTCAACGACAGCAGCTGCAGCAGCTTCACCCGTAGACCGAAAATTCTGTCTCTCGTTCGTTAGCTAAGACGACCGAACGAGAGACAGCATTTTCGGTCTACTTCACCCGTAACTCCAGGGAGCTCCAACGCGTTGGAGCTCCCTGGAGTTACTTCACACACGGCCCTTCACCGTATTCTGCGAGGGGTTCAAGCATATAATATGGTCGAATTTCCCCTTGCCACTCGAGCTTCTTTGCCTTCGGGGTCTGATAAATCATCTGATAAATCAGAGTTCGTATCTGCATGGCTCAGAAAAGTCCTCCAACTCAGAATCGCGGGCACTTTTCCTCTCTCTATATAAGTTACTCGAATTCAGCCAAAATCTAAGTCAGTACTAACGTACTATGTAAAGCGAAGTAAAAAAAAAAAGCCCTAAGTGAAATAAACAAAACAAAAGCGTTCACCAGTCGCTATGTACGAGGGGAACATAGTCACTGCCGTACTAAAGATGTGTAGGACATATACAGACGCATAAAACGGCTGTGCACGCGTTTATGACCAAATGCAAAACTTTCGTTCGGCAAGCTCAGATGGATGAGAACATTGTTCAAAAGAAAAGCTAAAAAACAAAACAAGTGCTGTATATTTGGGCAAAAGCGTTTTCTGATCTTGTAGAAAATATATTGCTAATGATTATTCACTCCTAAGATTATATTGATTAATTTCCTATTTTCATAAATTGTCCGTTGAACAGAGGGGTCAAATACCGCATTCTGTGTACAATACTATATGCTGCAGCCTGCAGATCTTGTGCCTCTTACTTTTCATACGTCACTTGGGGGTTAGCCAATCAGCTCACGAGTTTTAAGGAACGTTCCCAAAACCTCTACTTTTCCCCATTTTTCACAAAAACGAGACATAATTTGAGGATCATCAAAGTCAGAGATCGACCAAAAATTGATGGGGGATCTAACAGATACAGAAACAAGAGGAAAGGTAGGCCTATATGTGTAATTGTAACTTTATAATCAAACTAGTCAAAGAATTTGGCTTCTCAAATCTAACTGCTGCCTGTGCCTCCTAAAGACAAATTTTATTTAGAAGTATATGGGTCATTCACCTTTTTTTCTATCTAACATACCAGCTATTGTTACTTTTTTTGCTCATACACATATTGGACTCACAATCAATGATTTTCCTTTTACTCTACAAATTAAGATACAAAATCTAATCTAATTGATCTAATATACAAAAAGCAAAGGAAAATGGGTGGAAGGCCTTGGGCCTCCAATCTGGAACACCCTTGAGAGAGCCACCTGTCTAGTTCATTTGGGGATTTGCGCACTGCTGACCAGGTCCCAACAGCTTTTTTGTGCACATATAGCATCCGTCAGTGACACAAATTTATTCTCAAGCAGCTGCAGTCCGAGTCCATAGGATTATGTAACAATTCAGAAGGGTGAGCAAGACACTATAGTATAGAAGGCTTCTATACATGTATGTGTATCTTTTTAAAGTAACTTTGTATTTTAATTTCTTCACAATTGTAGAGAGGCCGAAGAGTGCCAATACTTATTCCTCCTGATTGCATCAAACCACTGGAGTTCATATCCAATCCACATGTGAGGAAATCAGCGGGAATTCCAGAACAGAACAGGTATCTCTTTGCAAGCAAGTTTATGGGGGTTACATGTCGTTTCTCCGAAGGTTCGTATTTCCGAAGGTTCGTTTTTCCGAAGGTTCATAATTCCGAAGGTTCGTTATTCCGAAGGTTCGTTACTCCGAAGGTTCGTTTTTCCGAAGGTTCGTTTTTCCGAAGGTTCTTTTTTCCGAAAATGAAATAGGGTTCATAATTCCGAAGGTTCGTATTTCCGAAAATGAAAAAGGGTTCGTATTTCCGAAAATGAAAAAGGGTTCGTATTTCCGAAAATGAAATAGGGTTCGTATTTCCGAAAATGAAAAAGGGTTCGTATTTCCGAAAATGAAAAAGGGTTCGTATTTCCGAAAATGAAATAGGGTTCGTATTTCCGAAAATGAAAAAGGGTTCGTATTTCCGAAAATGAAAAAGGGTTCGTATTTCCGAAAATGAAAAATGGTTATAAATTCAGAAAACATGTAATAATGAGCCATGAATAATATTACTTAACTGCTGCCGAATATGGAATATTTGGGCACTTCACTCGCCCTAATGAAGGGCGTTCCCTGTCCCAAACTATTCCGTTTCTAAATCTTACGAGCTAGTGAGCAAGTAAAAAAAAAAGAGATATTGTCTATAGAATAATGATTTTGTTACCAGATAATCCAAACAACGATAACATTTTGAGTACCTTCCCGCCCACAGATAAGGATAGCCGACCATCTCGCTTCCCAAAATAAAAGGATTTTCGGGAACCACGCTGCTGGATTCCAGCGAGCCAAACATTGACACTTTATTATCTTTAAGACATGTAAGATGTAATTACTTCGTCAACATTCAACATAAATTGTGATTAAAAAAATAAATAAATAAATGAATAGATACCATAAACAACCAAAGCCGAAGAAAGATGGATCGTAACAAGTTAAAGAAGGAGTCTTATCATCAGGCTGATATGATTATCATAAAAGGAAACAAAAGTAAAACCAAACTATAATGCAAAATATCTCAAACAATTTATGCAGCAGGGCAGACTGAAATCATTGAGCATGTTTTATAACCTTGCAAAAATATTAACATTTCTTAAAACAGATTAAAATCTTAAATTGTAGAGGTAAATGCAGCATAGTATGCTGTAAGTAATGACCTTGCTTACACAACTATACAGCATTTTGTTTGCCGCATATCAGAAATGATCTATGACGCAGATAGTTTTCAAACACTTTACAATTCCAACAGAACTTTACAAAAGCCGTGCAGCAGCTACTTCTTAAGAAAACCAAATTCAAGAAAAGAAAGATAACTAGTGAGCAATAACAAAAATGTTAAAGCCACTGCTATGTAGCACACCGCATCTGAAGAATAAAAATAACTCTTTATACTGGCATATTATGTGTAAGTATATAAGTCAGGTGCAATCGCTAATTGAATATAATGATAATGATTAAAAGCAACATACAACCAAATTTGAAGAATAGTGGATCAAAATGTTAAGTTTTCTTTCAGTCGGGCTAAAATAATTATCATACAGGGAATAATCCTAACTATCTATGCCGCATAAATAGATTAAAATCATTGAACATGTTCTTTAACTTTGCCAAAATGCCATCATTTCTAAACATGGATGAAAATCTTTCATTTTATACAGCTGCTTACAGCATAATAAATTTGTACAGATTCTAATGAGTTGCTTCATTTTACTGCACAGTCTGCGTTTTTAACCGTTACAACCGCTGACCGGAGGTTTGAAATAACTTTTACAAGCATAACGAATTACAAAACACTAAAAAACATTGAGAGTAAAACAATCCTCATCGTAAAAAATAGAAATAAGGAATTACACATGGAGAAGAAAACATTCTGACCTAAATTAATGGCTTTTATCAACCAGTGCCCCGCCTTATAAGGAGTTGAAGCAATTTATTTGAAACAATCGCAAGTTAAAATCAATCGCAACTGTGTACTTAACATAGGCCTAGGCATAGGCGTACGAGAAGGGGGCTGCTGCAGCCAACCCCCCCCCCCCCCCGGATTTTGAAAGTGCAGATATTCCGGCAACTCACACCTCATATTCAGTGAGTGAGGTGCCCGAATATCCTCATATTCCAGTCATTATATGCCGAAATACGTTATTTTTATGATTCTTCACAACGGAATGGCACAATTATTTTTGGTCGCTAGCTTCGCGCGCTCGTAAATTTTTTACAACAAAAAGGCCATAGGTGCCGTAACAGGGATCAAACCCCAACCTTCGCGTTTCCAGTTTCCATTTTATTTTTTTATTCATTGCGGGGGTGGGGGAGGTGCTTTTCGTCGAAAAGAGATCCGCTTTTTAAAGATGGCAATTAAAACCATAATATCCTATCGTTACCCTAAAGTTTCCCGTTAACAGTGGCGAAGCTAGAGTCTAGGCATTGTGGGAGCACTGGCACCATTGGAGGCACAAGTCTTTTGGAATAATCTTAAAGCTAATCTAAGAAGCCGCTGGTGGAAGAGGGTTGGGGGTTGCCGGAAGGGGTCCAACCATCTTCTTTCCTATTCCATTTTCTTTCTTTTTTTCACCATCCGATGAGGGAGGGGTGGGGGCGTGCCCTCCCCCACCCCCCCCCCCCCCCCCCCCCCGTTGCTACACCTCTGCTCCTGATGAATTCGCCCTTTTTTAACAGGAATTATGAACCCTATTTCATTTTTCGGAAATACGAACCCTATTTCATTTTCGGAAATACGAACCTTATTTCATTTTCGGAAATACGAACCTTATTTCATTTTCGGAAATACGAACCCTATTTCATTTTCGGAAATACGAACCCTTTTTCATTTTCGGAAATACGAACCTTATTTTATTTTCGGAAATACGAACCCTTTTTCATTTTCGGAAATACGAACCCTTTTTCATTTTCGGAAATACGAACCTTCGGAATTATGAACCCTTTTTCATTTTCGGAAATACGAACCTTCGGAAATATGAACCCTATTTCATTTTCGGAATTATGAACCTTCGGATAAACGAACCTTCGGATAAACGAACCTTCGGAATAACGAACCTTCGGAATAATGCAACAAATGTTCGGAATTACGAACCCTTTTTCATTTTCGGAATTATGAACCCCCAGGCATGGGAAATTAGTGTTTCGGAAATACGAACCTTCGGAAATACGAACCTTCGGAAAAACGAACCTTCGGAAAAACGAGATGCCCCCGTTTATGGGTATGTAGTTTTATGAGTATTTTAAGCTTGGACCCTTCTTGGTCCAGTGAGTGATGTTTAGTATATTTTCCCCATCATGCAGCCATCATCAACATACTTCAGGGCCACCCAGCTGTGTGCAAAATAATTTTTCACTTTCATCTCTAAATTACTTACAAGGGTCATGAACCTTTCGAGCAGAGGGAGGACATTTCCATTTTTACTGGTGTGTCACTTTTTTTACGCACCTCTGCCGCTCTCAAGACTCAGTTTCTTACCTACTCTCAAATCCCCATATTCCAATTCTATACAATTCTGGCTGAATTTCCACTCTCATGACTCTATTTATTTTTAGATTCTAGCTCACAAATCTGTAACAAAATCGAATTCACCTCCCAATTCCCTCAATTTTTCAGGAAAAATCTGCTTGCAAGACCTTACTTTTGAAAATCAGTGCGGCACATACATGTACCCACCTAAGAAAGTTGGGTGCCACCCACCCCCACCATATGCAATTTAATTTAAACATTTTTTTAAAGACTTGATCTTGTTTTTGTGTGTCTGATACGTGTGATGATACTGTACCTATGAAAGATTGATGAAACATTTGTCTGATCAACCAAAACTATACTTTAGCCAAGATAATAACCAGCCAATTTTACCTGATTGATAGAACTGTGTACTGGTCTTCTTTATAGATGATCTGCTTTTACCTGTATGACTTCTGCTTGTGTGTCATTTTTCATACAAACAAACACATACATGTGCATCTTTATGAAGGTACAATTACATACTTGTGTAATTTCTTATGTGCCTTTTGCTAAGTGTGACATTTTAAGTACCATTAACAATGTGCTATATACCTCTCTTTACCCCTCTTATTAGATACAAACAGTGCATCCTTTTGCATTCCCCGACCCGACCACTATGCCCCAACCCAGACCATTCCTCCTGAAATTACTTTTTGTTTGCTTTTCTTTCTTGATTGCAAAAATAACTGGATGAAATTGACCCTGGCTTTATAATTTTTAAACCCTAAATCCTTGAACCTTTCCAGATACGACCAGCATTAACACTGTTGGTCAAAGTTAATAATGATGCTTCTCTATCTACTTTTCATGGTGTAGACATGTATATTTCATTTCCAAAGCAGCTTGTAGTTTTCCCATCAACTCATTATCTACCAAAGCCAGATGTGCCATATTTTAAATCTATGGGAACATTAGAATCTCCAAGGCAACTAGTTAAAAATCAAAATAGGAAGCACTTGTGATAACATACTATATTAAAAAAAAAAAACAACGAACAGATTTTTGAATCATGTATATAATTATAATGATTTTTAATTGGGAACATGCTATTTACAAGCTCCGCTTCTCTGCTAGTTCCCTTTCGTTTCCTTTTTGATTATTATTATCAAGAAACAATTCAAACGTGTGTAAACCTCTCTGTGTTATAACATTTATTTTAGAAAACAATATGTAAAACAAAGTTCATATGCGTTATGTTTGATTGATGAGTTTCTTCTACAATGTGAATACTTTATATGATTTATGAACTGGTATCGAAAAATAAATGAATCTTGAATCTTGAATTACATGCATAAACATTGTAGTTTCATGCATGTTAATTGTGATGTCATTTCTTTGTCTTTAATGTGAAAAAAATTGTTTTCTGACATTACTTTATATTTACTTCTTTTTTTTCTTTCAGGTTATAGTGTCATCAGAGCCTATGACTCGCTGAAGAGTGTTGCATCGAATTGCACCCTGAAGGCACCAGAGAGTTTAACATCGGTGACAATGAGGAAGTACATGTCTAATTTAACCCAAGCACTGTCATTGGATGACACACAGCTAGACTGGGTGTACAGGCACCTGGGGCATGAATGTTGTGAAACGGTTTGTTGGGAAACGCTTGGAAGATGTGGACTTTAGTTGTATCTTAAAGAGCAGCACCCCAGCGCAACCAATGGAGGAAGATGAAAAGGACATAGTTGAGGAAAATGAGGAGTTGGAAGAAGATGAGGTGACGGAAGAAAATGAGGTGTCGGAAGAAGATGAGCCTGTAAAGAAAAAAAGGAAAGTGAAAGACAAATGTGAGAATGCAAGGAAATCCAAACCCAAGAAAAGGTCAGGTACTAGAGTAAGGTGGAATGAGGAGGAACTGAATGAAATAGATGAGTTGTTTCCTGACCACTTATCGAACAAAATGATCCCCCGCAAAGAGTATATAGAAGCAGCTATTAAGAGAAGTCGCAAAAATTGAGGAATGATTTGGAAACGGTCATGGACTGTGATAAAAAGCAAGGTTTTATGGCAGTTTAAGCACCCAAAATTGCGATAAGTTGTACTATGATAGAGCAACCTTGGAAAGTGTGAAATGTGTAACAGCAAATTGTTTGTTGCAGATTGGCATAGTAGATCTCTCTTTAGTGAGTAATTTTGTCATCAAAACCACTAGCTGGTCCTTATTTTGGTTTTGGTCTGACGAAATTTACTTCCAAGAACCTAAAACCTCACTTCTTATCAAACTGAAAAATATTTTTGTCATGTATACAGATAAAGTAGTTCAGTGTTGGCTTCCCCATTTAGAGCTTGAATAGAAATTTAGCAAAGTTGATGATGTCATATTCATCTAATCCAAATTTGTTTAATTGTTTTAAGGTGGGATTAGGTTTATTCCTGCTATTGATTAAAACATTCAGGTCAAAGCTGACTTTCATGAATTAAAACATACTGCATGAGAAATGCACTTTGTATGCCCACTTCTGTAATAAAAATGAACTGAGATCTTCTTCTCAATAAGCTGGGGTATGTTGATGAAACTTGGTCGTTAACCTTAGGCAGCTGCTTATTGTCCATGGGCATGCAGACCGTTGTATATCAATTCCTATATTGTGTGTACTAAGTGTCCATTATACGACTCATTAAAGCTTATGACTGCATTTCAGATTTCAAAATTGCTGTTAGACCAGTTTTGGGTTATTTCATGAATACAATGGTTCTATAGTTTGTATTTGGATTTGATAAACATCTTATAAACCTGAATACCTCTCTGATATATAAAGTGAAGGCAAATCCGCTATAATAGATTGTGACCCATGGGTAACAAAACTGCATACTTTTCATATTTGCTGTTTATTGGCTTTATTGATCAATATCCTTTTGAAAGAAAGCGGTCCTTGGTTTAATATTGTTATTGGTTCGTCATATATTGCACATGCCATACAATGACAAACAGGTGGTGTGTGTGTGTAAATTCAAGCAAGTTTACTTGGATAAGTTCCAAGCGAGCCAACAAGTAAATCTAAAGGTGTAGTATTTTGTTGCCCATGAGCAATAAGGAAACTCAACACAAGAGTTGTCAGGACTTTTGCAGACTCCTCTAGGTATTAGACTTACATAATCCATATATTATTGGGTACAATCTCATTATGATAGCTGGAAGTTAAATTGCCTGAAACATCAGAGGTACTGCTAACATTGGAAAAGCTCATAACTACATGTATATGTTAGTGAGAGTGTAAATTTTGCTGGCAATGATAATGTTTTATCCAAGTTTCATCAAATGTATTTGCTTGAAACTTGGTATTTTGTGCATGAAAATTTGCTCATGGCCAACATAGTCCACAACACAAGTGATGATTTGACATTGATTGTGCTATATAAATATGGACAATAGTGGTCCAAATTTGGATGTCAGTTCTGTGCTGTGTCTGGTTAAGCCCTTCCTGCTTTCATTGCATTTCGTTGGTCATGGTTGGTTGATGAAAAAGAGAGATATATATCTTATGTTAGAATAAAATCAAAGCAGATTGTTAAGTTTGACGTCACTTTTTGATTTCAAATTATTGACATCTTAAAGAACCTATAACAATTCAAGTGAGATCTTATATGAGGACGATGGACCCACGGAAGCCACTTGTTTTCAAGTTGATATCATCCATCTAAAAAATGAATAATATAAAACGTGTCAGAGCCAGGGGATGTACATGCATTTGTACATCGTATCTTCAATTGGGGTAGAATGGGTGTGAAATGCATAGTTATGGTATATTTTTAAACATCTGTTTTTAAACAAATTAATGTATGAGAAGAGACAACATATATTTAGGAACTGTTTTCACAAATAAGAAAATATATTTTTCGGGTGATTTAATTTTTCTATCATATGAATGTATTGACCTTGAAACACAAGTACCCCTTCCCCCCCCCCCCCCCCGACATGTATTAAGTATAACAGTTACACTTTATTTTGGCTATTTAAAGGAGGTCAATTTCTGTAGGATGAAGCATTTTAGGACTGTTGGGGGTAAGTCCATGTTTTGCCAGATATACCTTTGGAAATAGAATGGTATGGAAGTATTTTAGTTTCTTACAGAAAAGTAAAAGTAAAAGTTCCCCCCAAGGGGGAAAAAACATATACAGTCGACTCTGCTTAAGTCGAAGCTGTTGGGACTGAAGGAATGGATTCGACTTAGAAAAAAAAATGACTTGTGGAAGGCCAAAACTTACACTAATATTCAACTTATGGAAATTCTACTTAATCAGAGTTGACTGTATGTGTGTGTGTGTGTATTGTCAAAAATTAAGTGTATATCTTCTGAGGCCTCAAAATGTCTTGCTTTTAGCCTTTTTTCATGTTTGGATACCAGCATTCCCACGTTTTATCAGTTGATCACAGGGATGTGAAAGTTCAGATTAAAATTTGAATTTTTCGCTCTTCCCTGAACCTCATTTTCAGATTTTTAAGCAGTTTTAATGCATTAAAAAGAACACATTTTTAGGCCTTTCCGATTATTCAGACTTTTACTTATAGACGCCCTCACATTCCTGTTTAATCATGGGGATAGCTGGTTAATCGAGGGCATTTTCATGCTGTTAGTGAGGTGTCCCAGTGATGTGGCTTGACTGTACTTTGCTATAAAAAAGTAACCTTGTGTTGTTTGCTAGAATCGATTGTTTGTTAACATACTGCATTGTTCTGATATAACTTGGTAGACATGGATTATTCATAATATTGTCAAAAGCCATATACAGAGTGGGTTTTTAAAAAAAGGGAACAGATTCAATCCAAAATCTCATAAAACGTAACATAGATATATTAAAACTGATATCAGGGAATGATAGCATAATCAATTCTCTTTCATTTGATATGTTATTCATTCATATTCAGTTACGGGTGACTGCTCAGCAATCAATTTCATAAAATATATAAAATTTGCTTTTGTCCAAGTTATCGGCCTGAGTTTAAAAAAAGGAAAACTGGATTCAAAACAAAATCTCACAAAACCTAACATGGATTTACTAAAAGTGATATCAGGGAATGATAGCAAAATAATTCAGCTTTCAGTTTGTACATTGGTCATTCACATATGGATGACTGTATAGCAATCAATTTTGCGAAACATATCAAAATTGTTGTTAGTCCAAGTTGGCGTAGTTTAAGCTTCATGATTGTGCTCTAGCACACAGCTCTGGCAACAATGCAGATCGTGCTATACATGCCAAAAAACTTTGACAAAAAGCAAATTTGACACCTTTTATAAAATCAATTGCTGGGTAGTCACCCGTGACTGAATAGGAATGACTAATGTACCAAATGAAAGTGTATTGATCATGATATCAGTTATGTGATGTATTTTTTAGGTTTAGAGAAATTTTGGATTGAATCAGTTTTAATTTTTTTTTTTTAACTCAAGCCGATAACTTGGACAAAAGTAGATATTTGACACATTTTATAAAATTGATTGCTGAGCAGTCACCCGTGACTGAATATGAATGAATAATGTACTAAATGAAAGTAAATTGATCATGCTATCATTCTCTGATATCAGTTCTATGATGTCTGTTTTATGTTTGGAGAAATTCTGGATTGAATCCGGGTTTCTTTTTTTTAACTTGCACTGTAGGCCTGTAAACCGTTTTCTATGTTTCAAAGACTGAAAATATTCTCAAGTGTACATTAAAGGCACAAGTGCACCTTGATGCAATTAGTGGCACACATTAAAGTCCCACACAAAAGTTTCTCTTCAAACACAGTAATTTATTACTTGGTTTTCTTTTATTATTTCAAAATGTAAATCATAACTCATATCAACCAAGTGATATACATAATCTGTTTGTTATAATGCACCATGTAAATACCTCTGGATGGGTGCCATATCATATTGGATATACAGCCTCATGCAACACACTACCCATCCAATGGTATATCTCTGTATTGCATGAAAACAGGATAACTTATCAGTGATATGTATGCAAATTTATTTAGTATGATAAATAGATAAGTAATTATCTTCAATAAAGGTGTGAGCTCGTATCTGCATTGGTGATCTGGTTTCTCCTTGTGCCTCTCCTGTACATGGGATGAGAAATGTGGCCTGTGCTAGTTACATACACCTTAAGCTGGCTGAGCAGATTCAGATAAAAACCAGCATTTGTGAAAATATAAAGAAATTATAAATGTAAGTTAAATATCATGCACTTTCATTCGTATATTTATCATGACTTTTTATCGAGATGTCTGGAAGTAACATATGTTGAATATCAAAGTATTGCACCTCGTCTGACCAGCTGATATTGAGTTTACCTGTTTTTTAAAACAAATAGGTGACGTTACATGTGATATTCTTCATTGTTGCATCATATGGGCTATTCCACAGAAGTTTGGCTAAAAATAGGAAAAAATCAAGTGGCTCTCAGCTGTACATGTATATATATCTGACCGATTTTATTTTGAGTAAATACTTCTTGAAAGGGGCAACAATTTTCATTCTACATTTACGATGCTTGGCCTCTCATTTCTAAATTTGGACAACTAACAGTAAATGCAACATGTGGGACTAGCTGATAAATTTTGGACAAAAACGTCAATTGTGAGTAAACTTTACACATTCAGAGCCAGAAAACTGCAACACAATCATTTGCTTGTTTACTATTGATAAATGTATGGCTTATTTTTTTTTTAAGGAAATCAGAAATATGGCAGCTCAAACATTTTTTAACGTGACTGACTGTCCTGTTTATATATAGATGCTTTCTGTTCATTTAAAATGAATCACCTATATAGTTTCAAAATAATGTTAAAGCAAACCTGAGAGTCTTGTAAAATGGAAGCATGTAAAACTGATGTGAAATCAGCTTCAGAGTTGGCTCACATTCACCTCTAAGTTTAAGTAAAATTTAGGGGGGGGGGTAATTTTGGGTAACGTGACTGCACGGTCGCAAAATGGTCACAAAATGGTCCGCACAACTAACAAAACTGGTCAAGTAGAATGAATTCTTTGATTTATCATTAGGACTTACAAATGTTAATTGTTTAATGAGAGATGCAATCACATTCTCTGTTTCTAAACTTATGGAAGGAGGCTGCTTCGAATGATTGGAAAAGTTACAAAATATAACGTGACCAACGTGGAATAGCCCATATACTGTTGGTAGATGTCTTAATTTAATATTGTGCCAATTTAGTTGGATGTTTGACAAAATTCAAAGAAATTTATTTAAAAAAAATACTAAAAATTTGTGGGAAATTGTCCTTCAAGAATTAATTTCATCCTATTCAAATGTCTCTTTCTTCAAATGTACACAAAATTTTCCCAGTAAATAGATCCCAGTTGCGCCTGTATTTAAACAGCCTCAAGTTAAGTTGTTTTTGTTTTTCAAATATAAGGTGTTTTTGTTTTTCAATAAATAGTTTAAATGATTTGTTATTTAACTTTATACCAGTGATGTTTTATCATTTGTCCTGTTGCTCGTCTTCATGAGTTGGTGATCGAATTGGGCAGTACTCTAACAATTATATTTTTGCTTTTTCTGGCAAAAGGGTGAAATCTCGAATCTGCTATGTATTAGGCGGGTATGCTCGCTAGTCTTAACGGACAGCGCATTCATTATGTCACACGCTATGAATAGCAGTTCTTATGACTGCGCAGTCCTTGACTTATGACTAGCGGGTTTTTAGCTCACCTGAGCCTAAGGCTCGAGTGAGCTATTGCGATGGAAATTTGTCCGTCGTCCGTCGTCCGTTAACTTTTTACATTTTCATCTTCTTCTCCAAAACCCATGATCGGAATTCAACCAAACTTGGTAGGAATCATCCTTAGGAGTAGGGGACCCAAAGTTGCTAAAATGGTACATGTGGCCCCAGGGGGAAGGCCCCCAATTGTAAAAGCTATGTAAATTTCAAACATCTTCCTCTCCAGAACCAGGCATAGCTCAGAATTGGTATTGTGTATGGAGATACCTCTACGAAGAATGAATGTTGTTCATGAAATTTCTCTGAGTGGCCCTATAGGGGCCCTGTGGGGGTAACATACTGGAGGGGGGGGGGGCGCTGCCAGGCAAAATGTACATTCTGATCTTCTCCAAAACACATGATCGGAATTCAACCAAACTTGGTGGGAATCATCCTTAGGAGTAGGGGACCCAAAGTTCCTAAAATGGTACATGTGGCCCCAGGGGGAAGGCCCCCAATTGTAAAAGCTCTGTAAATTTCAAACATCTTCCTCTCCAGAACCAGGCATAGCTCAGAATTGGTATTGTGTATGGAGATACCTCTACGAAGAATGAATGTTGTTCATGAAATTTCTCTGAGTGGCCCTATAGGGGCCCTGTGGGGGTAACATACTGGAGGGGGGGGGGGAGGGGGCGCTGCGCTGCCAGGCAAAATGTACATTCTGATCTTTTCTCCGAAACACATTCATCGGAATTCAACCAAACTTGGTAGGAATCATCCTTAGGGGGAGGGGACCCAAAGTTGCTAAAATGGTACATGTGGACCCCAGGGGGGCCCAGGGGGAGGGCCCCCAAGTGTAAAAGCTATGTAAATTTCAAACATCTTCTTCTCCAGACCAGGAATAGCTCAGACTTGGTATTGTGTATGGAGATACCTCTATAGACGAAAAATGAAAGTTCATGAATTCTTTCTGGGTGGCCCTATAGGGGGTCTGTGGGGGTAACATACTGGAGGGGGTGGGGCAAGTTGTCCGCCATCCATAAACTTTTTACATTTTCAGCTTCTTCTCCAAAACCAGTGATTGGAATTTAACCGAACTTGGTAAGAAGCTCAGACTTGGTATTGTGTATAGAGATACCTCTATAGATGAAGAATGAAAGTTGTTGAAATTTTTCTGGGTGGCCTTTTAGGGGCCCCTGCACCAGATGTGAATTGATCCACCTCAGGTGAGCGTCGTGCCCCCTGGGGCTCTTGTTTGTATATGGTTTTACTCGCTATTCATAAGACTGGCCGCTATTCATTTTGTCACGCGTTATGAATAGCGGTCATTATGACTAGCGAGGTTACCCAATATTAGATAATGAAAAATCATTAGGAAAATGCGCATAAACCAATTTCACAGAAGCACAAACTCACTATAAGTCACAGAAGAATGTGTACATACACTACGAAAATGTTAACTTGTGTGACTAGACAAGGAAAAAAAAGACCCATAAGCTGTGGTTGTACACACAAAAGGGCACACAAGTATATCAGTGTGAGAGTGTGTGTGTGCGTGTGTGGAGGTGTCGTAGTCGAACGGTTTACAGCGCTTGACTGGAAACGCGAAGGTTGGGGGTTTGATCCCTGTTACGGCACCTATGGCCTTTTTGTATATATATAGCAACTTTCCTTTTTTTAATTTACGAGCGCGCGAAGCTAGCGACCAAAAATAATTGTGCCTTTCCGTTGTGAAAAATCATAAAAATAACGTATTTCGGCATATAATGACTGGAATATGAGGATATTCGGGCACCTCACTCCCTGAATATGAGGTGTGAGTTGCCGGAATATCTGCACTTTCAAAATCCGGGGAGGGGGGGTGGGGGGTTAGCTGCAGCAGCCCCCCTTCTCGTACGCCTATTCCTAGGCCTATGTTAAGTACACAGTTGCGATTGATTTTAACTTGCGATTGTTTCAAATAAATCGCTTCAACTCCTTATAAGGGGGGGGGGGGCACTGGTTGATAAAAGCAATTAATTTAGGTCAGAATGTTTTCTTCTCCATGCGTAATTCCTTATTTCTATTTTTTTACGATGAGGATTGTTTTACTCTCAATGTCTTTTAGTGTTTTGTAATTCGTTATGCTTGTAAAAGTTATTTCAAACTTCAGGTCAGCGGTTGTAACTGTTAAAAACGCAGACTGTGCAGTAAAATGAAGCAACTTATTAGAATCTGTACAAATTTATTATGCTGTAAGCAGCTGTATAAAATGAAAGATTTTCATCCATGTTTAGAAATGATGGTATTTTGGCAAAGTTAAAGAACATGTTCAATGATTTTAATATATTTATGCGGCATAGATAGTTAGGATTATTCCCTGTATGATAATTATTTTAGCCCGACTGAAAGAAAACTTAACATTTTGATCCACTATTCTTCAAATTTGGTTGTATGTTGCTTTTAATCATTATCATTATATTCAATTATTAGCGATTGCACCTGACCTATTTACTTACACATAATATGCCAGTATAAAGAGTTATTTTTATTCTTCAGATGCGGTGTGCTACATAGCAGTGGCTTTAACATTTTTGTTATTGCTCACTTGTTATCTTTCTTTTCTTGAATTTGGTTTTCTTAAGAAGTAGCTGCTGCACGGCTTTTGTAAAGTTCTGTTGGAATTGTAAAGTGTTTGAAAACTATCTGCGTCATAGATCATTTCAGATATGCGGCAAACAAAATGCTGTATAGTTGTGTAAGCAAGGTCATTACTTACAGCATACTATGCTGCATTTCATTCATTTACCTCTACAATTTAAGATTTTAATCTGTTTTAAGAAATGTTAATACTTTTGCAAGGTTATAAAACATGCTCAATGATTTCAGTCTGCCCTGCTGCATAAATTGTTTGACATATTTTGCATTATAGTTTGGTTTTACTTTTGTTTCCTTTTATGATAATCATATCAGCCTGATGATAAGACTCCTTCTTTAACTTGTTACGATCCGTCTTTCTTCGGCTTTGGTTGTTTATGGTATCTATTCATTTATTTATTATTATTACTAGTATTATTTGTATTATTATTATTGTTATTATTATTATCATTATTATCATTATTAGTAGTAGTAGTATTATCTGTTTTATCATTTTTATTAGTATTATTACTAATATTATCAGTATTATAATTTTTATTATTGATAATATTATTATTGTTGTTGTTATTGTTATTATTATTATTACAATTGTTATTATGAAGTGGACTACCCAGAATTACGATGACGATGTCATTTTGGATGGAGTTATGCGACCAGACTTACATATTGCACCGGTTACTCTACTATTGCTTCTTTTATTTCCCTTGTCATGATCGTATAATTGGCCTATAGCCTATACGTATCAATAATATGCTTGTTATAATATGTTGTGCTACTTGCCAGGCTATTTTAAATAGCCTGGCAAGTAGCACAACATATTATAACAAGCATATTATTGATACGTATAGGCTATAGGCCAATTATACGATCATGACAAGGGAAATAAATGTAATTACTTCGTCAACATTCAACATAAATTGTGATTAAAAAAATACTATGAAAAGTGTATACTAAAAATAAGGTGGGGGCGTCCTGCATCCCTAGCCCTCAGAGCCATCTATTACAGAGTTTGGCCAACTCGGCTCCATGTAGGTAGCAATATGGCGCTTGTTGCTTTGTTAGGCAAGCACTAAACAAAGGAATATACGCCATGTTGTGCCCAAATAAACCGTTGGCCGAAGTCTGTAATATGGCTCTGTAGATGACTCCCCTCCGTCCCCAAAACAACAACAGCAATAAAAACAACAGGGGACCGGAGGGGAGTCATCTACAGAGCCATATTACAGACTTCGGCCAACTCGGTTTATTTGGGCACAACATGGCGTATATTCCTTTGTTTAGTGCTTGCCTAACAAAGCAACAAGCGCCATATTGCTACCTACATGGAGCCGAGTTGGCCAAACTCTGTAATAGATGGCTCTGAGGGCTAGGGATGCAGGACGCCCCCACCTTATTTTTAGTATACACTTTTCATAGTATTTTTTTAATCACAATTTATGTTGAATGTTGACGAAGTAATTACATCTTACATGTCTTAAAGATAATAAAGTGTCAATGTTTGGCTCGCTGGAATCCAGCAGCGTGGTGCCCGAACATCCTTTTCCAAAGCGGTATATACATTATATAGATAACTTCAAGCCAATTTCGTTGTAGCAAATTTAATCCGGAATCCGATCATTCACTTTCTTCAATACATCAGTATGTATTTTAATCACCGAAGTAATATCATTTTATGAGAAATGAAACATGTATTCCTGAGGCGCTCGCTCTCTACGCTCGCTCACAAATATTGGTTATTATAATAGGAACAATGATAATAATGATAATAATAATAATAATAACAATAATGATGATAATAATAATAATAATTATAATAATAATAATAATCATAATAATAATAATGATAATATTGATAGGAATTACGATAATATAATGGCTATTTCTCTGGATTTTATTATAATTGTTATCATCATTGTTATGATTATTGAGTACGAAATGAATATCTTTACACTTGGCCGTCTTTCCCCTCCTCCCTATCCGAAATACGGATTGACGCCATATTTTCTGAATTTATAACCTTTTTTCATTTTCGGAAATACGAAGCCTTTTTAATTTTCGGAAATACGAACCGTTTTTCATTTTCGGAAATACGAACCCTATTTCATTTTCGGAAATACGAACCCTTTTTCATTTTCGGAAATACGAACCCTTTTTCATTTTCGGAAATACGAACCTCATTTCATTTTCGGAAATACGAACCTTCGGAATTATGAACCCTATTTCATTTTCGGAAAAAAGAACCTTCGGAAAAACGAACCTTCGGAGTAACGAACCTTCGGAATTATGAACCTTCGGAAAAACGAACCTTCGGAAATACGAACCTTCGGAAAAACGACATGTAACCGTCTAACGTACATGTAGATCTAATCGTAACAGATATAATCCTAGAAACTAGAGTCTAGGGCAAAGCACATTACTAGCCTAATGGAAGAAAGCCAGGTCAGTGATTGAATTATGGTGTTTTTTTTTTGTTTTTTTTTTTGTTTTTTTTTGGGGGGGGGGGGGGTCCTGGTCTACTTAGTCTTTACTCTAGTTCTACCCGATTCAACTCATTGACATTGGAATCTTAAAACGATATTAGATTATAATTAAAAGAATAACCCTTTATAGCGTCGTTATCTTTTAGCCAATAAAACTAAAAGTGAAAGTTTGATTGAATTTGAAAACGAAGTTTAAAGTTTAAGAGAAGTCAGGGCATACATTCTTTTTTTTTTTAGTGTAGCAGGGAAGGAAATCAAAATCAAATGGGCTAGCCATTTTCATTTTAGGCAGGACCAAAAAAGGTAAAAAAAAAAAAAGGTAATAAAGAGTATCATTATCAATTATCATTTCCATTTTTTTTCCAGATGGACATGAAAGGAAGAATATGCAGACCTACCAAGTGTTTTGTTCTACATGTACATGTATCTACCCATCAACGCATGGCTGAACGTACTACTACCACTAACTATTGGAGATGACGGATGAAATGCAGGATGCCACTTTATTTTCATTTCCCTGATTGCATGACAGGTATGGTAGTTCTAGCTCTAGAGCTCTAATCTTGGATATCAATTAAAGTGGCAGCTCCATGGTTATTTCAATGGGAATGTTAAGATCCAGTTGAGGAGTTAGAGATTTTAAAGATGGAATGATAGATTGAGCTAATACTGTACTTATAATGTCAAGGATAGATGTATGTATAGCGCACCTTCACCCGCCCCTCCACATGTCACTTTATAAATTCTAATACAGCCAATTCTTTCATGTAGATGCATTTAGCTCATTAGGCCTATTGAGTTGAGGGTTTCCTCTTCGAGATGGCCGAGGGACATTGCCTGGCCCCTAATGTTTATGATAATAATAATAATAACGATAACAATAATAGAACAGGGCCCTCTTGCATAAAAAGTTGCGATTAAACGCAACTCAAAAAAAATGAAACGCAACTTGATTTTCAACCAATTATGATTGAAATTATCCTTTTGGAAAGCCTATATACTTTCAAATACTCTTTATATGATATAAAACCTTCAAATGTAAAAATCAATCAGTATTGAGAAATTGAAAAAAAAAAGGTTAGTTCATCTAGAGAGCCTTACATGTATGTAGAGAAAATTAACATAGCCATCTTTTATTTTCAAGTCAAATAATTATGCCCTCGGTATGTGTGGATCAAATTTCAACCAACAAACTATTAGGACTCTGAAATGTACATTAGTTAGTCATTGTTTCAATGGAGACTCTGTGGTTTTGGAGTTAGGGCACTAGTGTAGCTTGGGGGGGGGGGGGCAGAGCAGCCTGTGCCCCCCCCTTGAAAGAATAGTATATATTGTGCCCTCTTTAGAACTTTTTTTATGTGCCCTCTTTAGAACTTTTTTTTTTGAGGGAAAACTGGCCCCCATGAAAACATGAAATCAAGCCCCCCCCCCCCCCCCACTGAGTGACTTTTGGAGGGCTTGCAACAAGAAAAAAACCCCGAATCTCGCTCCAAGCAGTTCCCCAAAGTTGACAGCCCTGTATTTGTGCCCCCCCCCCCTTAGAAAATCCTGCATACTGCACTGAGTTAGAGGAGATTTGTTATGAAAAATCCTGATGATTTCATCAGGATTTTCAAGTATTCTATGTTGCATAAGTCATCACTTTATAAACTCCCCGAAGTATAACAGGAACCTATAATGTGTTCAAAAATTCCAAATCAAGAAATGCAATAAGAGTTAAAGATGTAATACTTCCATGTAGCAGGTGTGGTCATTTTATTTTAATAATTCAGAATAATATTTATATGGCCCTTTGATATTCATAGAACAAATACATTATAAATATATGTTGTTTTAAAATAAATAGTGGAAGATGGAATACACCATTGAAAAAATGACATAGATGCAAGAAAAGATTCAAGACAAAGGTAAAACAATCGGTTTGTGATCAAATATAATGTAGAGAAATAATCAAGCAGAAAGTGAGCAAATCTGTTTTAGATCGACTGGCATCATAATTGTAGATTTCATCACATAAACTGTAAACATGGTAAATTACATTATTGTGAGAAGCTATGTAATTAAAATTGTTTTTATGAACATTCAAGTAGCAGTAATCCAATAGTACATGTATTTCTTTGCTTTTTCTTTTTTTCAATGAATCAAATCTAACTGCAGATAGAGTGATGAAACAGGACGTGAGGGAGAAATAGAGTGTGAGAGAGAGACAGAGTTAAGAGATAATGGGAGAGATAACATGAGAAACGCAACGATATGAGATAGTGAGAGAGATAGGAAGAAAAAGGGGAAAAGAAAGTTTCCAATATCTCTGCCCCCCCCCCCTTGCCGCATGAGTTTGTGATTCTTTTTGAGATGGGGTGGGGGGGGGGGGGGGGGGGGAGGGGAGAGCTTGTAATCTTGCCGGGAGTTCAATTCCAAGTTTGGCTTAAACAAAAAGAAACAACAAAAAGAGAAAAATAATTATATTTTTCAACAGTGAATTAAATTACGGCACGTAGCTTCTCACTGTTTACATTTCAGTTGTATTGTTGATTATTATAATTATAAAAATGGAAGGCACTGATTCGCCAGTGCTGGTAAGTCGTCAAAATCCATATCATGAATACATTAACATACATGAATAAATTAAGTGTATTTGACCTCTCTCAATGCGCATGCTCGACGCTGACCCGCGTTTTTGTTTTTGTTGCGTGAAGAGCATGTATGCATGTTGGGAGCATCTTAAGAAATGAATAATTCATAGTATGTTAATGAAGGCTTCGGGCGCGTTCAAATCGTGTTCAAATGTCTCTGACAAAATGGCGGAGCTTTAGGGGCCTGGTTGAACACACACGATCGAAATATAGCGCTGCACGTAATATGCGTACGTACGTGCAAGCCAGGGACTTTTTTCCCCCACCGGCCGTGCTTTCATGAAGACCAATCGGAACCGTTTCCCGACCCTGCGTCATGAATTTTCATGAAAAAATGCGAAATCTGCCTAGGCTTGGTTACAAAAAAAAAAAGACGCGTTCCCGGATATGATCCGGGCACGCTAAAATAATCGAAGCGCTTGTACAAACTCCTTTTGTCGGCACAATAGCGGATCTCTTGACTGAATGAACAACGCTTCTAAGAAGCGAAGATGTTGAAAGCTGCGTGCTCGGGCAACAATAGTGAACTGAGCCGGGTTATACGCCTTGGAACAAGCCGGACTATTCAGCAAGTGCTGACCAATAGCAGAGTCGCTGTGACTGCGGCATTGAACATTAGCGACGCTAGCAGCGGTTTTGCAATTACGCTTTGGCTGTGCTCGGCTACCAGCTGATGTCTGTCGTACCACGGAGGGTACGTGCTGTTTAATGCGGTCCGCTAGACGCTGAGATGTACGGCCAACGTAGACGGCTTCACACCGACAATGATACTGATAAACGACATTGCTCATTTGGGGGGAAGGCAGTACATCCTTGCGAACTGCGGGTAGCATTCTATTAGTAGAGAACACGACACGCGTAGCCACGGCAAAGTAACAGCGCGACACTGTATGCTTAATATCGCGCGCATACTTATCAGACACTTTACCTCGCTAAGGTAATTTGAGGTACCTCACTGAGTGCTATAACATGAAAAGGTGAATTCTTCAGTATGAATTTCAATTCATCAATTTTCGAGGTAAGACTATGAATGTTTAGATGAGCAAACTTTATTCCTCTACTTTTGATTAAAGGTATTGAGCCATTCTCTAACAGTACCGACTTATTTTGAAAATTCGGAACCACATCATCGTCATCATTTATAATTTCAGTGCTAATTGCATGCAGGTTGTGTTAATTCTTCTGTATAGCTATCACAAGTTTCTTGTTCAGTCTCTCTGTTGACAATACTTTGACAATTATTCAGTCTATGACTTCCACTGATAATGTAATTATACGTATTGGTGATTATCCGTTGAGTACCATCCTTACGAATTGCAGGTATTCGTGCCACTCCTGTCTGGTAGGTTTCAGTCGGGGGTTTGTTGGACGTTGTGGAGAAATCCAGCCCTTCTGATTCTGATAGAATGATTGGTTTTTGGTTAAGAACAGTCAAGGGAGAACAGTCAAAATATACTTTTTTATTATACAGACAAATAAGAAGATTACATGAAAATGAAGAAATAGATTTTTATCATCTTGGCTTACATGTATTGAAAACATATTGAATAATGCAGGATTCACTAATGTGTGGCTTGCTCAGGGCAATGGATTTAATACTGATTGGATTTTAGGTGCATTACGTTTGAGACTAGCTGATATGTTTGAATAGGAATGGCAAGCAGCAACCTGGTCCAATCGGGTGTGCCTTAATTATAGGATTTTTAAACTTGAGCTAGAATTTGAAAAATATTTATGTCTTTTGAATAGTGCAGATGCAACACTATTATGTAAGTTTAGATGTCGAACACATAGATTACCAGTTAATAACAGTCGTTTCAACTCTAATTTGTTAAAGTTTATGCACACTCTGTAAATCATTAGATATTGGCGATGAATATCACTATTTGCTTGTTTGCCAATTTTTTTTATTAATGAGAGAAAACTGTACTTGTCTGATTTCCAATATACATAGACCAAATACAACATTTGACATTCTGAAATTCTTCTTACAAAAAATGCTTAAATATGTTAAAATTATTATGCAGGAATTTAGATATAAATCCAAAGAGGATGCAGTTGTTGATGCTGTAGATGACAATCAAAGTCAGGTAGTTACACGTAGTGGTATAACCCTATACGTCTAATACTTTAGTTGTATTTACACTGTATCTTATCGTATCTTATCTTATTTACCATTTCGTCTTATTTCCATTTGGCCTAATAACCAATTCGTCTAATACCCATTTTGGCTAACCCAATTTAGTCTAAAATCCATTTGGGCTAAATTTCACTTCGGCTAATTTTCACTTCGTCTACTTCCAAACAGGCCTAGTCTAACAGTAATTTTGTCTACAAGCCACATAGTCCAATATCCATTTGGGCTACACCTACTTTGGCTAATACCATATGGTCTAACTATCATTTGGTCCAATTCCATTTAGTCTAATAACCAGTTGGGCTACTTATCATTTGGTCTAATTTTCATATTCTAATGGCCATTTGGTTTAATTACTATTTATTCTTCTGGCCATTTAGTAGGAAGTTGAGAAATGAAACTTAAAAAAAAAAATTCAAAGAAGTCATCTACGTAAATGTGCATTAAAAGAGTTATTCACCTTGCTGCTGCTCATATCAAGATCAATCAATATCCCTACATTTTATATATTAATTAATGAATTTATTAAAATCAATTATGTAGTATTATTTTTTAGTAATTTAAACATTCATAAGTCTCCTCTTCCGTTTAAGTAGAAGAACCTGATTTTGCATTGCACTTCAAATTATGTTTGTTGGGTTGATAATCTGTTATTAATGTTTCTTATATTGATATCTGATGTACATACGTTAGTGCAAGTAGTCAGTAAAAGCTAGGGGCGGTGCCAGGGTATTTGTATAGGAGGGGCAAGACGACCCACAGACTTGGGGTTTCAACGAACTCGGTACCCTTTTTTTCTAGGAAAAGGGGGAACTTAATTATAAAGGGTGAAGACAAGAATGTAAAATGACGTTTTGATACGTTGCTGTACCCCTACATTGTATTTAATACACATTACGTTTTAAGGATATATTTTGTAATCTTTGCATAATATGCAATTCCGCACTACTTCTTACTTGCAAGCGAGCGACCAAAATTACTATGTTCTTGTTGAAGGTCATGCACGGTGCTTGCATTAAACAGTGATTTCATGACGAATATGCCACAAAATTTCAACCACAATCTCTTAATAAAAGAGATAGGATTTTTATTTTTTATGCTACTGTCATGAGTTACAATAAGGGAGTGCAAGCGAGCGTAGCGAGCAAGCTTCGGGCGGGGGATATTTTAATTGCTGCAATATTATTAAACTTTTGGGCACTGTGTCCCCAGCTCTCGCTAAGGTCCTGCTCAAAGGTGTCACACTTTTGTCATATCAAAACTAAATATTCTGCCTTTAAGCTTATCTGATTCTTTTGAACTATGCAAACTGCTATTTTCAGGGGCGGCGCTACAGGGGGGGGGGGGGGCGGTTTCCCCTAAGATTTTTCAAGTGACTAAAAAGAGAGATAGACAGAGAAAGAGAGAAGAAGAAAAACGAAAAAAGAAGAATAAAAAAAAGAAGACAGAAGAGTATGCAACTATTATTATTATTTATTATTATCATTATCATTATTATTATTATTATTATTTTCATTATTTGTTCATCTGAAACGTAAATTAACTCGCTTTCCAATCACCAAAAAGGTGTATCCTGCTACCCACAAAAATGCCGCTTTTATACTTGTTCACTGCCTTCAGTGGCGGATCTAGGTATTATGACGCCCTGGGCAAACAGTGAATTTGAGCCCTAGAAATGTCACTCTATAGTTCTCTACTCTATGTATTTTATACCAATTGGGGAGGGTCGAATGTCTCCTATTTTCAACAAATCGATTCGTCTATTATCAACCTGTACGCTATTTGTTGATAAACATTAAAATATAGATAATGAAGAATTTTTATTGACTAAGCTTGTTTTCAAAAACGATCTTGTCAATCATTAACAAAATCTTTCCTATTTAACTGTCAATAAAAAAAACCCTTAAAACACAAAGAAAAAGGAAAAGAAAACTCAAGCAAATACCAAATACCAAGTTACATGCAAATATAATAAACCATGCAGTGTTGTTTTGGAAAGAAAATATAACGTAGAAATTAGACATAATGAAAAATAATTTGGTTCACATAAAATAACTACCAGTGTTGGTTGGTTTGTTGGTAAAGGCGTTTGACATGTTTGATATGAGCTAGCTCGACTAGCGTATTTTTAGCACCTGGTCACGCCAAACAAAAATAATAATAAATAAATAAATACAAAAATCATAGCTACGCCACTTGCCCTTTCGTCCCCGTGTGTTTTAATGCATAATTATTCAATTCTCCTATTTTTTTTGCACAAATAATGATTTCCTTGTCAAAAGCTTTTTTTAGATACTGTTTTATTATATTTTCTACATCTTAGACAAAAGAAAAACGAAAAAAAACCAAGCAAGAGTACATTTTTCAAAAATTTCTAAAACGTTTGTTACAAAAGTCTACTCAACACACCCATTCGAGGAAAGCCCCCCCCCCCCCCGGTTGTCTCGAAGTGGCGCGTTCATTGAACTTCTCGCTGGGAACGCGTCCATTCGAGATAACCGGGGGGGGGGGGGCTTGTCTCGAAAGGGTGTGCCCGTTCCCGCTCCCATCCCGCTCCCGCAACCCACCCATTCGAGACAAGCCTGCAGTAAAGGTATGGGGGGGGGGGGGGGGGAAATGAGATAAATATTTTAAATACTTGCTTTTAAATTCAGCCCTTAAAAATCTCACTCCTACCTCAAATGGCCGTTAGGAAGAACTTTTGATATTTTCAGCAAAATCCAAACTCAAAATCTTGTCCAAAACCGGAGAAATCCCCGCCGATTTGTTTCGCGATCGCGTGTTGTTTACATACTGCCGATGTCTTAGACTAAAATCGGCCAACAAAATTTTTGTCCACGAAGAAACTCGGGATCGCAAGCGCACATCGATCTTTACGATCGCGCACACAGAAAATCGGGACTTTTCCGTGTATGCCACAGGGACCGAATTTTTAAGGACAAAACTCTTTTGGGGAGATGTCAGCGCCCGCGGCGACCAGGAAATGCACACAATGACTCCGATAGCTCGTTTCGCGAGAATCAACAGTAAATTACGGATTTCATTTTTGGAAATATCTTTTCCAACATCGGTGAGTTGAATTTATTGTATTTCTTGGATATTTTGTGGTCGGTTTTTGTAAATTAAATGCCGATTTTGAGTGAATGTTTGTGACTTTTGTGCAGTGGTGTTTTAAAAAGTTGAGGTGTATGACTGCCTACATTATACACACGAAGTATAGGAATGTACCTATGAGTGGACAATCCATTTGTCTAAACATGCTAAATCAAATGGCTGTCTTCGACATCGGTCATTCTTTCTGAGGCGCTAATGTCTAGTATGAATGAGTAATGAATGCACTTTCGTATTATCCAGCCCGCATCTCAGTATGATGGGGAGCCCTATGTATGTCTGCGCACCTAAGGTTTTGACCTGAAAAAGAACAAGAATTGCATTAATATTCCCCCAAAGCTTTATATGAAAAAAATCTCATTAAAATTAGAGCAAGAACAAGAAATGGTGGCCATGTAATTTCAATTTCAAGTTCAACATTGAAAAAACAATGGCGCCCATTTCTGCGCACTCATTCATTTTACACGTAGTTCGGGAGTTTTGACGTGAAAAGACATTTTGAGGCTTGTGAATAAAATGTCTGAAAAGACTGTTTTTTCATTATTTTGACTTGTTTTTTGCATGAATACCTATCGCTATGATAAATTAAAGATGAAAAGTTTGTCACTTTGTCAAAGTTTGTGTTTGTTGCGTTGTAATGTTAGGCAGTGTATACAGCCACACGCGTGTGTCTTTACCATCCAGCCATTTGTTGTTGTTGTCTTTCGCTGTGGGCCTATTTCATGCCCTAGTAGTAGTCTCCTTGGTAAACACTTGGTGTTGATAGCTCAAAGTTAAAGAACTGCTAGGTAATTAGGTAATTAGGTAATTAGATCCAGCCACACGCGCAGTGGCGCGTGTGGTTGTATCCGAACCACGTATGGCTGGATATAGCCACATGCCGGCATTAACACCTACATCAGTACATGTACTGTATTGTATATCAGTTATCACCACGTATATCACCGTCATCCCAATCAAAATAACTTAATTTTTCCATTGAATTCTTACATTCTACGCCACTTTAATTTCCTTGAAAAGTATCGTTTCAATTTCATTCTCACCGTCTTCTCTCCTTTGTTCTAGTCTTGTTACAAAGGTTCGTCTGTTTAACAGGAAATTTGTTAAACAGACGACCTTTGTAACAAGACTAGAAATTCCAGGAGAGAAGACGGTGAGAAAGAAATTGAAATGATTCAAGGAAATTAAAGTGGCGTAGAATGTAAGAATTAAATGGAAAAATGAGGTTATTTTGATTGTGATGACGGTGATCAGTGATACATATGTACAGTATGGGGTGATAACTGATATACAATAGGTGGTGTGTCGTGTGTGGCTGTATCCAGCCATACATGGTTCGGATGTAAACACGCGTGTGGCTGGATGGTAAAGACACACGCGTGTGGCTGTATACACTTTATTTTTGATGAAAAATAAACAGCCTGTAAATGTACATGTATTTCATTTAATCTTTAATCAGGTGTTCATATAATGATTATGCTTATTTATGCATGTCTTCCACACAGAACGTACATGTAAGCCTATTTCCTGCGTACGAGAGGAAAACGACGACAATTCAGTGTGCCATAAGGACGGTCAACGATTTATGGTGGTAAGATACAATACATGTAGGTTTTGCATGTTTATTTTAAAATTAAGGTATGTATTCATTAAAAAGGCTTTTGAATTATTAGATTAACAGTTGATTGTGTTGTACCTGAAGTGATTTCATGTTTAATGGCAGAAAAGAAGCAATATTAATATTCAGCCCTACCTGTAACTCTAGCCCTCATCTTCCACAGAACTCTGGGGCTGAACCGTAGCTGTGGTGGCATGTCCATCTTATTTTGGCAGCTGTTTATAATTTTCAAGAACTGTTTTCTATATTTCATTGACATGTCATACACCGATCCCTGCATTGAATACGCTCATTTTTGCATGTGATGTACATGTATTTCATTGAATTTTTAATCTGGTGTTCATACAATGATTATGCTTGCTTATACATGTCATCCACCGAGAACGTAAGCCTATTTTCTGCGTACGAGAGGAAAACGACTACAATTCAGCGTGCCGTGAACTCCACCAAAGGACGGTCAAAGATTATGGTGGTAAGATACAATACATGTAGGTTTTTCATGTTAATTTTAAAATTAAGATATGTATTAATTAAAAAGGCTTTTGAATCATTAGAATAACAGTTGAATGTGTTGTTTATTGATTACGCTCATTTTTGTATGTGATGTACAATGAAGTTACGCAGATTTCTTGCGTATGCAGCGTGCCGTGAACTCCACCAAAGGATGGTCAACGATTATGGGAATTCCCGCCAAATTGATATTTCAATTATCCTGCATGTGTATGTGTAGATTCTCAATATACGTACGTGTGTAATGTGCAATAGTAAACCATGAGACATGACTTGTGTATGTATAGTAGCTACAATGTATATACCAACAGTTGTGTCCCACCTGTGTTAAATGGTGTACTGCAAAGCAATGGAAGAGTGTTTTCCGACATGTCTCGTGATTTTTTAGGTTAATATTTGTCAATATTTAAAGCAAAAAATGATACAAATTAGTTTTGTGGAGTTTATTTCCCTGAAATTTTCCCGCACTTAGTGTAAAACATTGTTACTTTTAGCGCAAAGCACTATGAACAAATGTTTTAATAGCCTGCTGCTGTAGCTCTAGGGTATATGTTGAGGTGCCTGATGCCTGAACTCGGGGGGGGGGGGGGAAGCCAGCAGTAACTGCCTCAGTGAACTGCTGGATTTGAAAGTTTTCACTCATGGTAACAGTTTAATTTTTCATCTTCTAGGGGCATACTGCAGTTTATATTTGATTATAACTTTATCTCAACATATTTTGGGTAAGATGGTTTTTCATTTCCTTTGCAAATGAAACCCCAGAATATGAATTTGCATGTTTGGGGTTGATATTTTTACTAAAACCATTTCACATGACATGTTCTGAATTTCATCAGAAGTTCTGAATTCTGAACATCAGATGTTGGGAGGTCTGCACATGCATGTTTCTGATCGCTTAAATATTCCAGTGGTTGAATTTTAATGCTACGTTGCATGGGTTCGAATCCCATGAAGTTCAAAATATCATCTCCGTACTTTCATTGGTGGCCACAGCATGAAATGAGACCAAAGCGTTCTGTTTATTATTATTATTAGCATTTTGGTCACTTACTGTTACTTGTTTAAATAATCGTGCATGTTTAATGCTAGTGCTTTATGTATATCTTAATTGGATATCTTAAATGGATGGAAGAAATAATAAAAGAGTGAAATATTGAAGATAATCTATTGCATAATAAACATAAAAATAATAGATAGATTGATAAAAATTATAAAAGAATTAGAGTTAGATGAATGGAGGCAATGGATGTAAGAAATCATCGAAGATTGGAATGATAAAATATTGGAAGGGTTAGATTATACATGTATATTAAAGGAAAATAAAATTATGATTAAGACACAAATATTTATTTTCATTCTTGTTATTAACTTTGTTGACATGAGTATTATTATTATAAACATTTATGCATAGAGGTCATTGTTTACTTGAAAATGGCTGGTTATTTCTGATCTGACAATGGCGGAGGCAGAAATCTTCATTTGATGTATTGTACATTCCTTCTCTATACTGATTACAGAGATAGAAGGATGGATGATATAGAAGAATGGAAGGATATAAATATGGATGGATGGAATGATAGAAACTGACATGATACATAGATGGACATAGATGAACTGAAAGAGGATACAGGGAGAGATGAGATGATTTGATGGAAGATTGAAAGGTCACAGAGAGAATAATGAAAGGATATACATGTATAAAGATGGATGGATAGATTGAAGGGAAATAGAAAAAAAACCTTAATAATAGAAAGATGATTAAAGCATGAAGATTACAGAGATATAGAAGGATGGATGATATAGAAGGAAAATAGAAGGATAAGAAATGACTTCAATTTGATTGGGTTAGGGTTAGGGTTAAAAAAAATATAAATGACTTCAATTTGATTTTTTTCTAGCATATTCCAATAGGGTAACACTAAAACTAATTGAAAAAAAAAAGGAAAAAAAAAAAAAGGTCTATGTTCGGGGTTACGGAGGTCTAAAAAAGTTTTAACCGTAACTCTATAACTAGGGTTAAAACTCTTACATGGGGACACTAAAACGGGTAGGGTTATATAATTAAAAGGGGGTTATTGAAACCATTAACACCATTTGCAGCCTAGATTCCAACCTACCCCTACACTGGGTTACAGGTTAAAGGGGTCAAAACGCAGGTCAAACTCAAATTGGGAGGAAACGGTCACTTTTGGGGTACCTAAAGGTCTCTAGGGTTAGGAACCTGCTTTTTGGAACAAAAGTGCTAATAATTTCTTTATTTCTTCATATTTTACCGGGATTTTCGGATATGTTGTAGTTGACGTGTGCCTCTTCGCACCGGCACCAGTTTTTTGTACGTTTTTCTGTTCCATCATAATGATATCATCGCTTTAACCGTCAAAAGACACGCGCGGGTCCTTTTTCTACTGAGTATGGTTCAAGCATAGGGTAAGGAAAACGCTTTTTACTAGATTGTTCTACGGCGTGCTAGTAATCATTTGACGTATGTCTGACATCTAACCCTTTCGAAAAATTTCGTCAAAATCCATTTTGCCCAAAAAATGCAGGTGTTTCAAAAGTAGGTAACAAGACATCTTGTATTTTCCAGAGAGTTTTCACCAACTTGAAATCTACATCCGAGAATTTTTTAAATTTTTTGCCAGAAAGCCCATCCTAAAAGACGCAACATATCCAAATTTCATTAATAACCATACATTTTTGAGGGAGTTATGCCAATTTTTTGGATTAAAAAAGTTAGGGTTTTGGGACTAAAAGCGGCAAAATCCTAACCCTAACCTCATTTTGCATGACTCCATTTTCTTTTTCCCAGCTTGAATGAACTTAATTTTTTTTTTAAATGACGACTAATTATTCATCTTTAAACCATTAAAAGCATTATTGCCTGCTTTAATGGGAAAGGGTATTAATATTACTAACCCTAATGGTATGCAATATGGCGCGAATTGGCCTGAATTGGGGAAAAGCACCCTTGCTGCATATCAACGCAGAGGGCAGCTCTCCACTTTACAAATTGTCATCCCATAGGGTTGTGTACATTGTACCTCTCAAAAATTGAGTTGAACTTGAAGTTTTAGGTTTGGATCGGATCGGATCGGAGAGATGGAAGGAGGATAGACTGAAATTCAGACGAAATTCAGCGTCCCACCGGTCAACGATCATGGTGGTAAGATACAATACATGTAGGTTTTCATCTTAATTTTAAAATTAAGATATCTATTAATTAAAAAGGCTTTTGAATTATTAGAATAACAGTTGAATGTGTTGTACCTGAAAGGATTTCATGTTTAATGGCAGAAAATAAGCAAGCGCCTATCTGTAGCCCTTATCAAACAAAGGGGTGTGGCACTTATGCCAAGTGCCACGCCCCTTTGTTTGCTCTTTTATTTTATTAGTATCGTGCAGTTATACGTGTGCGCAGATATGGGCACTGCTCAGACTTGGCCACTCTAGACCTAGACATACTGTTTAAAGGGAAATTAACCTCTGCGTATGAATTAGCTTATTTTGAATGGTGTAGTATATGCCTCTTATTTGATACATGCAATTTCATGTAAAAACACAGGATAGATATAAATCACTATTTTCCAGCCAAGTTATCGTCTGCTAGCAATAATAAGGGGGCTGCCATTACTTTATGTGTACACGAACATATTTTTCATCCCAAGTAAAATTTCCTTCATCGTTAACTTGTAATTGATTTTTAGAGGACAAATATATATTAATAAAGTCACGTATTCTGAAATGTAAGTTTAGTTTTATGTATTTTTTAAAAGGTCTTAATTTGTTCATAAAAAATATACTTCATAAAAAATATACGTCAAGGACGGAGAATTGACGTCAAGGACGGAGACAATCGTAACAATACCAAAACAAAGCGAGGAATCTGCTTTACAGGATGGCTATTAGAACTCATGGGTCGTCAATTATCTAGGCCCATGGCCAATAACAATCGTAATACAATCAGAACAAAGCGACGTATCTGTTGTAAAGGTAGGCTATTATCAATGCATATGGTACCTAATGATCCGTGTCATGCACAAAATGGCAGCCTCCATGGAAAGACGTAGCAGACAATAGGTGCATCTAGAATATCACGTGGGGTTACTTGTCCTTTAAACACATCCATATGCTGTTTGATGGGAGACCTAAAGGGCAAAGCTATGCACTTTGTTTCCAGCCGCTAAATAGTCATTTTATTCAGCATGTTCAGGTGTTAATGCGAATTTATTTAAATATCTTGGTTCTACATAATTCTGAAGTTAAATCGCTGAGAAAATTACGACGGACGAATGTCAATTAGACCTACCGTACGGCTAGTCCTACATTCATTTTCAAGACTAGTGTCTAGTGATGATGTCGATGCCCGTATCAAATTTTGTTCACAAAATGAAAGGGTCTTAACTAAAGCTACGCACATGTAATAAATGAATGCAAATGTTGATTTTGACTGATGTAAATTTAACGGAATTCCAAATAGTGATAATAATAATCACAAATTTCATTGCTCGGGGGGGGGGGGGTGGATGCTGGGAGGGGGGTTCCCCTTTCCTGCGCGAAGCGCGAAAGCTTTGACATTTGAGCAAATTCGAGAGAAAGATAACGGCTCGTCGTACGTTTTTTTAAAGCGGAAAGTTAGTTCGACGCTCTGACTGCTTTTCAATTATTTGGACGCAATACAGCACTCTATTTAACAGCGGTGGGCGCGCAGGGAGGGGGGGGGGGGGTGTTTCCCCTTCCCGCGCGAAAACTTTTTAGTTATTGAAGAATCGTTTTAGCAAATTTGGATAGAAAGATAACGGCTCGTAGCAACTTTTTAGGCTTTTTGTCTCTCACTTCCCGCTTTTTCGCTCTCTTTTTTGGGGGGGCGTTTTTTTTTTGTTTTTTTTTTGGGGGGGGGCGCCCGCTCCCATCGCCCCCCCCCCCCCCCTGGCTACGCGCCTGAAAGGTTCAACATTTGAAAGAATTCTCTTTCGCTCTCCTTGCTACATGTACATGTACCTACTTTGAAGATAATCTTGCAATTTTCTTGAGCTAACATGTTAATTTATAATAGAAAGGGTAACGTGTATTTAACATCTGCAAAGGTTCAATATTTGAAAGAATTCTCTTTCGCTCTCCTTGCTAAATTCCTTGACTATTGTCGTTAATTTTGTTCCCAAGTTTAGAAGGGAGAATTTGAAAAACCGTTTATCAATGTATAAAAATCGAAACCGTTAAATTTCAGTGGTCGATTGCAAAATATACCACTGGGTCGTATAGCAATGTAGATAAGTTTGGACACTCGGGATTGGAAAAAAGTGTCATTTTATTTTAGGCTGTGGGGGGAGGGGGAGGACAGGGCTAAAATTTAAAAAAGGGGCGGGGCTTGAGCCCTAAAAGTCAAATTAATGGCCCTGGCGGGAGTTAGGGGTGCCAACATTTTAAAAATCCGAGAAAAGCGGAGGGGTCGAGTGCTAAAATGTTGAATCGCTAGGGAGGGTGGAGGCGGAGGGGGTGGGGCGGAGCTAAAGTTAATGAAGAGCCGGGGGGGGGGGGTTGAGCTCTAAAATATTTAAATATGCTGGGAAAAAGGGCGGGGGCTGGGGCAGCGTTCAAGTTCTAAAAAGCCCAGGAAAAGAGCGCTAGCATCTTAAAGGCTGGAGAAGTGCTGAAAAAGCAGGAAAGGGGGGCGGGGGTGGGTCGAGCGCTAAAATATCAAATTGTTAGGCATTGTGGGGGGAAGGGGGCTCTAAAATATTAAAAAGCCGAGGAAAGGGAGAGCTAAAAAACCCCCCAAAACATGAATTGCTGGGAAAAGAGGAAGTGAACGCTTAAAATTTACAAAGCCGAGAAAAGGGGAAGTGTCCATGCAGAACTTTAAAAAATCCCTTGATAGTAGGGAATAGGGGAGGGGAGGGCGCTGAACAAAATATTTTAAAAACTGTTGGGTGGCGCTAAATTTTTTTGAAAAGCTGGGCAGGAGGGGATGGGGATTGAGCGATAAAAAATGAAAACGCTGGGCATTGCATGGGAAGGAGGCGCTAAAATGTTTAAAAGGCGTGAAAAAGGGAGGGTGTCCAGCGCTAAAAATGATCACTGGTGAGGGTGGAGGGGAGGGGCGGGGCTAGAGATTTCAAAGGCTGGGGAAGATTTTTTAAACAGCTGGAAGGGTGATTGAGCCCTAACAAATCGAATTGCTGGGCATTGCCGGGGAAATTAGGGCGCTAAAAATTCAAAAAATCCGAGGAAGTGGGGGGGGGGGGCGGTCGAGTGTTTAAATTCAATATCGCCGAAAAAGGGGAGGGGGTCGGGTGACAACATTTTTGAACAGCCGGAAAAGGGTAGGGGTCTGGCGCTAAAAATGTTGATTGCTAAGAAGGGCGGAGGGGGGGGGGGGGAGATAAATTGTAACAAGCCTAGGGGCGGAGGTTCAGCGCAAAAAAGTCGAATCGCTTGCCATGTCGGGAATAAGGGTGTCAACCTTTTAAAAAGCCAAGAAAAGCGGAAGGGGTCGAGTGCTAAAGTGTTGAATCGCTAGGGACGGCGGAAGCGGAGGGGGTGGGACAGAGCTAAAGTTATTGAAGAGCCGGGGGCGTTGAGTGCTAAAACATTGAAATGCTGGGAAAACGGAGAGGCGCAATAATATATAATCGCTGGGCACTGTGGCAGGGGGGTGGGGCAGCGTTCAAGTTCTAAAATGCCCACGAAAAGAGCGCTAACATCTTAAAAGCTGAAGAAGTGCTTAAAAAGCCAGGAAAGGGGAGGGGGTCGGGTGACAAAATTTTGAACAGCTGGAAAAGGGTAGGGGTCGAGCGCTAAAAATGTTAATTGCTAAGAAGGGCGGAGGGGGGGGGAGGGGCAGAGATAAATTTTTAAAAGCCGAGGAAAGGGAGAGCTAAAAAAAAAAAAAAACAATTGCTGGGAAAAGAGGAAGTGGACGCTTAAATGGTCACTAAAATAAAAAAATAATTGCCCATTTTTCGTAGGAAGGTGTCATCAGGAGCCAAAAAATATCCATCGCACAATTTTTTATGCATTCAGTCATATTTTATAATCATTTGAAAAGTACATTTTTGCTGATTTACACAGTCATAAGCCCCGCCCCTAAAAAAACCCATCGAAGCGACATCGTGATCACGTGATCTGTGACGCATGAAAAGTAAGGGAAAATATTCCACTAACCTATACCGTGCGCGTCCGGAGGCCCCCGGCAGACATTGCGTATTTTCGTGTGTTTAATTCCTCACAATAACTTTGATTTTAGGACACAGTTTCATCAATAATGCCTAATCGGTGTATAGCTGCGGGCTGTAGCAAGACCCCTAAAGATGGTGTAAGCCTACATCATTTTCCTAAAGATGAAAATCTACGGAAATTGTGGGTCGCAAAATAATGTAAAGCTCACGCGGGCAGAGTGGCAAGGGCCGGCCAAGTGAGTGGAGTACAATCTGCAGCGATCACTTTGCCGAAGATGATTTTGAGGATCCTGGCCTGTATTCGGAATTTGGCATGAAGAGAAGGATAAGCTAGCTAAAAGATTCAGCTATTCCAAAGATCAGACTTGGAGTCAAGTCTTCCAATCTGTTTTTCAACGACAGCAGCTGCAGCAGCTTCACCCGTAGACCGAAAATTCTGTCTCTCGTTAGCTATAAAGACGACCTAACGAACGAGAGACAGCATTTTCTGTCTACTTCACCCGTAACTCCAGGGAGCTCCAACGCGTTTGAGCCCCCTGGAGTTACTTCACCCACGGCCTTCTTCTCCGTTTTCTGTGAGAGGTTCAAACATATAATATGGTCGAATTTCCCCTTGCCACTCGAGCTTCTTTGCCTTCCGGGTCTGATAAATCAGAGTTCGTATCTGCATGGCTCAGAAAAGTCCTCCAACTCGGAATCGCGGGCACTTTTCCTCTCTCTATATAAGTTACTCGAATTCAGCCAAAATCTAAGTCAGTACTAACGTACTATGTAAAGCGAAGTAAAAAAAAAGCCGTAAGTGAAATAAACAAAACAAAAGCGTTCACCAGTCGCTATGTACGAGGGGAACATAGTCACTGCCGTAGGACATAGTACATACAGACGCATAAAACGGCTGTGCACGCGTTTATGACCAATGCAAAATTTTCGTTCGGCAAGCTCAGATGGATGAGAACATTGTTCAAAAGAAAAGCTAAAAAACAAACAAGAGCTGTATATTTGGGCAAAAGCGTTTTCTGATCTTGTAGAAAATATATTGCTAATGATTATTCACTCCTAAGATTATATTGATTAATTTCCTTTTTTCATAAATTGTCCGTTGAACAGAGGGGTCAAATACCGCATTCTGTGTACAATATTATATGCTGCAGCCTGCAGATCTTGTGCCTCTTACTTTTCATACGTCACTTGGAGGTTAGCCAATCAGCTCACGAGTTTTAAGGAACGGTCCCAAAACCTCTACTTTTCCCCCTTTTTCGCCAAAACGAGACATAATTTGGACAATCGATTGGCAGATTCGTGATTAGAAGGCAAAACTACATGGAAAGAGCACCCATTTTCTCTCTAATTTAGTCAACCTTTCAATTTTACAAAGCCGAGAAAAGAGGAAGGGATCCAGAGCTTTTTTTTAAAAGCCCTTGATAGCAGGGGATGGGGGAGGGGTGGGCGCTGAGCAAATTTTTAAAAGCCGTTGGGTGGCACTAAAAAATTTGAAAGCTATGGAGGAGGGGGATGGGTGTTGAGCAAAAAAAAAAAAATGAAACGCTGGGCATTGCATGGGAAAAAGGGAGGGTGTCCAGCGCTAAAAATGATCACTGGTGAGGGCGGAGGGGAGGGGGCGGGCTAGAGATTTCAAAGGCTGGGGAACATTTGAGGGGGTCGGAGCTAAATTTTTTTTAAAAGCTGGAAGGGTGATTGAGCCCTAACAAATCGAATCGTTGGGCATTGCCGGGAAAGGGCGCTAAAAAATTCTAAAAAACCGATGAAGGGGGGGGGGGGGGGGGGGAGGGGGTCGACCGCTAAAACTAACTGCCAAATCACTGGGGGGGGGGGGGTAGGTGGGGTGGGAAAGGGCAAAATAAAAATACTGAATAGCCGGGGAAAGGGGGCAGGGTCGAAAGGGTAAAAAAATCCTGAATCGCTAGGGAGTGTGTGTTTGGGGGTGGGGGGGGGGGGTAATGTACCTGGTGTTAAGATCTTGCATTGCGGGGAAAGGGGAAGTGTGTCCCCCAAAGAAGAGAAGGGAGCTGAATAGAAGGGAGCTGGAGAGAGATGCATGGCCGGCCGGGGCAAAAGTCTTACTTCGGAGGGTATGGGAGCAGGGTCCAAGGGCTAAAATTCATTTTATTGGGAGTGGAGAGGGGCTCTGTCCTGAACATGATTCCACAGCGGAGGAAGGGATCTCCAAATAAAATTTAATTTAATTTAAAAATGGCAGCCCCCGAGGTGTGAAATGCGGAATATGCTACTAAACCTCGTCAGCGACCAAGCATTACGCCTGTGCGCTTGCTAAAATATGAGAGAAAAGTCATGACCTTCTTGGGCCACCGCCCTCTAACCCCGACATTGAAGGGTTGCAGCCATACTCGGGATTTGCATCCCCACCCCCACAAAAAACAGCCTGTCTGACAATGACTGGATCCGCCACTGAACAATAGGAGCAGCACAACATACACGACATAATTATACTGGACCTTGCGATCCGTGGATTACCTAGGATCCTGTGTCAATAGTGACGAGAAGCGTCTCTGTACTAGGTTCTTCCTGGGATAGTCATGATAACAATCCTAGGTTTAGCCTAGGATATTTTGTGGATCGGCTGTTTTTAGGGATAGGGGACAGATTCCCTCCCCCCCTCCCTCCGAAAAATTACCAACCAAGCGGAAACTTTTCAGTTAACAGGCCCGTAACTAGGATTTCTGCGGGGGAGGGGGGGGGGGGGGGTTCAACATTAGAAAAAGTGGACCTTCTGAGCGAGCGAAGCGACTGAGTAGGGGTGTCGGGTCAGGGTGTATGCCCCTGCAAGGGTATGGGCATGAGCGTAGTCAGTATTATTTCACAGGGGGTGGGTAAAATGTGAAGCCCGAACATATACTACCAATGTGTAGGATTCCAAATACTACGAGGGAGCAAAGCGAGCGAGAGAAAAATAAAAATGTACTTTTAAATGGCAAAATTTTATTTCATTAGTCACCAATAGTGAAATGTAAACCTATATCTCCGGCCATCTAGCTGCCATATGCAGGAATCATTCATATTAATAAAGTTTTTGGGAAGCGAAGCGAACGGGGGGGGGGGGGGGGCACTTTGCTGTTGCTCTTTTATAGAAAGGTAACCCTAATATTTGGGCGCAATGGCGAAGGGAAGTGACGTGCCGAAAATTGTCATAACATTGAATATTTATGGACCTCGCTGCATGAAATATCTCGTTTATAAGGTTTGCGAGCGAGCGAAGCGAGCGAGGAAAAATGCACTTTACTTTGCTGCACGTTGCGCATTTCAGTATATAAAGTGGACCTAACAAGTAATCGGGTGTCATAACATTGAATATTCATGGACATATTACAATAATATAGCCTACTATGGAAATATTATCGCTGCCTGAAACTTTCTCGATTCAGATTTTTGTGAATGAGCGAAGCGAACGACGGAAAACGCACTTTACTATCTCCCAAAATTTCCAAAACACCTGAAGTGTTATATTGGGGCATCTTGTTATTTCTGATTGTAGTTTCCAAGAAGTCGATGTTTTATAAAATACTCTCATGCATGGCACTCCGGTTGAACAGGCTGTATTAGAGGGCCATAATTTAAGGGCCTGGATGACTCCTGGGTCCGCCAGGAGTACTCCATGCAACTTGAGAGCGAGAAAATTTTCCATTTTAAAGTGAACAGACATTAAATACCCATCTCCCTTTTCCAGTAATATTTGGAATACTACACAGTGGTAGTATATTTATTAGCTGGCAAAAATTTCCCCACTTAACCAGGTCCGTAACTGGGGGGGGGGGGGGGGTGGGGGTCAGGGACGACATATCATACCGCAGAAATTCTGTTCTATTAAAAATGTTCTGTCTTAAGAAAATAAATATTTTGAATTGATTCTGTAATAAGTAATTCTGTACATTTTCAATACCAAAAAAAGTGTACAAAGTTTGCTCTAGAAACAAAATAACCCTATTTCAGGTCTAATGAGGTGTGATGCGAAACGATGGATGATAACCGGATTCCTATTTAAATGCCATGATATTCGAAATATGAGCAAAATAACTGAAGTGTTCGAGCTGAACATTCATGCCACATCTGTGTGCAGTCCCATATACCCATTTATATGTGTCGTGCACGTGCTTCTGAGCGGGTTTGGGTTGATTTCTTATCATTATACCAATCCTACGTTGTGAAAGAAATTGTTGCTTCCAGACAGTTCTTTCAAATGTAATGGCATGACCAGAACTTAACTCTATTTCTAACCTTTGTGACCCTGGAGTAAGATTGAACTTTGACTGACCTTCAGTTCGTGAACTCGACTTAAACTGAAAATATTACACCATATACCCGTCAAATATAATTTTAACAAATAATAATAATAATACAAAGTACTAACCTTCATATAAAGTTCAACTTTGACCTTGAATTTACCCCGTAGTTCCGGTTGCAGGTGTTTATATTTTGTCAGTTATAGTCTGCTGCACCGAGCTCGGCTGTCGGTGTTTAATTTCATGTACAAATTCCCATTCACTAAGACATTAGATCTAGACCAACATTTGGTCTAACGTTCGATCTAGAGCATACGGAAAGGAACTACTTTTGCTTTTTAATGGGGCTGAAGGAGTGAATAAAAAGTCCTACCTAATTTTCTTTTTTAGATAGATTTAATAAATAATTATGAGGTCAGATATTCCGTAGTTAAAGACCCAGAGAATCCACATCATTTACCAGGATGAGCTCTAAATCAACATTTACAATACAAAAGTCATGAAACTTCACGGCTAATCTGAGCCAATGCTTGAAATTTGGCCGTTCGCCCTGTACGCGGTACGCCGTCCGATCGGGCGTCTAGCTGCATTAGCTACCGCAGCATTTTCTGCTGCAAGTGAGAAACTCGAGAGAAATCATATCTAAACATAATGTTCCTGCCAAGACTATCCATTTTTGTGAACTTTCTTACCGCACTCTAGATCAAATAACTAAATAAATAAATATTCTAGACTAATAATACAATAGTTTAGAACATTTTTTTTCCTTCTTTAAAAATGATGCTGACGCCATTGCCAGTGTTAAGCTATCGATGCGCTTTGTTAGGATATCGGTATCAGCTCCTTAATCTGAACAGCGGTGTTTGAGCTCGATTTTAGGAGAATTTTCGGTCTAAAC
>CM046854.1:71393414-71454430 GCA_025617745.1 Heliocidaris erythrogramma
TTGGTTCGGTGTAAAAATGCCAGAGGAAAAAATGCCAGAGGTAAAAATGCCAGAGGTAAAAATGCCACAGGTAAAAATGCCAGAGGAAAAAATGCCAGAGGTAAAAATGCCAGAGGTAAAAATGCCAGAGGTAAAAATGCCAGAGGAAAAAATGCCAGAGGTAAAAATGCCAGAGCAAAAAATGCCAGAGCAAAAAATGCCAGAGCAAAAAATGCCAGAGGTAAAAATGCCAGAGGAAAAAATGCCAGATAAAAAATGCCAGATAAAAAATGCCAGAGGTAAAAATGCCAGAGGTAAAAATGCCAGAGATAAAAATGCCAGAGGTAAAAATGCCAGAGGAAAAAATGCCAGAGGTAAAAATGCCAGAGGTAAAAATGCCAGAGGAAAAAATGCCAGAGGTAAAAATGCCAGAGGAAAAAATGCCAGAGGTAAAAATGCCAGAGGTAAAATGCCAGAGGAAAAAATGCCAGAGGTAAAAATGCCAGAGGTAAAAATGCCAGAGGTAAAAATGCCAGAGGAAAAAATGCCAGAGGAAAAAATGCCAGAGGTAAAAATGCCAGAGGTAAAAATGCCAGAGGTAAAAATGCCAGAGGTAAAAATGCCAGAGGAAAAAATGCCAGAGGTAAAAATGCCAGAGGTAAAAATGCCAGAGGTAAAAATGCCAGAGGAAAAAATGCCAGAGGAAAAAATGCCAGAGGAAAAAATGCCAGAGGTAAAAATGCCAGAGGTAAAAATGCCAGAGGTAAAAATGCCAGAGGTAAAATGCCAGAGGAAAAAATGCCAGAGGTAAAAATGCCAGAGGTAAAAATGCTAGAGGAAAAATGCCAGAGGTAAAAATGCCAGAGGAAAAAATGCCAGATAAAAAATGCCAGAGGTAAAAATGCCAGAGGTAAAAATGCCAGAGGTAAAAATGCCAGAGGTAAAAATGCCAGAGGAAAAAATGCCAGAGGTAAAAATGCCAGAGGTAAAAATGCCAGAGGAAAAAATGCCAGAGGAAAAAATGCCAGAGGTAAAATGCCAGAGATAAACACGCGATGGGTGATGTCAGGAACAAAAAGTAAAGAGGCAAAATATGCCAGCTGCATACTAGGAGAATATAGGTGAAATATAAAGAAGGTCAAGAAGCAGACCTGACATCTGTTTGTATTTTACTTTTTAGACTATTTGGTTTGACTGCGTTTTCTCGTCGAACTGTTGGACTCTGGACTCCATATCGTAGACCTGGCTTTTTTTTTAATCGACGTACGATTTCATTATCCCGAATGGAATTTGGAACGAGAAGGAAGTCTGCAACTGAATTTTAGGTTTAGAAAAGGGAAAGGAGGTATGCAAAAATGACATCACCCTAATGTGGGACAGTCCTTTTGTGGGTAAATATGAACCTTTTTGGAATTATGAACCTTTGGATAAACGAACCTTCGGAATAATGCAACAAATGTTCGGAATTTTGAACCCCCAGGCAATGGAAATTAGTGTTTCGGAAATACGATACTGTGTTTGACGGTTTGCGATCACGATTATACTGATCCGTGTTGTTTTCTTCTAATTCCGATAAAATACATTTACTTTGGCATCTCACTGTAGAATTTAGAAACATCTTTAAATGGATTACTTTATACAATGCCATGTTTATAAAGTAAATTTGGCAGATGGCCTCGCTTTTTTTCAAACCAAGATATTTGTTTCATGTCTACATGAACCTGAAATACAGTTAAGGAGTTGCGCGCACAGTCTTTCGGCTTTACAGGCCATGCAGCATAGTGCAAAGGGACCAGTTTTAATTTGGCTTTAGCATTTTAAAACAAACATAATTGTGTTGATATTTGTTATTTGCAGAATTCTCGTTTTGCTTTACTTTATAACTAGTAAATTTGGCAAGAAAGTGTTTATTAAAGTTTCATAGACATATGAACGCCAATTTTTAATCCGACTTTTGTTCTTTGTCCATTTGTGCTAGTACATTTCTGTCTTTGATGTACAGAGTACGGTGATACGAAAGATGGATCTGATCTTGAGTGAAGTAATTTCTTCAGGTGAATTTCTGTGGGAGATTTTATTTTTGTATTGGGTTTTATCATTAGGCTAAGACATTTCATGTAAAGCCCGCCTCACACTGTGCGATTTCCTGCGATATCGCCTCGCATCGCAGGAAATCGCACGATATCGTGCAGTGTGAGAGGTCTTGCGACGCAACAGCTTGCGATTTTCCCAATATCGCAAGCAATCGCCTCGCATCGCAGGGTTTTGAACATGTTCAAAAATTTTGTTGCGATGCGATGCGATGCGATGCGATTTCCATCTAGTGGACAGAGGAACAACGGATAAAGGGCAGGAGGTTCTCCTTCAAATGTGGCAGGATAGCCGGATAGGCCATCATTATTTAACATCAGCCTGCCGGCCTATCACAATCGCGTGACAAAAGACAGAATGAAGACGGAAACATGTTACGAGATTGGATATAAGTAATAATATAATAATGTAATATAATAATATAAGTAATTTGATGAAATTGTGCACTATGCATTTTTTATCGCACAAATTTTTTGCATATGTAGTCCCGTACATAGGATTTAATTGGAGTGTGATTTCATCGTTTTGCGCAGTGCAGGAATGCAATGGGTCGAACTCGAAGATCTGACTTGAGTATGGCTGTCACTTTGGATGGGAATTTTACCCTGAAAATTTAACTTTATCGTTTTGGCGAACCTCATTTGGTCTGGGATTCTCATTGCCAAATCATACCAGAAGTTGAAGTCTGATGCACACATTTGTACATTATAAATTATCTAGGCCTAAGTTCATGAAGATTAACTAGGTAATTGTGGGACGCTTTGACTTACTACTTAGGCCTACTTTGTAACTCTAATTAAATCTAATTGAAATCTAAAGAAAAAGGAATCTAATTAACCTAAACTATAATAGTAAAGTAAAACAAATTAAAGTAAAACAAAGAAAGTACTTACAAGGCACTAGATTTAAATTACAGATAAATAAATGTAAAAACCCCATGCATATTACTGACCTCGAACAGTCTACTCTAAGCCTAACTTTTTTTAGGGACTACTATTTGAACGTCCTTATTCCCCCGAAATTCAGAGTCCTTATACCCCCAAAATTCGGAGTCCTTTAATCTCAATTCTAACCCACAAAGTACACTCAACAGTGGCAGAAGCAGTGACAAGAGTTAAGGCGGATTCACACCGAACACGACACACGACACACGACACGACAACACGACATGCTACACGACAAACGGCAAAAAATCAGTGCACACCGCACACGACATTCGCTAAAAAGTCGTGCTGGAGAGAGGGTGATGTCGTCTTTGATGATGAGAATGTCGTGATAGAATTTATTTGAAATTCATCATTGCAGTCATCAAAATAATTACAAAGATGAGACGGAAGTTTATATTTTTAAATTTTGAAATCATTTATTCTTGATTTGGATTTTCTAAAAGTTGTTAAATTGTTCATGTCCTCTTGACGTCTTACGTTGGTGCAAGTTGTCGTCTTATTGACGTAATTACAGGACGTAAAAAAGACGAAAACCACGACGTAAATATCACGTAATTTTTACCACTTTCTGCTATCAGGGAAGCCGTTATCTTTCTCAAAAATTTGCTATAAAACGTCAGAGCTTTGGGCGGGAAGAAATTCCCCCTACACCACCCCCTAAAACCGCCCTTAAATTAAATCCTGTTTACGCGGTTGGATCCGTCACGTCTGCCCCCCCCCCCCCCCCAACTGAAAAATCCTGGCTACGCCACTGATTGTCCATGACACAACCGATGATGGTCTCCCCGGCATTAAATCTGACCTCTGTGACATTATATGCACATTTTCCGAAACCTATAAAAAAAAATATATTATTCTCTCTACGATTTGGTGCAGCCACTGAAGGGGGGGGGGGGGAGGGGGTTGAAATAAATGGCCAAGGGGAAAGTTGTGAAATGATAGGACCCCTCACGCACCCTCTCCTTCTAACTGGTCTTATACTTCACAATCTATCTATCAAGTATACTTACTTCAATACCAATATACCTGCAATAACCCTGATAGCAGAAAGTGGTAAAAATTACGTGATATTTACGTCGTGGTTTTCGTCTTTTTTTTACTAGGGCGGGGGGGAGGTTGTTGGGCGAAATTGTGGGGGTCTGCAGCCCCCGGTCTCCGTGAACCAAACAATTACTCTTTTTTTGTTGGAGGTTCAGGTGGTGGTGGTGGTGGTGATGGATATATGGTGTGATAAGGCCTATAATGCAATAAACTAAAAGTGACACTAATTCCGTGAGAAATTTGTGTTTTTACTTTTGGATGCGGGATATGTAGGTTCACGCACAAATAATAAAGTAGACTTGGCCGACTTTAGCTAACCAATTTTTAAAAAAATACAATGAAGGGAACGAAACAAACGAGGGGCAAGCCTGACGTGAATTGTTATGAAACAATATACATATTAGAGAAGAAAAATACAGCATTATACATAATTATGAATTGACACTTCCCTTCCCTGGCCTACTAATATTGAGTGACGACTCTGACATTAACATGTCAGACATTTATATTATCATCTTTTCTGGGGGCCGAGGTGGTTTGCTTGTAGTCTAGTCTTGTCTTCAGGGGCGACTGAGTGACTTCCAAAGTGGAGGAGGGGCGCCAAGAAAACAGGGCACTTTATAAGAGAAATGGACACTTAATTCAAAGGAAGTTGAGAAACTGTCGACTGAAAATGGGCACGTCACAAAATGAACAGGGCGCTTATCAGAGATCAAAAGGGGAAGAGGCACTTTTACAAAGTAATTCCCTTCACTCTCAAGCTTTCTTCTCTCTCTTTAGCGAGTCCTACTTTCTGTATGATTTTATCTTGTTCTCCCCCTTACTTTTGAATACATGGGATGTACACGATGGAACAGCCTTAGTGTGAATCAAAGAAATAGTCGGTCGTTGAATGCTTTTAAGTTGTCACTGAATAACCCTAATTAATAGTTGATCTAAAGACTTTAAATTAAAGTTTGGAAAACACACTTTTCTTCAATCTAATTCTTAGTTGTATTCAAATCTGGATTTTGTGTATAGGTAATATAATTTAATTCTTTGTTAGTATTTTCTACAAAGGATTGTATTCTTTTATCTGCATGTCAATCTTTAAAAATAGATTAATGTGCATAATAAATGCTGACAGGGCTGTTGTGGAAATCAGTTGGGGTCTGTCAGGGTTATGCTGAGTACGTCTCTGGTATCATTTTACAACAAAAATCATACGAACCAGGGGCGGATCAAGCATTTAGTATGAGAGGGGCATACTAATGCAGGTTTGTCAACTTTTGGAAAAGGTAGACCCGTATTTTTTTGGCCAGCTTCTCGAAAAGTCGCTCAGCGGGGGTGGGGTGGGGGATGGGGGCGGTCCTTTATGGTCAAAATGCATACTTTTCTTCCAAATGGGGGGGGGGGGGGCACTTCCGTGCCCCCCCCCCCCCTGGATCCGCCACTCATGACACGAACAATTCAGAAAGATCATGTTCATTGTCAATGTCAATGGACGCCTGTATTGAATATGTCTAGACTGCATGTTTCATTAAATCCACTCATTATCAGAACAATATATTCAATACCAGGACCATCTGATCATGAGTCAAGATACACTGCCTTTTTAAAAACATCCTTTGATTATACCTGACATACCGTGAATTTTGCAACAATGCAAAATCCAACAATAATGTTGTTAAAAAAAGAACCAGAAACATTTTTTTTTTTTGGAATTCCCCCTCCCACACAGATATGGCTTCATTGTATTCTTTTTTTTTAATATTAGAAATAAAAAAAAACATTGTTCTATTCTATTCAACATTTCAATGTTGAAAGCAAGCGAACCAGCAAGCGAAGCAAGTACCTCCCACACAGATATATTTTGCGTGTACTTTTTAAACATCGTATTTCTTTGTTACTTCAAACAACAGTTCTTCAAATACCATGATTATTAGTGAAAATACATTCTCTTTATAGAATTATCTATTGATTTATACCTGTACTATATTGTGAATTTGGAGGTCACACATCAACAATGTAAAATCCAACATTTCAATGTTGAAAAAAAAAGAGAACCAGGAACTGCAATATGTTTTTTCGAAATCCCTCTTCCACGCAGGCATGAGTTCACTGTACTTTTTAATCGACATTGTTCCTTGTTAAAAAACGGCAGTTGCCATAAATGTATCAACACAGAAATGTATGGTCATAAATGGCATAAAACAATACACATATGATACATATCCTAATAAATTTAAAAAGTCACTAAGTTTGGAGAAGTTCCCGTCTATAACTGAATTGTACCCCAAAACCATTGCGACTTCTCAAATATAGCTTCGTACCTATTATAGAAAAATATGCTGGGATAATCTTATGAGACCGACGACCCACGGGGAGGAAATGATGAAACACAGGACAGCCTAACAATATGTACTGATACAAACATGCCCCTTTTCCCCAGAGGCGACCCTGGAGGGGAGGGGGGGGGGGCGGGGGCACAGCACCTCCACCCAATTTCCAAGGACCCATAAAGTGCTCTTTTCCCCCTCTGATATGTGTATTTTTTTCTTTCCATAAGAACACCCTTTCCCCATCCTATCAAGTTCTCCTGTTCAAATCTGATGAGTGCTTATATTTACTTCTGATAATTTCCCCTTTTCCTTTCAATTAAGTCCCCCTTTTGCCACTTTTTAAGTGCCCTTTTTCAAATCTGATGAGCGCCCCTTCTTTCCTTCTGAATAAGTGACAATTTCCCTTTCTTAGAAATGCCCATTTCCCATTTTGACAAGTGCCCTTTTTCAAACCTTATGGATGCCCTTTTGTTTTTGTTTTTTACTTCTGACAAATGTCTCCCCCTTGCCCTTTTCCCCTATTGACAATTCTTCCTTTTTCAAATCTGAATAGTGACCCTCTTCGATTATGAATAGCGACCCTCTTCTTCGATTATGAATAGTGACCCTCTTCTCCGATTATGAATAGCGACCCTCTTCTTCGATTACGAATAGCGACCTGCTTCGATTATGAATAGCAACTCTTTTCTTCAATTATGAATAGCAACCCTCTTCTTCGATTATGAATAGCGACCCTCTTCTTTGATTATGAATAGCGACCCTCTTCTTTGATTATGAATAGTGACCCTCTTCTTCAATTATGAATAGCGACCTTTTTCTCTGATTATGATCAGCGACCCTCTTCTTCGATTATGAATAGCGACCCTTATGATAAACGACCCTGATTTGGTATTATGACTAGCGACCCTCTTTCCGTATTGTGAATAGCGACCCTCATGTCTTATTATGAATGGCGGTCCTTATGAATAATGACCTTGTAAATAGCGACCTTATGTATTATCATGAATAGTGGTCCTTATATTTTTTTATGAATAGCGATTAGCGGTCCTTATGACTATCGAGCGGACCCCCATCATTCTGTCACTCAACAATGACAAAGAAAAAAAACTAACAGTTAGATCTAGATCAATAATTCGTGATGAGATTCTGGATCATATGACTATAAACAAATTGTTTAGTGTCAAGCAGTATGGTTTCTTGCCTGGTCGTTCAACAATGCTCCAGCTGATAAACGTAGTTGATGAATGGTCTAACACTCTGGAGGAAAATGGTTCAATTGATGTGATTTATTTACATTTCATGAAGGCCTTCGATAAGGTGCCCCATCGTCGGCTGCTTGCCAAGATTAGAAGCTATGGAATAAGTGAGTTGGTGGTTAATTGGATTGAAGCATTTCTAGTTGGGAGAAGACAGCGTGTATGTGTGAATGGAGAATATTCCAGTTGGAGTCTTGTTGTAAGTGTTCTTGGGCCCTTGTTGTTTGTGTTGTATATAAATGATCTACCTGACACGATTTCTGAGAGTAGTGTATATCTATTTGCTGATGACACAAAGATTTTCAAGTCCACAGGCCAGCGCAGCGGGGAGCTGGGCGGCCTAGTGCCCCCTAACTGAACGCGGTATTACTAGTGCTAGCGGCGGCTCAGCAAGCCAAACTGATAGTGCTAACTGTCAAGACACTTTATCTTTTTGTTGGTTAAAAGTTTGATCAAAGTTGATTAAAATACCAATCGCGTGACCGAACAGCGCATGCGCATATGGATTTGGAACAAATTCGCTGCGCACAAATCTATCACAGAAATTGTTTGCGATAAAAATGGAAGGCATTGTCATTCAAGTCGCTGAATGAGTGGGGACTTTCAAAGAGTTTGTCGGCGTGTTTGAAGGTGAGAAACTATTATTCATATATGTGATTGTTGTCCAGCTTAATCTTGGGAAGAAATAGATCTACAGTGTGCTCTTTCTTTCTAATTTAAATGGCTTGGGAGCAAGTTCGACCTGCTCGATCTGGACTAGACCTGGCTAAGCCAGGCCCACCGGTAGATTTACTGACTGCGCCTATGGTAGCGAGGAGGCGACGCCGGCGGTATGGCGGTGTGTTCAACTTCGCGCATGTCCATATTTCGCGGACAGGGCAATATGACAAACACTGAAACTAGAACAGTTTTTTGAGAAAAAGATATAAGCACCAATGTAGGCGTAGGCGTAGTCTACCGGTGGGCCTGCCTTAGTCAAGTCTAGTCCAGGTCTGAGAAGGTCGAACTTACCAAACCGCTGAAAGTAGATCACTGAGTAGATCTATTTCGTTATAAGGCTAGCTAGACAACAATTACAGATATGAAAAGAGTTTCTCCGGGGAGTTTCTCATCAAATAAATCTAACCAACAAATGGTTAAACATTTAACCAACAATTTGTTTAAGTTTAATCAACACCATTTTAACCAATGTTGAGCAAAATATGATTAACCAACAAATGGTTAAACATTTAACCAACAAAATAAAACTAACCAACAAATGGTTAAACATTTAACCAACAATATGTTTTAGTTTAATCAACACCAATTTAACCAACGTTGAGCAAAATACGATTAACCAACAAATGATTAAAACTTTTAATCGACCACAGGTTAAACTTTAATCAACAGGCCGTTGATTAAAGTTTTAACCTACAAATGTGTGGTTCACCTGGTAACCCTCGGTTGATTAAAATTTTAACCAACAAGATTAAAAATTTTAATCAACGTTCTAACAGTGTGGTACTTTTTGTGCGGTGCGATAAACTAATTTACACGTAAAACCCTATAGAGATTTGATCTGCAGAAATGAAAAGTTTCTGCTATCAATCAACTAGCTGGGGATAAATGTGACGTCACTTCGAATCCTCCACGCTAATTGGTTGGTGGCCAAAATGTCGTTTTGTCGTGCTGGGAAAATCGCTCGCTGAGCAATTTTCTGAAACGACTAAAAACCCCTAAAAACGTCGTGTACGACGTTTCGAAAGATGACGTGACAGTGTGCACGGTGCCATAGGGTTTGCATTAGAGCGATTTTTCAGAAAATCGTTCATATCGTGGTGTCGTGTCGTTTGTCGTTTGTCGTGTTCGGTGTGAATCCGCCTTAACCCTACACATCCCTGTCGCGCCGTCTGGTCGGGCTATGACATGAGTTGTACTAGGCCTACTAGTAGTCTAGGTCTAGTCTACGTTGTGGGCACAAGAATAAATAATATGTAAGTTGTTCATAGTTGCCTCGTCTAACTCTAAGTTAGAAGAGAGAGAGTTGCAGCTGGCAGCTGGCCGAAGAAGTACGGTATGTACGGTTATTAAAATTATTTGGCCCTTAGGGCGCTGGACCGACGCTTGCCTCGTTTCGGTACCTCAACTTCCCTGAGATATGGGCTCGGCAGCCATGTCCATCAGTGCTTTATACATGCGTCGTAAACAGCATACAAATTTTAGGTAGCTGCTTTTCTCGATATTTTTTTTCTCAATATATAGATGTATTAGATCTATAATATTTGTTAAAATTTCCCCTCTCTTCTACTGTAGGATTCTTTGCCATGCTGGATAAATGGATTTTATTTATATTAATTAATAGGCCGATATATATTGTGCCTCTCAGTTTTTGCACTCTACTAAGTACTATTATCCACAGCTCACCCAATACTAAGCTGAGTTGAGATGACAGGCAAATTTATTTCAGGTTTTTGCTCAAATTTATGATTAAGGATCAAAGAATTCTTCATTATTCAATTTGTTAGGACTGAAAGTGAGGTTTTGGGTATCATTTACCTTGTTCGCATAACAATAAGTGTTTAAATACTTTTATAGCTGCAATGTATTTTACTTCCCATTATTCAAACATAATCTCTTTTTCAGTTAACCCATTGCCTTCTTGAATCAGGTGGGTCCTGTATCAAGTTTTGAGCAAACTTTAGGGAATAAGAGAATTCAGCAGTCAACAGCTACATGTTAATACTTTGAAAGTTATTGTGAGATCTACTTTATATGATCATGATTATGTTGTACTATTTGTTTCAGAATATTCATATTGATAAGTTAAGAATGTATTTTAAAATGTCACTCATAAATCACAAGTAAGCTGGCTACTTTTTTTACTGGCTTTTGTTCCCCCACTTATTTTTTTGCATAGCTCATTTTCTAATTGAAACTTATTTTACTATCTTTTCATAGGATTTTTCAAGCTGTCTCTTGGAAGCTGTTCTGCAAGCAGTATACCATCCATGAGAAACGCAGTGCTATCAACCCTCGATCTTTCCCACAATGCACGCACTGTAATGTCAAAGAAATTGCCTTGGAAAAGTTACTGGTAAGAATTGTTTTTGAAAACAGACTTTTAAAGAAAATTATAACTTGTCATGCAGGTTCCTTTTTTTAACTTTTACCTTGTCTTTTTTCTTTTATTTTGATTGAATTTACTTGTTCAAAAAGATAGTCGTATAATTTGCAGAGAAATGACATGAACACAACAGATATCATAGGGACGACACTTTTCATTCAAATAAAATGCTTAATTTTGATTTAATCTGTCAAAACATATTTTTATAAATGAATAGATTTTCATTTTAATTGCAATTGCACAAAATTATTTTGAATGATTTGCATTCAGGCTGAGCGAAGCAAAGAAATCTCTTAATCAGTTTTTATTCTTTGTCAAACATCTATCCAGTAAAGTGTATTCAAGTACAGTATAATGCTGATAATTTGTTTGCTGTTTGATTTAAGCCGAGAAATGTAATTAACTCTTAGTTACATTTCCCTGATTTAAGCCAGAGAGAATGAGTTTGATTGTAGAGTAATCAAGGGTGTAACTAAACTGATGGATTTAGTTAATGTACCCTTTGTTTCTTTTTATTATTAGCTCTTTATTACTTATCATTGTACCTCTCATGTTTTATTAATGAAGCTGTAAACATCAGATGAAATCTACCAGATGACCATCCTATAGAAGCTATAAATGCCTCACCCAATATCCACCTTGCCAGAGAGTTTATATGAACTGTCATCCCTATGAACTGTCATCCCTCAGAATTTTAGATTTGAGTGACAATGAAATCACAGGTATGTTCTCTTATTTCTCACTCATATGTCTGAATAAATATGAAATGTGAATACATGAATAATAAGGATTGAAAACCAGGAATGAATTCAGCTTGTGCTGGACTTTGCTGGATTTCTGTCTTGTATCGAGCAAAACAAAATTCCCTATTTATTCCCGGTAATTATGATTTTTGGAATCCAGCTGCCAGCCCTTCCCAGGTAAATTACATCCAGGGTTATAACATTATTTAGTCCAAAAGGGGCTGCAGGAAAAAAAAATCCTCAAAAAGCCCTTTTATGTCTTTGTTTTTCTCTAAGGGTGGGGGGGGGGAGGGGGGTTGGCCTCTTCAGTTTTCACTTCACCCCATGAATCTGCCTGCATGTATGTTTGAGTAATACTGGCATCCATAATTTCATGATTCACAAATTAAAATCCATATTTGAATATTAATAAGAACAAATGAAATGACAATACATTTGGTTTTTCTATCAATGAAAAATTAAATACCGTACATGAATTTCAAGCAAATGTGTTGATAAATAAGAACATCTATTTTGATCCCTCGATTACCTTGCAGATCTGGATGCAAGCAACTCTTTGGCATGTCTGTCATTGAAGAAATCAACTTGGAGCACAATCCCATACCTGGTGATACCTACTCAGAACTGTTACAACATCAAACCGTTAATATCTGAGCCGTCTCCTTCAGATATGGATTGAAGGTGGTATTTTCTTCGTTCAATCCCCCCCCCCCCCCCCCCCACCCAATCACCCCCACACTTGGAAATTATGTTGTCTGCAAACACAGACCCTAATTTGACACTTAATCAGAAAATCATTGTCTTGAGAGAAGCCTAATTCAGCTACCTTCTGGTCATGTCAGGAGCAGCTATAGTACATAACATATGGTAGTCTTACAGTGCAGACACTCTTTTACAACTGACCAGGGTTTCTGCATGCATACAGGGGCATTCACAAACAGGGCAATGTTGATTTTCGAAAATCGGTACTAGTTTTTGAGACATTATTCAAAGCTTTTTATGTATGTGGACATGAAATCTCTGAAAATAGTGAGATTCTAGTTGTTATTCAAATTGTGATTACTAACTTTACAGTTAAATTACTTTGCAGGGACAAAACTTTGTCAATTAGCATAATTCAATATCCAGATTTGACCCCTCATAGTTCATAAGGCTTTCCTATACTAAAGGTTTTCTTGACACAGACAGTGACATAACCAGCATATGGTGAAAGCCTATACCCCTTGGCTCAAACTATTTGGAGACGATTCCACTGTCCTGATCAACAGCCTCCAAACCAACTTTGACGGACCCTGGTTTAAAACTGAATCCTGTCTTTCAGATGGCATTTTTATTTCCCCCAAAGTAAATAATCATGTCTGAACAGTCTGATTAATATGTGTCTGTAAAAACCCACTTGTAAACATTGGTACAATCACAGAAGCAGTGGCAGATTTAGGGGGGGGGGGCACATCTGGCCCGTACCCCCACCCTTTTTGGAAGAAAAATGTGCATTGTGCCTCCCTTTTTAGAACGGAAACCTTTCTATTATATGATAATTGTATTGTTTGTTATACAGTATACTATATATTGATGATTCAAGCAAAATTTGCATTTGAAAAATGCAGTTACTTGAAAATTGGGAGATGAAACATTTTTATTTTCAACAAATCATGTGAACTACTGAGAATCCATGAAATAAATGTACAATCAGGAACAACATCTAATAGCACAACTCTCTGTCTCAGCTAGTTGTGATTCAAATGGAAAAAAAAACAACAACACCAAATCCATGCATGAGCAGGGGAAAAATGATTGTCTTTCAATTACATGTATTTTTCTTTTGTTGGGGGGGGGGGGGTAAACTATGGTTTCATTACATGTTACAGGTTTTTAATAATTACTGAATTTCTTTTCTGTTTGTATTGCTGAAAGAAGAAAAAAATATTCTAGTGTGCTTGCACTTCCTTTATACAATGACTGGAAGGCATTCTATGCAATGCATTTTGTTTAGCCTCTGCTATAAAAAGAAAGTGCGAATTGTAATTCTTTAGTTATCAGACAAGTATAATAATGATTAACAATTATTAACAATCTTGTGAAATGAAATTTAAATGTGGGTTTATTGGAATCACTGTGACAAAATACAAAATTTGTATTTCATATTTAATAATAGGTTAACTATTATGTATGTATAAACTGTACTTCAAAAAAACATGTTTATAGACTTGATAAATAATTGTCGATTTTTTTTTCTTCATTCATAACCAGAATATTTATATAAATAAGGATTCACAACTTCAACAAACAACTGAATATTTTTATACAACTTGTTAAATGTCATCAATTTCCAATTTGGTTTTTAGCAGAAAGAAAAAACAAAAAATCCACTCAGTATTATTCACCCGCTTGTACCTTATTTGGGTTATTTAGAGTTTCGCTCTAATAGAAGACCTCAAAAAGTGCTCTCCAAATGTCAACATAAGATATGATTGCTTATATCATGTTTGTGCAGAAATATAATTTGATATTTTCGAATCATTGATAATGAAAAGGTGAGAATGAAAAAAGTGAGAGAGGGGGAAAAGGATACAGAAACATATGAAGGAATTTTATTTAATACTACGATTATATATGGTGTGTTCTCATGAAAGTGAATATACATGTTATGTAAATTTTGATCAAGAAATTATATTATATTTGTATAGCTAATTTGTGTTAAGATACTATTTAAGATCATGATGTGCATAAAACAAGTAAAAAATGGTTGACAATGACAAATGTATTGAAATGCTCCCCCAGATAGACAATTATGTTACTATACATGTAATTTGTATACTAATATTTGTTATAATATTGGTAATGTTTTTTGAGGTATTGATTTGCTATTAAGCAGATATTCCACTAAATGTAATGCACATGGTTTGTTTGTTAAAATGTGTACATACACAGAGGTGGGGTTGTGTCTTCATTTCAGGAAAATGGACCTTGTGTGTTTACTGGAACTATGCTTGACTCACTGTAAGCACATTCTCTCTCTCTCTCTCTCCCTTTCCCTCTTTCTTTCTGTCTTTTCTTTTCTTTTATCAAAATCATTTCATTTGTATTTCCCATAAAATAGAGTAACTTTTCTTTAACATGCAGCTTTCATCTTTCTATTGTAAGGGATATTCAGCACGTCTCCAATAAAGATGCATGATACCTATGTCACGAACAGCTCGGTGTTTCACTCAGTCCTATGTGAATATTGTTTACTGAGAGGGGATGTGAGAGAGTTCCAGAGAGAGAGGGGGAGGGGGTGGAAATAATTATAGTTCTAATAGTCATTGAGAAATATTAAGAGAGCAATAGCGGGGGACAGGAGAGAGAAAGTGATGTGGAGATTTGAGAAAAGATAAGAGAAGCAAAGAAAGAATGATATAGATAGAGAACGGGGGAGGGGCAAAGATCAGGGCACATCCAAACTTTTAAAGGGGCGGGGCACACACAGAAAATACCTGACAAAAAAAAAAAAGATGAATGCTCGGAAACAATTACCCTATTAAACCCATACTTCTGATGAAATAACGCCCAGAGCAATTGTCACAGAAGCAAATGCCGGATCACCGCTTAATTAAAACAATGAACTGATTCTATTATATTCTATTATTGACCATAGACGATCCGCCCTTTTCTTACTGAGCGAATTTTGAAGGTTTGGCGAAAATTTGTCGCCTCCCCCTCCACTGAGCAACTTTTCGAGAAGCTGGCGAGAACAAAAAAATAGGGTCTACTTTTTGACAAACTTTCATTTGCGTGCCCCCTCTTTTTACTCAATCCTGGATCCGCCCCTGATTCATATTATCAATATTTCATTCTGCCAAGAAAAAACCAACAAATCGGTGAATCCAAAATAAACAGAGTTCAAGAGAAGTCAAATGGATGTCGGGGAAAAAAATAACTTGATTAACTAAATAACTATAACCCGCAGTTCATCTTTTCTTTTCCAATCCATCTAACTTTACGTAGCATAAAAATGTATCTCTCCCCTAAATGTTGGTTACCTCATATAAATCTCTATACTAATTTCAATTACTACATAGGCTACACATTCGTTACACATGCGTTTCATGTCATTTTTATTTAAAAAACATAATTACCTTTCAAGTTTTAGGAATTTTGTTTACGTGTGTCAGTTAATACTACTACAAATCGCGTTATCAGTAATAAAGTACGCATGCGCGAAATGCTAAAATCGCACAGTGTGAGACATGCATCGCAGATCCTGTGGTAGCCTGCGATGTCCTGCGATATCGCTTTGCATCGCATCGCATCGCATCGCAAGTGATCGCTCGAAAAATCGCACAGTGTGAGGCGGGCTTAATGCACTTTCGTATTCACATTAATTTAGAATTTCTTTTCAGATGTGAAACCCTTTGTTTTCTTCACATGATGAAAACAAAATGAAAGGGATAGTTCATTTATTTGTACTTTACAATCAGAGAGACATGGACGGAACTGCATTTGAAAATGCTGGGGATAGTACGATGTCAACAAATTTGGGGACGCTTCGGGCCTGTGAATAGAAAAAAGTCACATTTTCTACGTTATGCCTCCCGTCCTCCACAATAGTTTCGAGGAGGGGCAAACATATTTTAACATTTTGCTTCCCAAAGCTTAGAAAGGACACGCCCTCTCCCTCAGGATTTCCACCCATGTAGCCTATGTACAAGAATAAAAAAATCACACAATTTACTCAATCTTAGCTCAAATTTCATCTCAGATTTTCTTTTCTGACAACTTTTTCCTTTTACATTTACAACTAGCATTTTTTACCTCTGGCATTTTTTCCTCTGGCATTTTTGCCTCTGGCATTTTTACCTGTGGCATTTTTACCTCTGGCATTTTTACCTCTGGCATTTTTACCACTGGCATTTTTACCTCTGGCATTTTTACCTCTGGCATTTTTACCACTGGCATTTTTACCTCTGGCATTTTTACCACTGGCATTTTTTCCTCTGGCATTTTTACCTCTGGCATTTTTACCACTGGCATTTTTACCTCTGGCATTTTTACCACTGGCATTTTTACCACTGGCATTTTTACCTCTGGCATTTTTACCTCTGGCATTTTTACCACTGGCATTTTTGCCTCTGGCATTTTTACCACTGGCATTTTTACCTCTGGCATTTTTACCACTGGCATTTTTACCTCTGGCATTTTTACCTCTGGCATTTTTACCACTGGCATTTTTACCTCTGGCATTTTTTCCTCTGGCATTTTTGCCTCTGGCATTTTTACCTCTGGCATTTTTACCTCTGGCATTTTTACCTCTGGCATTTTTACCACTGGCATTTTTACCTCTGGCATTTTTCCCTCTGGCATTTTTACCACTGGCATTTTTGCCTCTGGCATTTTTACCACTGGCATTTTTTCCTCTGGCATTTTTACCTCTGGCATTTTTACCTCTGGCATTTTTTCCTCTGGCATTTTTGCCTCTGGCATTTTTACCTCTGGCATTTTTACCTCTGGCATTTTTACCTCTGGCATTTTTACCACTGGCATTTTTACCTCTGGCATTTTTCCCTCTGGCATTTTTACCTCTGGCATTTTTGCCTCTGGCATTTTTACCACTGGCATTTTTACCTCTGGCATTTTTACCTCTGGCATTTTTACCTCTGGCATTTTTACCTCTGGCATTTTTACCTCTGGCATTTTTACCTCTGGCATTTTTACCACTGGCATTTTTACCTCTGGCATTTTTACCTCTGGCATTTTTACCTCTGGCATTTTTTCCTCTGGCATTTTTACCTCTGGCATTTTTACCACTGGCATTTTTACCTCTGGCATTTTTACCTCTGGCATTTTTACCACTGGCATTTTTACCTCTGGCATTTTTTCCTCTGGCATTTTTACCTGGCACCATTTTTTCATATATGAAGTGAATATCTTGGAAAATAAAATAAACCACAACACGATGATTTGGAGGTTCCAAAGATGACCTTGCTGGCCAGCTGAGGTCTGCACTTGTAGCTTCCTAGAGTGGACTGGCAAGGTAAGGATTGTCTCACTATTATTGACGACAGGAGGGAATGCATGCCTTTGCTCAACTGCAAGGCCCATTTTATTATGCCTTCTGTGAATTCAAATTAAAGTGAGTCATGTTCATTTAGGTATTAAACAATTATAGTCATTAATGGTTTCATGGCTGCAGTTTATTTATTGAAGAAAAAAACAACAACCCCAAAACGGGCACTTCAAAGTATTACATTATTGACATTAACCCCCCCCCCCCCCAAAAAAAAACAAAAACAAAACAAAAACAAAAACAAAAACAAAAACAAAACAAAACAAAAATATTCTTCTCTTAATAACTTTTATTTCATCATCAATTATACGTGGAAGAATAGTTTGGCTTTAAAGTGAACATTATAAATGGACATATTCATACTTGGCCTAAAAAATGTTTTAAAAAATCATTTATTTGTGTATTCACTTTGTTTAAACTGCTTTCAATCAACACTACGCAACTATAGGCTATTACTTTTCACAAACAAAAAGAAGAACAAAATATACTTGTATGAGGGCTAATAATGATATAAGCATACATGAAAGAAAATTGTCTTCCTTTTGAACATAATTTTTTCTCATCCCTTCCCCTTTAAAATGGCCCTCAATGGGGGGGGGGGGTGTTGACACATTATTCAGACAAAAATCGAATTTCAATGTGTACAGACAAATTTGATATCTTTAATGATGAGCAAAATATTCAAACTTGGACAGCAACATAATTTGGAGGGTCAGTCTTGTTTCAAATCGAGATTTTTTTTTTTTTTTGGGGGGGGAGGGGCAGAGTTCTTAAATTTTGTTTAAGGGGTAAAAAAATATTAAGTAAGGGAATATGAGTACATATTTGCATTCAAATATGTAGTTTTATTATTGGTTTCTAGTTAATGACTGGCACGGTGCAAATGTGCCCTCTTCGCGTGCCCCCTCCCCCCACTGGAGATACGCCACTCTTCAGGGTTCGACCACATACTACACAAAAAAATTAGCCAATTACATGTATACATGCATAGAGTCGCGGATGGTAGAAATTTCTTTTCACACACACCAGATATTAATTTAAATAAAAATGATCTAATTTTATTTTTTTTTTATTTTTTTATTTATTTTATTTCATTCATTTATTTTATTTTTTAATGAGTATGTGTGATTATGTTTCAGCTCCCCCCCCCCCCCCAAAAAAAAGCAAGAAACAGAAAAAATGACTCAACCATTAAAAAAAGAGAGGAACGTGCCCACTTCGGAGCCCCACCCCGTTTCCAGTTATCCACAACTGATTTTTTAAAAATGTAGAGATTTTAATTTTTTCACATGGCATTGCAGGGGCACATGGCCCCTTTGCCAACGCCCACCCCCCCCCCCCCGAATATCCACCACATACATGTATTATTATCTCTGTGATCGAACTTGCCAACTGCACAGTTTGAGAAACCTACCCTGCCCCGTCTGCAACTGACAACAACATGATGAACTGTCAGTGCATGCAACAACTTCAAGTTCAACCATACACAGAAATCAATAGGTGGGAATGACTGTCTGACTACTGACGGATTTCTTGTTTGCATACCGCGGGAAGTTAGCGATCATTTTTTTGTAAATATAGACGTAATTTTTCCGTGCATGATTGGAGAAATACATGCCCCAGGGATCATTCTCCTGGGGAATGCACTGAATTTCAACCTTTTTTTGAAGCTAAGTGAATTTTACAGAGAGGTAAGACTTACGGTATCGTGCTAATAAATATCGAAAATCAGCACTCCAGAAATGTTTATAAATTTCAAACTTGAATAAATATCTGAATTGACAAGATTTTTCAAACAAACTACACACAGAGACAGTACAAGAACTGTGCTACATTATAAGCGTCAGTGGAGTGTGTGTCGAGCAACTAGTTCTAATACGATCAACGCATCGACGTCCGAAATTGATTGACTGCGCGCACTGTCTGACTTCTAGCAGGAGTTGTTGTTGTAGTTGAATATGATGGCGCACTTCAATCTCTCCTGATTATACCACAGAACTCCTAAAGACGTAGAAGGCTCGTGCGGGTGCGAAATTGTAGGCATTGTTCGTACGTGATCACGTGATATCCGCCATGTTGGTTAGTCCTTCGCTCTCCGGCCAGCTCCGGATTTATGAAGCTCGTCACGTCAACGGCATTCATTCAGTAAAAATTGTTTGATCAACACTAGGGTTATATGAAATCTTACTGAAATTGCTAGATTTTGTTAATGCTAGTATCCAAATGAACCAAGACAAAAAGAGAGGGAAGTTTCTCTCGAAATACATGAAATATATTATTGCCAGTGTTATCAAATGTTGCTTTGGGCATTTTCATGCTTATTTGTTATTATAGAAATGCAGTCATCATGCACTCTTGTTGCTCATTTTGATAATTTTACTGCACTACATTTACTTACCATTTCAAACAACTTTGATCACTGAAATGATTCTCATGGTTCTGGCAAATGAAAGTGGAAATTTATGTTATTGTATTCATATCCTGATGCAAGACTTCATGCTTGTAAGAGTTCGATATGAGGTGTGCTCATTTCAGTACGTTGTAATATATAGCCCTCAAGAAAATTCTTTGTCTTTACAGATCACTGTTATGATCCAGACATCTGTGTTTTGTTGAAGGTTGTCACTCTAAATAAGAACATTAAAAATACATCAAGTCCAACGAAGTGTCACAAGTCACGACTGCCAAATTGGAAACAAAAGGTAGCTTTCGGAGAGGACTACAACTTAATCATTAATCATTAAAATTCTAATTTGACAAAAATAAAGTTATTACAATTCTAATTCGACAAAAAAAAAGTGGGGGGGGTATAGGGGTCCAGTTTCCCTCCATAATTCTCTGACAAGCAAAAAAAAAATGCATACTTTTCTTCCAAAGGCATCAAAAGCATAATCATCATAGCATTGGCGGATCCGGGGGGCACTTCCGGCCCGTGCATCCCCCCCCCCCCGGATCCGCCAATGCTATGATGATTATGCTTTTGATGCCTTTGCTGCATGCATGTGCCAATGTCCAGTTTTATGCCAAAGTTATTTGCACAGTTGCAGATACATCTATCTTTGATTATTATACATGTAAAACAAACAGCATAGTCATGGATATTAATGATTTTTTTCCCATGTAGGTTACTAAATTATAGAAATTACAAACATTGTCAAATGATATTCCATGGATGGTAAGGACCAGCTTTAATTGAGATGATCCGGGAGCAGTGAATTCTGACTGTAAACAATAAGCACATCATCGTATTCATCTGTTTCTTAATATCGATTAGACACACTCAAAATCTGCTGGATTTTATCTTGACACTCATATAGTGAAGGGGCATGAATAATTAAAAAAAAAGAAATACAATGAAAGGAGAATCTTGAGCCTGGCTTGTAAAAATACAAACGTTTCTTCAAAGTTAAAAAACCAGTTGAATAAAAATTGATTCAAGCGGCGGCTAAGCAATGCGTCTACTCAGAAAGTGGGAGGAGGGTTACAGACTTACCCCCTCCCCCTCCCCGTTCCCCTGCCAATCTGATTAATCCACAATTTTAAAAAGTTCATCGATAAAGTCCTGACTTATATAAGGATTATCATCAAAGATAAAAAGAAACATGGCAGAGTATGTTGAACACATCCTTAATTCAAAAAATCAATTAGGCATCACGGCCCCGACATATGGAACTCCTTACCTGATTCGCTTAAGTTACGGACTTCACTTTTTTCTTTTAAAGCCATTACAAAAAACACCTTCTTAATCAATACAGTAATTAAAGTTACTATTTAATATTGTTAGAGAAAAATTAACCATTTATTGAGGCATCAAATTAAATTTCAAATTAAGTAGAGGCTTTGTACAATCACTCATTTCACATATTGCACGGCCACCTGCACATTACCCTTCAATTCATATTCATCCTTCTTTCTCTTCTCTTTCTTTTATTTTTCTTCTTTCATTTCCTTTCCCGAGGCCGTCATCATCTCAAGCTTATGCTTACGATGTCAGTCTCCTGCATCATTTCACTCTCCTTAGCATAGAATCGCCCCACTATTCTTGTTATTATATTTATATCTTATTTTGTTAAACGATCAAGTAGATTTTTATCTGTTTGTCAAAAGTAATTATATTATGTTTATTACGTAGATTATGTATATTATGCTATTATGATTCTGAATATACTTTACTTTGTACTTATGAAAAATGCAGAAATAAAACAGTGCGAAAAAAAATCAAAGTTGTTGGCCTTTTTATATCAGATGAAACTGTACAAAAAGTATATATAACGTTTTACAAGTCATGTACATGATACCAAAAAAGCAAGTATATTTTTGTTGCTTTTTCCGAGGGGGTGTCAAGAAGGATGAAGGTGAACAAACGAACTCGGGCTGCTTTCTTGAAAGGGAACTAAAATGATAATAGTGATAGAAAAAAACAACTGTTTGATATTATCTTGAATTTGAGAGAATACAATTTTAACCTTTGTGTCCGAAAGAGACCCCCCCCCCCCCCCCCCTAAAATGTACATGATATTAGTTGACGTTACTTATGAAAGAGCAGCTGAACTTCAGTGGAAAAGCCAACTTCAAAATTTCAAGTGATGAAGGCACAAGGCCCTTTATTTCGATAAAGAAGATCCGATATAATATAAATAGGCATTGAGAAGCACACGGTCTGGTGGGTTAGTTGAAAAGATCGAGGACTAAGCAATATGGCGGCGTGTGCACTCGAGCGAATCCTACACCGGGTATTACGGCGATACCGCGATCTGTGCGTTGTGAATGGGTATGAGCCTTCTACGTCTTTAGGAGTTCTGTGGATTATACGCGCCATTCGGGAATTTTCGGTATTAAATTGTCTTGATTTTCTACATTAACTTCGTCTCGACTGGCTCTAAGGCTAAATGGTGCTTTCCCACCCTTCCATTCACTTCTATTCATGGTATAATGATCACCAAGAATTTCTTTAGAAGGATGACTGGATGAGCTAAACAACAAATAATATCTAAATTTATCATTAAATAATTTTCTCCTAAGTTCCAGCGGCAATTCTCCGGTTAACACCTGTAGAGCCTCCAAGGATACATTATTTATAGTCCCTGTAATAATTTTTAGTGCTCTGTATTGTATAGCGTCTAGCTTTTTCTTCAGAGATATACACGCAGAATCATACATTTCACTGCCATAGTCTAAAACAGATAAAATAAGTCCTTTATATATCATCAATCATCAAAATTTCATACTTATTTCCCCATGTAGTTCCTGAAACGCAACGTAATAAATTTAATCTTTTCTTACACTTCTCAATAATTGCGTTAATATGGACCGACCAAGTTAGTTTATAATCCAGCCACATACCAAGAAACTTAAACTGCTCACAATGAGGCAAAACATGCCCATTTATTTTCAAAGCAATGTCTTTCTTTTGTTTATTGGTAAATACCAAAACTACCGACTTGGTGTGTGAAATCTTTAATTTCCACCTCCAGCACCAAATTTCGATTTCATGGAGGGCTTCCTGTAGTTTCTGGCGAACCAGATCTAAGTTGGAACCAGAAAACCAAATTGCAATATCATCGGCATAACATGATAATTTAACTCCACTTTCGTTAATCTTTAAGTCATTCAACATCAAAGTAAAAAGTACAGGACTTAAAGAGCTCCCTTGTGGGATACCGTTTTCTAACACATAATTTTCCGACAAACAATTGTTAACCTTAACATTACAATATCTATTCTTTAAGAAAGCTTTAATAAAACACAATAATTTTCCATGAATTTTTAACCTTGACAATTTTTTGAAGAGACCTCCTTTCCATAACGAGTCATATGCCTTTTCCAAGTCTAGAAAAACAGCTACAGTATATTTTTTCTCACTCAATGCTGAATGTATGTCGGTCTCGAGTCTGATTAAATGATCTTTGACATTTCGATATTTACGGAATCCTGATTGAATTGGGTTTAAAAGTTTATTTTTATCTAAATACCAAGTCAGCCGATTTTTAATCATTTTTTCCATGACTTTAAAGAGGGAAGATAATAACGAAATTGGTCTGTAAGATGACACATCCGTCGCTTCTTTTCCAGGTTTCAAAATAGGTATCTGGACAACTTCATACCACTGGCTTGGAAAACATGAATTTTCCCAGATTTCATTATATAACTCTAATATGTAAACAAGTGCTATTGGGGGCAAGTTTTTTAGCATAATCACATAAATGTCATCCTTACCTGGAGCGGAGTTTCTCATTTCTTTTAAAACGTTCCTCAACTCATTCATATTAAAATCATCATTAATACAGTCATCACCCATAATGTGGGTAAATAGAGCATCATCAATTTCATTATCGTTTACGGAAAATGATCTATCAATAGATTTGAAAAAGGATGCCACGGCGTTTGCTTTATCTTTAGACTCACTTACCATATTACCATCAACGATTAGATTGTGAAAAATGTGAGTGTTCTTTGTGCTGTCTCGCATTCCTTTCACCTGTTTCCACACTTTCCCTATGTCTGTAAATCTATTCATTCTAGCACAGTATTGAGACCAATAGTCGAAACGAGCCCTTCTCTGTACCTTCTGTGCAAAGGCTTTCTTTTGTAAGTATTGTTTAACATCATTTATGTCATAATACCTTTTTAATCTGTTTTTAATATGATTCCTCTCCGCAACTGCTTTTTGACACTCCTCGTTCCACCAAGGAGTTATTTTACTTCTTTTCCCCCTCCTAGTCGAACTCGACGAATGTACCTGTTTGACGCATTCAGAATAAAATTAACAATGGCGTTGTATCGACTATGAATATCTAATTTAAAGTCACTATTATACTCTTGATTTGATAATTCCTCTTTTATTGCATTTCTATACCCTTCCCAATTTACATTTCTAAAACTCCATCTAAATCCGATATCTGTGTATTCATGTATAATCGTATTGCCCGACTGTTTCAATTTAATAACAATCGCATTGTGATCACTGCCAAAGTTGTTAGACCGTACTTCCCACTCCATTTTACACGCTAGTTCCTTGGAAACTATAGATAAATCTAACATGGAATGTGTTCCAAAATGAGGGTCTAACCTCGTTGGAGAACCGTCATTTAGCAATGCTAGATCATGATCTTCCATAAAAGTCTCTACGGTTCTGCCGTTTGCATCTAATTTACTGCTCCCCCAGAGTGGGTTGTGGCTATTAAAGTCGCCCAGAATTATGATCCTCCCTGGCACATTTCTAACCATTTCATTTAATTCTTCCACTTCAATCTTTTTACATGGATTATAATAATTAAAAATTGAAATGATCCCTTTCTTTGAAAAAATATCAACTCTTTGGTATTCGATATTCCCTTTAACATTCATAACCTGGAAAGTAATATCCTTTTTTAAATATATAACTAGACCACCTCTTCTACCATCCGGTCTATTTCTACAGACACAAATGTAATTCGGAATAAAAGACACATTATAATCATTAAACCATGTTTCCTGAATGCACATAATATCTGGGTTAGAACCCAGTAAATTATTATCAAATATTGACGTTAAAAAGTCCGCACCATGTGAAATCATACCTTGTGCATTCCATTGTAGTATAGTTATATCTGAAACGGGCTGTGTCATTTAAGGCGGCTTTTTACCATTTCCATGATAATGTCCGCCTTTAAAAAATCTTTACCCGCTTTGACAGCAGCTTCCACAAATTGATCATCGTTCTCAGAAAGAAGTAACTTACGTATCGCAACCAGAATAAACATAATCAAATCTAATGATGTCACATTATTGGGAAAGCCAGTTTGATTAATATTTGAAGAACCCTGCTCAGACTCCCCGTATCTTTCCCGCCTTTTCTCTTTTCTCTTGTGTACTTGAGCCGCAGGTGGGATATGGGAGTGAGGGCTTGTTTCATGTCCAGGACTCTGTAATTTTAAGTTGGAATCTAATTTGTTCTGTTTACTTTGAGGGTTCTCTTTGGAGTTACTCGTGTTGACTGTGTTATTAGTTGTCTCTACAACATTTACATTTTTCTGAGTGCGATACACTTTTGTCGCTTGCGCGTATGTGAGCTTTTCATTCAGTTTAATTGTTTGTATTTGCTTAGCTTCTATATAAGATTTGCATCCTTGATAGGCAGCTGAGTGATCATCTCCACATCTAAAGCACTTCCTGTTTTCCTTTTGTGCGCAAGCGTCAAATTCATGTTCGCCTCCGCATCTCACGCAACGTATTTTACCCCTACAATTATCTTTCATATGACCAAATAGTTGGCACTTATGACACCTTGTCACGGGTGGGACAAAGTTATCCACACGCCTAATCTCATAGAGAAAATTTACAGCATCCGGTTTACTTTTACCTTTGAAAGTAATAAGTACCGATGGAGTGGGTACCATTTCTCCATTGATCTTCTTCCTAAATCGCTTAGCATTTATTACATTCTGTTCTCTTAATACATCTGCTATTTCTTCATTGCTGATTTGAGTATCGATTCTATGGATGACCCCTTTCGTTGTAACCACCTGATCTTCTTCATAACGTGTAACTTTTACGTCTAAACCAGCCAACTGTGTTAACTGTAACAGGGTTATAATTTGTTTCTCATTCTCACATGTCAAAATCAACATATTTTTTACTTTAACCATACCTACAAGTTTTCCAACGAGATCATGAATTTCTCTGTAAACCCGCACTTGATTAGCACTGCATACATTTTTTTCCAGACCAACAATGACCACTTTCCTACTTGAATGCGTTGGAGTTGAGAATTTAGGAATCTTCTTGTTCTTCGTATTTAACATACCATCGCTATTGCTTCTTACCCTTGCCCTTTTCTTGGATCTGACAGAATTTCTGTTCATTGCCGTTTTCCATGAACAATTTGAATCGTCATCACTCTCCTCACGGAGAGTGTGACAATCGGAAGATAATACCTCCGGTGTATCCCGAAATTTTGGATTATCTGCTGCATTAATGTAATCCTCTTCTCCTGAGGACAAAGAACTAGAGGACGCCATATCTCATGCGCATGTTAATGAATTAATCAACCTCTTACCTGTTATTGTAATGTTATTAATACGTGGAGAAAAGTATGAGAATGAGTGACAATATCACCATGGGAACGCCTGTGGGTAACCCCAGCCTCAGCCTCCACTAACTAGGCGACTGGAACGAAGTCAGATTTCGCCAGAAGCTATAAGAAGTAGACTGGACAGAAGCCAAAGATGGGTGTAGGTCGAAGGGCTGGTGTCGGCTACTTGTTGGCACCGTTGCCGCTGGGTGTAGTGGAGGAGCAGATTTAATTTTCCCGCCAAAATGTCTATGGATAAATAACGCAGCTACGGAGCTCTTGAAAAAGTCGCCCGCTCAAGATTATGCTGGATTCATACAGCAAGCGGTATGAATGAAGGCGTCGTCTGCTGAGCATGTTAACGGTATACAGTCTAGCTAGCGTCAGCGTAGGATTACGGTACTTACCAACGAACGTAGAGGGCGGCAACACTTTGCAGTCTTGCTATGAGGAAGGTTCACTTCTTACGCGCAAGCAGTTGAAGTGCGCGCACATTTTGGTAGGCATGCCAACGAAACCATAAATCGGAGTAATACAATGACGAATTGATAGCGACATGAAGACAAAAGGAGATACTACGAATAGATGCAGATTTCAAAAAAAATATGTAATGCAAGAATACATTATTTGAAACATTATTCCATTCATGATACCGTGTAAATTTTATTTCTATAATCTATAATCTTATTGTAAATCGGCACCTTTGTGATCAGTGATTGTACCAGTGTGCTAAATTCATGACGTTTTCGGCAAGCTGATTTTGTGACCACTCGCAATGCATTTCGGGATAGGGGTAACCTCTCTCCCGCTGCGGGCGTACTGCTGAAATTAAATAAAATCCATTCGCTGATCCATCAAAATGCGGTATGAATGAAGGCGTCGTCTGCTGAGCTTGTTAACGGTATACAGTCTAGCTAGCGTCAGCGTAGGCGGCTGGGCAAGGCGAGGGAAAGGTACCGAGCGTCATACCATCTCGCTGCCCTGGACGTGCCCGAGGACGTAGCTGTGCTGTCAGGGTATGAATATTTCATAATTTATAATAACGGCTAAACACATCCATAAAAATACCAGCAACAACAACAATGTTAAAGCAAACCAGTGATTCTTGCTGCAGGGAATTTGATTGGAAATTTCGACATGAATTAATTCAATTCATATTATCTTTTATTAAAAAGTTTTTCTATTCATTAATTTTTGGTTATTCATGATTTATTTTTTGTATTATTTTTTATTCATTTATTGAAATATTTAGTTTTTTTTAAATTAATTAATAATCAATATTATTAATATTAGGTGTGTATTTATGTATGTATATATTCATTTATTAACCTATTTCATTGTTATTATTTTTAGAGGAGGGGTTAAGCTAAATTTAATTGGACATCGCCACGACTTCTATTCAGACCTCACCCAGGGGCGGATCCAGGATTGAGTATAAGAGGGGGCACACAAATGAAGGTTTGTCAAGGTAGACCCGTATTTTGTTGGTCTCGCCAGCTTCTCGAAAAGTCGCTCTGGGGGGTGGGGGGCGTTTGTCAACAACAACAAAATTTCACCAGACCTTCAAAATTTGCTCAGTGGGGAGGGGGGCATTATGGGGGTCCAGTTTCCCCTCCATAATTTGCTTACAAGCCACTAAAAAAAGAAAAGAAAAAAAGTCTTCGTTCTAAAAGGGGGCACAAAATGCTCACTTTTCTTCCAAAGGGGGGGGGGGGGGGCAGGGGCCGGAAGTGCCCCCTGGATCCGCCCCTTCTCTCTTTCCTTTTCACCATATCTTCTCAGTTTCGCCTTTTCTCATCTTTTTTGTCTTCCCTCTCTATCTCATACATACACCTTGATCACACGTCCTGGTTCATTCACCCCTGCCCTATATGGTTCATTTCATTGATATAATGTGAAAGGACCTTTATCATGTTCACAGAATAATTTTCAATTACATGTATATCTTTCTCACAATCAAGATTTAAGGTACAATAGTTTATACACGTCGATTCAGAAATATGTTTATATTTTTTTACTTTTTAATGAATATTTTCTTGCATGCAGAAATGAGGACAGTTTTCAGAGAAGTTTAGACATTGTCTTACTTCTTAAATACACGTTTACTTCTTCTCCTTTAAAAAATCCAACATAATTTATATAATTCATCTGCAGTCATACACTTTTTTCATATACTACAATACAATATAGTTCCATCACAGCCGACTTGTCAAGGTCAAATAATATTCTGTACAAATTATGTACATGTACATGCATTAAAAAAAAAAGAATTTCAATCTAAATGAATCATACGTTATTAATTTCAATCCCTTTCCAAGAAGTAAATTATTTGAATTACAATTTAAAGATTATTTACCCACTACAAAGAAGAAATGACATAAGAAATAAATGACCATCTAATTTCTGTTCAACACACACCAATGACAACAATTTTACTCCTAAAAAACAAAGATAATTTTGACAGTTGTAAGAACTCTTTAAATGATCCATCTCCTTTTAGGTTGGTACATGTATATTGCATGTTACTATTATTATAAATCTAACTATAAAAAAAGGGGCAGGAGGAACACACATAGAGATCTAATTAGAAAGTTTCAAGTCAAATGAAGTGTTGAATAGTATGGATTTTCTCAGTAGATAATGAATAAAATAATAATTTACTTAATAATTTATAAATTCATAGAATCAGATAAGATTATTATTAGTTTGTGATACACTCCGGGCAGATTTAATAAAGGAGTGGCCCTGGCAGTGCTTATCTTAATATCATTTAGAGGCCCTGTAATCTCACTATATAGGCCACACAGAAGAGGAAGACCTCCTCACAATAACGAGCTACTATAACAAAATGGCTGCATGTGACTACAACATTTGAAATGGGGAGGGGGTGGGTAAAATGCTCAAGATATAATTGAAGAACTTTAAACTCCTGTTCAGTCATTCTAATTATAATAATATACATGTATGTCCATTTATATAGCGCAACTACTATACAAATATACTCTCTGCCCTTTAAATACCGCAGCTTTAGCCGAGCCGCCATGAAAGGCGCTAAGGCATTTAAGCAATTTCTCCCAACCGGTACCCATTTACTTCACCTGGGTGGAGAGTGACAAATGTAGATGACTGTTTTGCCATTAGCGCTGCGGCAGGATTCGAACCGTGAACCATATGATCCACAGTCTGGTGACGTATACACTAGACCATGACACCTCAACATGCATATTATACTTGAATCCAGATATGATTTTAATATGAAGATATGGGGTAACCTCGCTATTCATAAGGACCGCTTATTCATAATGCGTGACTAAATGAATAGCGGTCCTTCTAAATAGACAAATTACCATTATTCATAACTATTCATAAGAACTGCTATTCATAACGTCTGTTAAATGAATATAGTGGTTTTCTATTAATAGCTGTCCTTTTGAATAGCGAGCGGACCCAGAAGAGATACATGTTGATCAAAGCAGGGGGCTATTTCACAGTAGAGCTGAAGTAGTAATCCATATCTGTTGAAAGAAAAGAGGAAAGATTTTAGAAAATAGCATCCATTGTGTATTTGATAATTAAACAAGCAACAATTAGAATTAAAATAAAACCCTGAAACTTTGAGCTTCCTATTAACACAGTTAGCATCAACTCTTTATATGAAATAGAATAATAAGTGTGAATTCTCAAAAGTACTTAAAGAGGAAAAAAGTTGGACACATAAAATTTTCAAGGCTATTCAAAAGCAACCAAATTAGTAAAGTCTCAAGAAAATTCAGTTGGGATGTTTATGTGAAAAAAAATATGTGTACCTAGATTGTATTGAGGTACTAATAACAACCAGGGGCGTCGATTATGCAATGGCAGTTTCCCCCCCCCCCCCCGATAATATTGAGAGGGCAAATAAATCATTCCCCCCCCCCCCGTAACCGTGGATAAGCTGGTAATTAAGAGGTGTTGAAAAAATCATGTAGAGTACTATTAGGGTGTTTTGCCCCCCCCCCCCCCCTAATCCAAAAACGGATTGACACCCCTCCCTGATAGCAATCTTACTCTTACAGCATATAGACCTACCATGCAAAACTGGAGCAGCTAAGTATTTATTTGTTCCTCTCAGAATTTGTCTTCATTCTCAGCGGTAAGCCTTCATCTTCATCATCATCTGTAAAATAGATGAAGGAGAGTCGTGTAGAGAAGCATTATTATGTATTAAGAAAAAAAAATGAGATACGCTCATCCTCACCCTCGTGATCTTTTCAAAGAGGATAAATACTAACTGCATGTACAATCCATCCTGAAATATTTGTGGATTTTAATAAAAGTGTAATGTATTCACACATCTTATTTTGTTTTGTTTCTGTTTGCATTAATTAATGAAATGTTTAATATAATAATTAAGGGGGACAAAAAATTCTATTTATACTGACATCACTCTGAACATTCCCTAAAGATCTCATAATTTATTTTTTTAAAGACACTAAAACAGCTAATTTAATATTACACTGAAGAAAACAGATCTCAGTGGTGGATAAAGGAAAAGGACAAATGAAATGTCCATTCTCTCAGAATTCTTTTGTTGTTGTTGCTGTTTTGGTTGGACAATGTAAACTAAAAACTCCCCCCCCCCCCCAAGTAAACCGATTCTGGATCCACTACCATTACCAGACATATAATTTTTAGCTGTAATACCCTGTGGTAACTCCTTGGTATTAAGTCTAGGTCCAACTAGTTAGGTCTAGACCTACCTGTTTATTTCTCACGTCTCATCAAAGTCTTTTATAGTAGGACTTTCCGCTTCATCCGGCACCTCCAACAGTTGTTGAGTTATGTAGACCTCTAACATTAGGCTCTATTAGATCTTCAAGTAGATCAGCCACAAGTTAGTTCCTTGCCAAGTTTATCTGAGGGCAGTCAAAGTCAACATGAGACTAATGAATGTGATTACTTAAAGTCACTGAGTGAAGATGTATTATTACCTCTCATTAAAAGTGCTTTGATTCTGGTCTACAAATAGTAGAACCAAGACTAAATATGAACCCCTCTCCCTCTCTCTATCTTGAAATTAAAAAAAAATAAAAACATCATGATGCTTGCCTTTGAGTTTGACCTTGTCTCAAGTTTGTGAAAAGTTACAAGTTACAAATACAATTATCATTATGGTTAACGTTAACTTTGTTAATGTTAGGCCTAAGTTAGACCTATTTTGATCTAACTAGTAGACGATATTAGGCAAACCCGGAGAATATAATAGGGGCCGGTCTGCGCGTGCTGTATTCATTTGTGTGCAAGCAAATGTATTTGCGAGTTTGACTGCATTTCTGGCCAAAATCGTTATGATTTTCATCAAACAACTACAAATCTGAAAGCCAAGAGGACAATATGATTATCACAGCATTAATTACTTGATTTAAAATATATTTGGAAGTTGTTTTGAACTTGATTATGAACTTGTTACATGTGTTCATTTTTGCCTCTGCCGCCTCTCCGCACTGTAAAAGTGTAATTGTAAAACATGGCACGCGCACGCCGACCTGCCCCTATTTTGTGGGTTTGCCCGATATTATTTATAGAAAAATATATCGATGATGATTATCACGGCAAGAATTCCTTATGTCCCAGCCACCTTATTTTTTCATTTTTGTTAAGTGTCCGGTCATCCGAATCTGATCCCCCATCCATCATCATGATCATCATCGCTCCATCCAGCATCCGAACATTTTTTTTTAATTTAACATATTAACGTTACAACTTACATACATGCATGCTAACACTAGTAACACTAACACTACAGCTCTCTCTATTTTATTACCCTGGATTGCCAAATTTGTTTCATCATCATTTCAAATAAGTTAATCTAAATTTATAACTAAAATCAAACCTTGATTGATCCATCGTCGAACTGTATATGTGTAGCAATAATGTACACGGTATATATGCACACTGTATGGACATGGATCGAAATCGAAATACAGCAGTAGCAGCGAAATATAGCAGGAAAACGTTAGCAACCTCACAAATACATATTATTGTATCGATTCAAGATTCAAGATTCAAGATGTATTTATTCAAAGTTTCGCAGCCTAGGAGGCTGAATTGCCATTGAATTTACAATAATGATTAAAAACATATAGATTGCACATGTATGGATAAAAACAATATCAATTTACAATATTAATTCAATTAAGAATAATAATTTAAATTTACAATAGCAATTTCAATTAATACATATAGTAACAAATTCATTTCAAAATAATCAAAATTGATTGATGTATTAACTCTATACAAAATTAAAAAATTTAAAGTATTGTTATATGTGGTCATGGTAAAGATGCCATGCGTAAATCATGTATATATAGTTACGAGGTGGAGTAAAAGAAAAAAAAAGGAGAAAAATAACAAACCGGATAGAGGGAAATATAAGTACAATTTGATGAAGTATTTTAAATTTATCTAATTAAAAAAACAAATTAAAAAACAACAAAACACAAAGGATCCTCATGAAGTACATGTTTTTGAAAGAAATAAAAATACATGGGGGAGGTAATGGGTACCAAATGAGCAACCAGTCACTTGTCAAATTATTAAAGCGAAGTACTGTTTCGAAATAGAGGAGACTGTTAGAAAATATAACATTAGAATTTCAGATTTGGTTTACTCCACAAAAATGACTTAATACCTATTTAGATAATGTCGGAGATAAGACGTGTCGATATTGAGCAGTGGTATTACATCTATGCATGTGAAGTTATCAAACGGATATGGGAAAAAGCGGTTATTAAAGTCATCATTGCTTCAAATAAATGCAGAAATATATATTAAGGTTAAAATCATTTATTAAAGTTATATTTGCTATTTATCTATCATTCAAAAGTCTGATAAGAAAGGGCATGGCACTTTTCCTGTAACGTTCTGTGCGGCACTTCGGGGGTCTGTATTTCCCACTATTTCGGAGCAGTCTTAATTCGGACTGTTTGGGAGGTAGCCACTGTGGAAAAAACTTTTCAAGAGACAAAGAAAATTTCAAACAAAGATTGACACGTCTGTCATACAAGGTTGTGAGACCAGAAGCTGAAAGTGCGTTATCATAGGAATTATACTCCTGACCATAAATGATACGCAGTGCCCTTTTCTGGATGGATTCTATTTGCGTTGATTCGTTGACTGTTAGAGACGAGTGCCACACAGGCGCACAGTACTCAAGTATAGGACGTAAGTATGAAGTAAAAATAATTAGAAGATCATTTCTGGAGAGACTGAATTTTTTCAAACTACGAATCATGTATATTTTTTTACTTGCTCTGGAAACAATGTCAGATACGTGAAGACTCCACTTCAAGTCATTTTGGATTGTGACTCCCAACAGCTTTACATAGTTACAGTTTTCAATTACTTTATCATAGATGGTGATTGGTTCTGGTAATGGGGGGTTTCTACCGAAACAAACTTGGAAGGTTTGACATTTAGCAGGGTTTAGCTTCATATTGGCATTTCTGCACCAAGACACTAATTCCTGCACAGCACCTGATATGCTGCTAGTGGACGTAGATGGACAACTCTCTGCAAGTGTAAGGTCGTCAACATACTTCCACCTAGGCAGTGAGGATTCTTGGAGGGCATCATTCACAAGTGCGAGGAAGAGCAGGGGACCCAAACGTGTTCCTTGGGGAACTCCAGCGCGCGTCACTTGCTGGTTCGATAATTCATTTCTATACCTCACCCGTTGTGTTCTTTCGGTTAAAAAACTCGTCAACCATGGGAGGAGTTCAGGGGTAGCCCCAAGAGAAAAGATTTTATAGATTAAAATGTTGTGATCTACAAGATCGAATGCTTTTGAAAAGTCGGTCAGTACCACTGTTGAAATATAACCCGACTTGTCAGCATGTGTATGGAGAAAGTCTAACAAGTTGACGAGGTAGTGCGTAGTAGATGTCTTAGCCCGATTTCCGTACTGATGAGGGTCTACTTTGCCTTCTATATCACGGATGAGCCACTTACACACATATTTTTCGGCAAGTTTTGCAAAATGGCTTGTCAGGGCAATTGGTCTCAGTTTATCAATAGTTGGAGGGGAAGACTTAGGAATAGGCACTATTGTAGACTCTTTCCACTGTTGTGGCACAACTCCTTGGTCTAATGAAGCATTGAATATTTCGCAGATAGGTGTGGAAAGTTCGAGGGCGAATTCCCTAATCAAACGGGAAGAAATGCCGTCAGGGCCAGCACTTTTTCCTACTTGAAGTTTCTGAAGCTCGCGATAGACATCCCAGGGTTGAACCTGGAGAGGGAAGTTTTCTCTACGTGGGAAGAATGCTGGAAGATTGGATGGTGATAAAGGGGGTATCTGTTCAGCAATTTTCAAAAAACCGTCATTAATTCTGTTTGCAATTTCTTTATCAGTCAAATTTTGGAGACCACCAGGAGTATTAATGACTAAATCAATGTGTTTATTTGATGTCATTAACTTAATATATTTGTACCAAGCTCGTGGATTCTCTCGTTTCAATCGTTGAACTCGGTTGCGATAGAACTCCTGTTTGGCTAAGGTACATTCTCTTAAGATTTGGTTACGAACACTTCTCCAAGTAGGTAATCCTAATTGAAATAGATGTTGACGACGGGAAACCAACGATTTAATACGTCCAGTGATCCATGGTTTATCATCTTCGTGGATCTTTACGCTTCTAATAGGGAAATGGATATTTATAGCTACATTCAACTCACTATAAAATTGATCACATTTGACTTGTACATCATTATTAGCAAGGGCAGGAGACCAATCATGGCTGGTGATCCAGTTGCCAAAGCTACGAATATTAGAGTCTTTCATAGGTCGCATTAACTTTTTGCTTGTTTTGTTAGAACGTGGTGGTAGGCATTTGGGCTTAAGAAGGATACCACGATGGTCACTGCGTCCAATAGGAGCTACTACGTCGACAGGTAAGTAGAATTGTTTAAGATTCGTGATAATCTTGTCCAATATCATATCGTTCCTCGTTGGCTTGTCTACCAGCTGTTTCAGACTGTGTGCGGTAAGAAAAGATGACATGTTACTACGGTTCATATCACCATTGATAAGCACACCGGCACCTGGATGGTTGTTAAAGATATCATCCAAGGCTTCGGTAAGGTAAGTTGCCAAGGTATTCTCATTGTTCATGTTTGGAGGACTATAAACAGTTGCGACGAATATAGATGAAACTGACCTCGGAAGACGTTTTGGTCGGATTTGAGCCCATATCACTTCTAGGTCTCCTGGAACTTCTAAAGGGACAGGTTTGGGCTGTAATATGTGCTTGATATATAGCGCGACTCCTCCTCCTCGTCTCCCATCACGTGACTTCATGAAGACTTCATAATCTGGGATACGATAAACAGCTTGATCTGAAACCTGGAACCAGGTCTCGCTTACTGATACAATATCAGGTTGCAATGCATGTATCACTGCGTAGAACTCGTCAAGTTTGTTGCTCAAGGATTGGGGATTCACAACACACAAGGATGGTAGTAGTACATTACTCGTACAGGTTGACTGGTTGTTGGATTTGTTTATTTGTATTAGATTTGATTTGAAGATACCCCTATTGGATCGTTTAGTTGAAATCTGTTGGTTTTTTCTTGTACTAATAATTACTGGTATTGCATGTTGTCTCCTCCTTCCGCCTCGTTTTCCACGATGGCTCAGTCGATGAGAAACAACACCCAGTTCCTTCAGGATACCCCAAGTTTCATTTGATAATTTACTCTGAGGGATGGTTTGTCTTAGGTTATAAAGTTCAGGAACAGTATACCGTTTAACTTGTGATGACGGGGTAAGTGGTCCAGGGTTTAGTTCGATGTCACCACAGGCGAAAAGCTGAACAGTAAAACAAGCAGTAGAATTGGGGTAGAAGTTGATAGGGTGATGCAAGTATTTAAATGGATATATAGTGTTTCTGTGTTCCACAATTTGGGGTAAAAGTTCGATAGTACTATGTCCATGTAGATAAAGAAGGGAAAGTGCATGGAGGAACACTAGCACTAACATGATGAATAGAATTATCCCAGGCTCTGTAGGGCACTTACTATTGTAATAGAGAAAGGATTAACAAGGTTGAGCGGGTCCAGTGAAAGGCTATATAGCGCACGTAGAAGTCAATGGTAAGTTGCTGTTAGCCAATATGGAGTTTCTATAATTACACCACAGTCTAGTAAGAAATGTTCACTGCACAAAAACCAAAAGATGGTGTGGTCAAACCAGTGGAAACTTATTCAGGTGGATCCTGTGCTGATATCTTAACACACAACAATGATGCAAATAATGATTATTCCTCACAACCCGCACAAAAACGCAATCGAATGAGAGCTCCGTAGAGTTGGTCTGCGTGTTAGGCGATCCAATTTAAAAAAAAAAAAGTATCGTAAAGTAAAATGATGAATTTATAACTATTTTAATCTTTTTTCTCTTGAAAATTATAAAAATCATTGACAAATATTATTGCACATAACATCTGATTTTAATATTTTAATTCACAAGTTTTTGAAAGTATAAATTGAAAAAAAATCAAATCTACAATCTACCTAAAAACCTCTCTGAGAGAAAACGATGGTCACAGAAATTTAGCGAAGTGAACCTTCCTCATAGCAAGACTGCAAAGTGTTGCCGCCCTCTACGTTCGTTGGTACTTACCTTCGTGAGTACAAACTTATAAAAATAAATATTAGATTCCGTTCAAGGATTACAGTGAGATTATTGTAGCACTGATATTTGGATTTCGTCACCCGTTTGGTTGGCAGTGCGACGATTTCTGGCGTTAATGCCCTCGTCACCCTGTAAGGCTGGCAATCAAATTGATAGACTTTTACTAGCATTTATATGACAAAACAGGGGGGGGGGGTGTTTATTTTATATTAATATAGGCCTGATTGGAATGAAAGTTCTTGCATATTGTAGAAATGAGATGTTTATTGATATTTATTGACAATTTCATGTGTGGAATAGCATGGAATTGATGTTATGGAAATGGAGCGAATTTATTAAAATTTAATGTCCTTCTGAGATTCTTTGAATGGAATTCTCTACTTGTTTGCATACATACATTATTTACATCGTATACTGATAGGAATTATTGGTACCAACTTGGAAAGAAGCCCTTTTCTTGGAAGAGCTTTCGCTCTGTGAAATAATTTGGTTACATTTTTAGGAATGCGCCTTCATGGTTTGGTTTTGCTTTCAATATGCAGATGCTCTTTTTGGGCTTGGTATTGATTGGCTTATTTCCATATTGGTCCCTTTAACAATTTGAATACATGTATTAGACATACGAATTTAATTCATGAGTAAGACATTATTTCTATGTTAGGAATTAATTTTGTCTTTATTCATTTCTCTCTTTTATATTTGAATAGTAAACAAAGTAAACATGATCACTGCTAGGATGTTGAGGTCAGGGGTAACTTAGAAAGTGTCAAGCATACTACCCAGTAGGATAGTCGTTCTTAAGATGATTATCATAAATCTTGTAAATGTAGATCATTCAAATGAACTTGCATAATTTAATAGTAATTCAATAATTTGTATATAGACCTCTTGTTTATTTATCAATATCAATTTGCAAAGTGCTAGTCGTTCTTAAGATGATTATCATAAATCTTGTAAATGTAGATCATTCAAATGAACTTGCATAATTTAATAGTAATTCAATAATTTGTATACAGACCTCTTGTTTATTTATCAATATCAATTTGCAAAGTGCTAGTCGTTCTTAAGATGATTATCATAAATCTTGTAAATGTAGATCATTCAAATGAACTTGCATAATTTAATAGTAATTCAATAATTTGTACATAGACCTCTTGTTTATTTATCAATATCAATTTGCAAAGTGCTATGCAGTAGAAAACAAGAAAATATAGTTATTACAAAACTATAGGTTGTCAATACTCGATAGCTAGATTGTTATCATTCATTATGGATGAAAGTTTACTTAGTAAGTGAACAATGGCTGACTCTTTTAATAGATTAATTAACCATATATATATCTAAGTAGGGTAACAGTGCCTATAGGAAAAGATTGTCATTCTAAGAAATAGGAATGAAAGGTAGATAACGTTGTCGATTGGAATTTCTTGGAATTGCATATTTTTAACTAAAAGTACGAGTATTCAGTTTGAAAGCTTCTTTAATATTATTGACTTCTCAGACAGCAGGGTGAGATTAAGGTTGGTCGACCGACCTTAATGCTTAGTAAGTAAACAATGTAGGTCAACCCTTGAACCCGTGATATGTAGGGAGTGTTTACGGACCTCTGAGGCTATTTATCACATAGAATGTTTGATTGTTACAAGCTTTCCACCGACAAAGTGAGTGGAAGTTTAGTAAGCGCTGTAACGCTGGTAAACAAGGCCCGTTGAGAGGTTGATAGGAAGAGGAAATTCAGGAGAACGACGTTTTTATATTATTAAAGTTGGTAACTAGCAGGGGACACGGTAGCGAGACTGCAGGCAGTTAAGAATAGGATTGCTTACATTAGTTAGATCGCCAGAAAAGAACCATTGGTCCTGGAACCTTTGTGGATTAGTAGAAGTCAGTTCAAGATTAAATAACTTTTTGATAGATGAATGCGACTCTACGGAGTATAAACTGTTAGGGACAGTACACGTAGTTGATAGGTAACATTTATCTTTCTCAGCTGAGATGAGATAAGTACAAGTCAGCAGCTGAATTCATTTAGTCTTAGGAATTTACTTACTTGCTTACATACTTACTTATTTACATGTACGTAATATTACCATGCTCATATTTATACTCAATGAATTTATGTATTTATTGGAATTTTATCGAAGTTATTATTGTTGCGGACATCGAAATTGTAAATACTTGAAGTTTTACTTGTTATTAAAGTTCCATTGAACTTTAATTCAATTTGAGGAAATAATTTTATATCGTTACCAATGCACACATGTGAAAAAGCGATGAACGATTAGTGATTCAGTGATTGCTGAATGATGAATCCAAGGACTGGATTTGTACTTAAGATTTAGATTAATTGGTGATCGATTGAGTAGTGATGAATGGCTGCTGATGTGACATAAATGAGCAGTACAATTAAGACTTAGAATAATTATCTGGACTAGAGGTTATAAGATAAGAAGGCCAATCTTGTATATTTCAAGAAAACGGAACTCGTCATTGAGCTCGAATAACTACGCTAGCCAAGTGAGACCAAGAGAGAGACAATATTAAGATTTGAGAATTTGAGATAGAGCCTATATTTATAACTGATTGTCGAGGCCGTGATTGATTGATTGATTGGCCCTGATGCGGTGACTGTTGTTGTGTCACTGATTGTGCACACGGCGTGAATGAACACTGTGAACAGAGAAACGTGGAACACGAGATTGTATACAAAGTGAATGGAAGAATTCCTCATGGCGAAATTGTATCGTGGGCGTTGCTCGATAAATTACATGATTAATTCAGTTTGGAAATGACAGTTAACAGTTATGAATTATTGAAACTCACCAGATATTATGTTTGAAATTCTTGTTGTTTGAGACAAAAAGAAGTGATGAACAAAGAAAATTAACTGATGATTTTCTACGGAGAATTCTGGAGCATCCGTCCACGATCCTTTTGTTTGTCTTGGCGGAAAGGCAAGGGGTGTGTAATTACCTAGTGCGCGAGAATTGACCAATGACGAGGCTTAGTACAGAAAATGTGGGTTGGAGTAGATACGGCAGATCTGATTGGGCAAATGATAGCTCTTTAAATGAGGCTTCAAAACTTCGAGAGATTATAATTATTTATGGTCAGATATGATTCTATATCGAGACCAAGAGCTCAATAACTCTATAAACTGTTGTGGTGGCAGCAATCCAATCTTTAGAGGGGTCTCACGTTACAATACTATTAATATGCAATATACATGTACCAACTAAAAGGAAGATGAATCATTTGATTTATATTTCTTAGAAGTGTCAACAAGACTCACATTTGTAAACAAATTTGTAGGCATTTTACTCCCAGTGTTAAAGATCGTATGCTCGATCTGTAATGAAAAACACAAGTCAGAAAAAAATGGAACCAGCGGGATTCGAACCTGTCATCTACTGCTTTCCGGGCAGCGACTTAACCACCAGGCTATTCTGGTTCACGGCCAAGTCACGATGAACTGGAATCAAATACCCAAGATCCTCTTCTTTCTGACTCATTAATATTCAACAGTCTGCCGTAGACAATGGTTAGTAAACGAAGAAGCTTGATGGAGGAATTTTAATTTGTAAACAAATTAAAATAGGCATTTTACTCCCAGTGTTAAAGATCTTATGCTCGATCTGTAATGAAAAACACAAGTCAGAAAAAATTGGAAGCAGCTGGTTTTTTCTGACTTTGTTTATTCATTACAGATCGAGCATACGATCTTTAACACTGGGAGTAAAATGCCTAAAAAAATGTTTACAAATTAAAATTCCTCCCATCAAGGTTCTTCGTTTACTAGACTCACATTATCTGTTTTTCAAGAGTAACATGGTGTGCGTATTGAACATGGAAATTAGATGGTCATTTATTTCTTTTATTATTTCTTCTTTTGTGGGTGTAGTGGTAAAAAGTTAATAGTATCTATTTCGCCAGTGTAAATTCAATAATTTACCTCTGAATAGGGATTGAAATTAATAATGTATGATTCATTTATATTGAAATTCATTTTTTTGATGCATGTACATATTTGTACTACTGTCAAGAAAAGAATGATATTATTTGACCATGACAAGTCAGTTGTAATAGAACTCATGAAAGAGTATGACTGCAGATAAATGATGGGTCTATTTAAGAAGTAATACAATGTCTAAACACTCTAAAGACTGTTATCATTTCTGCATTGTACAAAAATATTCATTAAAAAGTGAGAAAATCTAACTATTCCTGAATTGACGTGTGCATAAAATTGCACTTAAATCTTGATTGTAAGAAAGATAATTGTTATTGAAAATATCATTGAACATGATAAAGGTCCTCTCACGTTATATCAATGACATGAACCATATGGGGATGGGGGTGTGATCGAGGTGCGTATGAGAGAGAGAGAGACAGAGGAAGAAAAAAGATGAGAAAAGGTGAAATAGAAGATTTTATGATTTTTTTTTTTTTTTTTTTTTTTGGGGGGGGGGGGGGTTAGCCAGCCCTCCAAGATTTTTTTCCCCTCCAAAATGAACCAGGACGTGTGATCGAGGTGTGTGTATGAGAGAGAGAGAGGGAGAGAGAGAAAGGGGAGGGAAGAAAAAAGATGAGGAAAGGTGAAAGAAAAATTTGATGAAAATGGGGGAGGGGAATTTTTTTTTAGCTAGCCCTTCGAGAATTTTTTTTCCTCCTCCAAAATTCGGGGGTGGGGCGGGGTTACCAGAATTGATGAGGTCCAGTTTTCCTCCATAATTCTCTGACAAGCAAAATATGAATTTCAAAAAAGGTTATATGTTATAAAAGAAAGGGTGGCACACTTAAAAAGGCTTATACTTGTCTTTCAAAAAAAGGGGGGGTCAAAAGCTGTTAGGGGGCAGTCTGTCCCCTTGCCCACCCCCACCACGGGTATGCTAGTGGGGGGGGGGGGGGGGGGGGGTGAGAAAGAGGGAAAGAAAGTAAAGAATAAAAATGTAATAGTTTTCGGGTCAACTAAAATGGCCGAATTTTCAAGGTTCATAATTCTCTTGAAAGGTACAATTATAAGATTCACAAATTGGTATCAATGCGAAAGTTGCCCCTCAAGAAAATCAAAGGATACCTCTTCTTCTACACCGGCTGATATTTTATTCTTACCTTAATTTGGCCTTCAATTATTATACCCACTCCCCCCCCCCCCTTTTTTTTAAACATTATCCTACTGGTCAAAGATAGTAAATTTATTAAAAAGTAATTTGAAAAATTACTTATTATGAATGTAAAAGATTTTTCTCTTAATTCATGAGATGTGATAAATTTAATGTGAAAACATGTATTTATCTTCTTCATAACCCCCCCCCCCCCCCATAAATAAAATAATCTTCTATTTCACCTTTTCTCATCTTTTTTTCTTCCTCTCTCTCTCTCTCTTTTATCTCTCTCTCTCTCATACGCACCTCGATCACACCCACAATTTTCAATAACAATTATCTTTCTTACAGTCAAGATTTAAGTGCAATTTTATGCACACGTCAATTCAGGAATAGTTAGATTTTCTCACTTTTTAATGAATATTTTTGTACATGCGGAAATGATAACAGTCTTTAGAGATGTTTAGACATTGTATTACTTCCTAAATAAACCCATCATTTATCTGCAGTCATACTCTTTCATGAGTTCTATTACAACTGACTTGTTGTAAAAAAAGGGGGGAGGGGGAGTGTGTATAATAATCAGCCGTGTAGAAGAAGAGGTATCCTTTGATTTTCTTGAGGGGCAACTTTTGCATTGATACCAATTTGTGAATCTTATAATTGTACCTTTCAAAGAGAATTATGAACCTTGAAAATTCGGCCATTTTAGTTGACCCAAAACTATTACATTTTTTATCTTTACTTTCTTTCCCTCTTTCTCACCCCCCCCCCCCCCCCCCACTAGCATACCCGGGGTGGGGGTGGGCAAGGGGACAGACTGCCCCCTAACAGCTTTTGAACCCCCCACTATTTTTTTTTGAAAGACAAGTATAAGCCACCCCTTTCTTTTATAACATATAACCTTCATATTTTGCTTGTCAGAGAATTATGGAGGAAAACTGGACCTCATCAAATCTGGTAACCCCCGCCCCACCCCCCCCCCCCCGAATTTTTGGAGGAGGAAAAAAAATTCCCCTCCCCTATTTTCATCAAATCTTCTTTCACCTTTCCTCATCTTTTTCTTCCCTCCCCTTCTCTCTCTCCCTCTCTCTCTCTCATACACACACCTCGATCACACGTCCTGGTTCATTTTGGAGGGAAAAAAATCTTGGAGGGCTGGCTAACCCCCCCCCCCCCCCCCCCAAAAAAAAAAAAAAAAAATCATAAAATCTTCTATTTCACCTTTTCTCATCTTTTTTTCTTCCCTCTGTCCTCTCTCTTTTATCTCTCTCTCTCTCTCATACGCACCTCGATCACACCCCCCATCCCCATATGGTTCATGTCATTGATATAACGTGAGAGGACCTTTATCATGTTCACATGCAAATTTTCAATAACAATTATCTTTCTTACAATCAAGATTTAAGGTGCAATTTTATGCACACGTCAATTCGGGAATAGTTAGATTTTCTCACTTTTTAATGAATATTTTTGTACATGCAGAAATGATAACAGTCTTTAGAGATTAAATAAACCCATCATTTATCTGCAGTCATACTCTTTCATGAGTTCTATTACAACTGACTTGTCATGGTCAAATAATATCATTCTTTTCTTGACAGTAGTATAAATATGTACATGCATTAAAAAAATGAATTTCAATATAAATGAATCATACATTATTAATTTCAATCCCTAAATTATTGAATTTACACTGGAGAAATAGATACTATTAACTTTTTACCACTACACCCCACAAAAGAAGAAATAATAAAAGAAATAAATGACCATCTAATTTCCATGTTCAATACGCACACCATGTTACTCTTGAAAAACAGATAATGTGAGTCTTTAAACGAAGAACCTTGATGGGAGGAATTTTAATTTGTAAACAATTTTTTAGGCATTTTATGCTCGATCTGTAATGAAAAACACAAGTCAGAAAAAATTGGAACCAGCTGGTTCCAATTTTTTCTGACTTGTGTTTTTCATTACAGATCGAGCATAAGATCTTTAACACTGGGAGTAAAATGCCTATTTTAATTTGTTTACAAATTAAAATTCCTCCCATCAAGCTTCTTCGTTTACTAACCATTGTCTACGGCGGACTGTTGAATATAATGAGTCAGAAAGAAGAGGATCTTGGGTATTTGATTCCAGTTCATCGTGACTTGGCCGTGAACCAGAATAGCCTGGTGGTTAAGTCGCTGCCGGAAAGCATAGATGACAGTTCGAATCCCGCTGGTTCCAATTTTTTCTGACTTGTGTTTTTCATTACAGATCAAGCATACGATCTTAACACTGGGAGTAAAATGCCTACTAATTTGTTTACAAATGTGAGTCTTGTTGACATTTCTAAGAAATATAAATCAAATGATTCATCTTCCTTTTAGTTGGTACATGTATATTGCATATTAATAGTATTAAAAGTCTAACTAAAAATTGGGGGGGGGCGGGAGAAACACACACAGAGATCTAATTCTATAGTTTGAATCTAAATAACAGGGATGCCAATTACAATTGATGAAAAAGTGGGAAAATCATCTAGAATGGGCCCTTGGGTACTACATAAACAGTGGTTTTTATATGGCTAAAATTATGTTGAAAAAGTAGGAATTGCTACTTTTGTCTGAACAGTGGCATCCCTGAAATAAAGTGTTGAATAGTATGGATTTTCTCTGAAGATCAATAATAGAATAGTAATTAAATTAGCACAAATTCACAGAATCAGTTAAATTATTATTAATTTGTTATACATGGTGAGAAGATTTAATAAAGGAGAGGCCAAGTGGCTGTGGCAGTGCTTATCTTTATTTCATTAGGGGCCATGTAATGTCACTAGGCCACATAGAAGAGGAAGACCTCCTCACAATAACGAGCTACTACACAAAATGGCTGCATGTGACTGCAACATTTGACATGGGGAGGGGGTGGGTAAGATGGTTAAGATATAATTGAAGAACTTTAACAGGGACCGCGGAACCGGTAAACACGTGCAAACGTACGGCAGTGCAAAAAATGTGGTAATACACGCAGCCCCCCCCCCCCCCCCACCCCCCCCCCCACTAAGCCCCTCCACTTTCCAAGACGTTCCGCGGCGCCCGTTTAAAACTCCTCTTCATGATGCATATTAGACTGGATTCCAGGTATGATTTCAATATGAAGAAATTTAGATGTTTATCAAAGCAGGGGTCTATTTCACTGAAGAGTTGAAGTAGAAATCCATGTCTGTTGAAAGAAAAGAGGAAAGAGTTTAGAAAATAGCATCCATTGTGTATTTTATAATTTAGCAAGCAACAATTAGAATTTGCAAAAAGACTGAAATTTAGAGTTTCCTCCCTGATAGCAGAAAGTGTTAAAAAATGACGTGATATTTACGTCGTGGTTTTCGTCTTTTTTACGTCCTGTAATTACGTCAATAAGACGACAACTTGCACCAACGCAAGACGTCAAGAGAACGTCTTATTTTGACGTCATCTCTACGTCTTCATTCCTCTTCCCTGATAGCAGAAAGTGTTAAAAATTACGTGATATTTACGTCGCGGTTTTTTGTCTTTTTTACGTCCTGTAATTACGTCAATAAGACGACAACTTACACCAACGCAAGACGTCAAGAGGACGTCTTATTTTGACGTCATCTCTACGTCTTGTACACCGTAAAAACTAAAGTGCTACTTTTAGGGGCATGTATAGTGACTGCACCTGAAATGCTGTTTATAGTACTTGTAGTGTGCTAATTTACCAGCCAAAAAAAAAAAAATGTGACCGTGGCGAGCCTCGAACCAGGTTCCGCTGATTGGGAGGCGCTGACGTTACCGATGGACTAACAAATGCTTCTTGCAATCCAGTTTAGTCATGGGAGTCAAATAGATAACATGAACTATGTAGTGTCGTAAATTCACTATGTAACAATATGATCTGCTCTAAATCGTACAATGTGAGTTAGTCTAGCGGTAATGCCAGCAATTCTCGATCAGCGGACCCTGGTTCGAAGCTCGTTCAAATCATTTTTTTGTGAATATTTAGCAGTTTAAGGAGCCTGTCCAGCTCCCGTGAAAGTGCTAAAATAGCACGCTGTGTGCATTCAATAGCACTCTGAGTGAAGTCCCTATGCATGCCCTCAAAAAGTGCTCAGCACTTCAGTTTTTGCAGTGTACAGATGACGTCAAAATAAGACGTCCTCTTGACGTCTTGCGTTGGTGCAAGTTGTCGTCTTATTGACGTAATTGCAGGACGTAAAAAAGACGAAAACCACGACGTAAATATCACGTAATTTTTACCACTTTCTGCTATCAGGGCTATTAATAGTTAACATCGACTCTTTAAATGATATTAATATAATAATAAGTGGGAATTCTCAAAAGTATTTAAAGAGGAAAAAAGTTTTTCCAGTTGGAGAGATAAAATTTTCAAGGCTATTCAAAAGAAACTAAATTAGTAAAGTCACAAGAAAATGGCTTCTTAAACCAAAAAGTGTGTACCTTGATTGTATTGAGGTACTAATAACAACCAGGGGCGTTGATTATGGGGTGGTAAGTGGGCAGTAGGAGGGCAAATAATATAGTTCCCCCCCCCCCCAAAAAAAAAAAAAAAAAAATATATATATATTTCCCTGACTCATGTTACCTTGGAGAAGCTGGCAATTAAGAGGCATTGAAAAAATCATGAAGGGTGCTATTAGGCTGTTCCCCCCCCCCCCCTCCGAAAAACACATTGACGCCCCTGAAGGCTGATAGCAATCTTACTCTTAAAGCATATGCCTACCATGCAAAACTGAAGCAGCTAAGTAGTAATTGTTCCTCTCAGAATTTGTCTTCATTCTCAGTAGGTAAGCATTCCTCTTCATCATCATCATCATCTGTTGTAGAATAGATGAGGTAATCAATAGTGTCATATTTGGCCCTAATATTACTGCTACTACTACTACTACTACTACTAACAATAATAATGATCATAATGATAACAATAATGAAAATAATAATATCATCAATAACAACATTCACCCATCTTATTTTGTTTTGTTTCTGTTTGCAGGAATTAATGAAATGTTAAATGTAATAATTAAGGGGACTAAAATTTGTATTTATGACATCCCATTGAACATCCCTTAAATATATCATAATTGATATTTAAAGACACTAAACAGCTAATTTCATATTACACTGAAAACAGATCTCAGTGGTGGATGAAGGAAAAATGACAAATGAATTGTCCATTCCTCAGAAAAAAGAAAAAAAAAATTGTTGTTTTGGTTGGACAATGTTAACTAAAAATGCCACTCTTTATTGTGAACACATCATCACCCCCCCCCCCCCCCCCAGCCCCTCCCTCCCCAGTTAACTGATCCTGGATCCACTACCACCACCAGACCTAGTCTATAATTTTTAGCTGTAATAGGTATAGGTCTAACTAGTTAGGTCTAGTCCAGTGGTGTAGTGGAGCGTATACGCTTGTATACGCCGTATACGTAAAAAAGAAATTGGACTTTTTCGGGTATACGCGCGTATACTTTAAAAAATTATCAGGTTTCAAAAGAAAACAAAATATATATATAGGAAAAAAAAACAGAGAATCGTCGAAATTCATACTCTGTGAGTTGTGTTCCACAGATTTAATTTGTGTTGGCAATCCATATACTCGACAAACTTTTGACAAAAAAACACGTATGTATTGCATTATGATTGCGTATTATTTTTTACGTACATCCGATCCATATCCGGCCGGGCCCGCGGCGCGCGTGTGATGTGCATGTGGCGGACGGCGTGTGCCCAGACCGAGGCCACTGGCCGGCGCGGCTAGGTACCAAGTGCGAGGCTAGCTGCTAGGCTAGGCGCGAGCTGGCTATATGCTAGTCCTATAGCCGCTAGACCATCATCATGGCTCATGCACCGTACAAAATAATGTACAACTTCAAGGCCAAAGGAGGCGGGGCTGATTTCGTGCAGTGGCCAGGTCCCAGGACCAACTAAGGAATTTTATTTGTGGGCGTTATTACATTTGTGGGTGCAACATCCATATGCATAGGCCCTATATTCTCGCTACCACAAATACGCAATTTCGCCAACATATGGCGTTTGTCATGCAAACCACGCATGCGCAGTACTGATAATATCCCATATGAACTACTTTCCTCAGATTCGCCGCATATACTTCTCGATCGGGCAATCCCTGACCTCCCTTGATACCCAGCGATCTCCGTCATGCACATGAGTCATCGGGCGCGTTCATTTTATAAACAGGGGTTTATTTGCACTTTGAGTGGCGTTATAGTTACCACTTCAAAACGAACAACTTCACAATATAGTCCATCACGGCTCTTGACATTTTCATTCGTTTCTTATATCATTCTCTTTTCTCTCTTACTTGTATAGGCCTACACGCATCTCACAATATATCATTGTTGTTAGACGAATTATTTTTCACTGTATACAAATCGAGTTACCCCATGATAGAATGGCACAATCCCATAGACGTTAGACAGTGCGTGAATAATGTGACAACAAATAAGAGGCCGTTTGTGAATGAACAGGCAAAAGGCACCTAATTCCCGTCCACCAATCAGAATTATTTTTAGATCACTAGTTAGAGGATGTCATTAGCCGCAATTTGGTATGCGAAATGGTTCAATAAATCATCTTGTTCGGAATTCCCACTCGATTGAATGAGGCAATGTAAGGTCAAAATAAGGGGAAATGCTCTCACTGCCATTGGGAAAGGTCTGATTTGAACGTTAAACTCTGTTTTTAAACCAAAATGCGCAGTAGTTTCCTCACAAGTAATCTACTGGTTATTAACACTACATAATAGGAAAAAGTGTGAAGATTATTTATCCGGTCGAAATGATGTCAAATATCAATTTGTTTTAAAGCAATCGTGTGATTTTATGGATAGTGTCACAAACTGAGGCAAGTTTTCCCGTGTTATAGGATGCGGTGCGAAGTGCGCTGAGCAAATGCACTATAGTTTTTCATATGATTGGGTTGACAAGTGTTTGTCTTTTTGCATTGAAAATGTACAAAGGTATTACAAAAATCCTCGAGTTTGAGTATAAATTAACCGACATGTTTGAAAAGATACCATGATTTATTGAGACAATTGCATGTTGCATTTTCAAAATTTGAGTGGTTTATGTCATGCCATCCAAAAATTAAGCATTTTAGCACTCATTTTATTCATAAGCCGTAGTATTTCAATACGGACCGGAAGTGAAGTTGCGAAGATGCGGACCATTTCCATGCATAATATTGCCCTCTACGTCGAAAATTGCATATTTGAGGTAGCGAGAATTGCAGAACTTTTTGAGGGATTTATTTCAAAGAACAATTCTAAACAAATATATTGTGTTTATGTTGTTTCTCTGCAGTTTTCCTCAGTAAAATATCCAAATACTTTTGCTTGTATAACCAGGGCGATGTGAATGTTACATTGTATGAACTTCAAATCTATACTCATCTTTGCACTTCTAAAACGAATTCAGGTCTCAAAAAGCACAACTCAGTTGTAGTTAATTGTTAAACAGTTCGTTGTGCTCAATTACCAAAACTGCACTGTTTGCACATCAAAAAAAATGTTTTAAAAAAAAGTTATTAACATTGGGTACGTATCTTCATGAATATTTTGCTCAAGCTCCCAACAAAATGTATGAAATGAGTAAAGATGTTGTGCACTTGTACATTGCCTCTTTAACAAACAAGACGTTTGGAGGTGACAGTGTGTCTTATAAAAATCTGTATTAACAATTAAATAATTACCTCATACAGTTTATGATAGCACAACCTTTACAGGTGATGAGAATTTGCAGCAACTAGAACTAGAAAATCATTATTATGACAACGGTTTGATAATATTTGGATTAGTTTGTGCATTTTAGACATATGGTTGATGCAATGATTGGTCTGAAAATACGACTCACTAACCCTCACTAATGCTTGATGCCTTTTGCAAAAACTAAGATTTAATTATATTTTGATGTGATGTTTATTGTTAAAAAGATGCCTTTGAAATCGTGTTTATAATCAGGGCACTGTGAATGTTACTCTGTCTAAACTACAAACTTGCATTCACTTCTACAACTAATGCATAACTAATAACAACAACTGGCGTGGACAGGGGGCACAAAGGGGCCATGCCCCCCCCCCCTATTCAGCCACTAAAAAAGAAAAAGAAAGCGAGAGCGAAAAAGCGGGAGAAGTGAGAGGGTTAAAAGGGTTAAAAGGGTTAAAAAGGCACTTCAAGCCGTTATCTTTCTCTCAAAATTTGCAAAAACGTCAACGTTTTGACGCGGGAAGGGAAAATAACTCTCCTCTCCCTGCACCAACCCCTGTCACATACAGTGCAGTATTAACTGAAAAGCAGTCATGGCGTCGAACTATAACTTCCGCCTAAACAAATTGTTTGCTACAAGCCGTTTTCTTTCTCTTAAGTCAGAGCTTTCGCGCTTCGCGCGTGGAAGGGGGAAACTCCCACTCCCTGCACCCATCCTTGTTACAGTGCAGTATTACGTCCAAAATAACTGAAAAGCAGCCAGGGCGTCGAACTATATAACTTTCCGCCTAAAAGTTTGTTTGCTACAAGCCGTTATCTTTCAAATTTGCTAAAATGTCAGAGCTTTCGCGCTTCGCGCAGGAAGGGGACCCCCCCCCCCTCCCTGCACCCATCCCTGTTGCAGAAGATGTAATTGCTTTGCTCGATATATCATGTATGTGTCATATGACTCCTGCTAAATATTGCGCCCCCGATGTAAGATAAACAAAGTGTATAAAACAGCGTTTGCAAAGGTTCAACTTTTGAAAGAAATCTCAACTTCAGGTACCCTTGCTGAATTTCTCGACTCTTTCTCAAGCCTTTCAGGGTTTTCGTTAGTTTTGCTCCCGATTGTAGAAGTGAGTGAATAGAAAACCGCTTATCAATGCATAAAATTCGAGCTTCTCTACCGCTCAATTGCAAAATTTCCTGGGAAAAATGCACAAGAAATTGCGTTGTTTTAGGGTTAAAAATTAAACAAAAACCCCCCCCCCCCCGATCATAAACACGGATCGACACCCCTGTGGCCCCCCTATTGAAAAATCCTGGCTACGCCTGTGGACCACAACTCAATCTTATTTAATTGTTGAACAGGTGTCTTTAATCATATGAAAATTACAAATACAAAAGTTAAACAGTGAATGTTATTAACAGCGGGTAGTAATCTTAAAGAACATTTATTTCAAACTACACAACATGATGTATGAAATAACTATATTTAGTTGCAGTACCAAACAATTAAGACATTTGGAGATCTATTACAGCGTGTCTTATAAAATTCTGTATCAGCAATTACATGTAAATGAGTGCTGCATAAACTAGAAATAAAAATTATTATGACAACGGCTTGAATCATCTTGAATTATCTGTGTCTTGGTGATTTAGACATGTATAGATCTATAGGGCTTATGCAAGGGTTGGTCTGAAAAAATGACTTGATGTTTTTTGGTCTGAAAATATGACTCCCTAATGTTTCAAATATTAATTAATTAACATTTTGAGATGATAATGTGACAGATGATTTTAAAAAGCAGTTTATCTTTATCCCGCTATTCTATCGGGAATTGTATTCCGCTGTTGAACATGGGGAATTGATGATAAAAGAAATGAAGCTTTTTTAACCATACAGAAAAGGACCTGTGTGGAGATTATGACACAAGCTCGTGATTGAGAAGCAGGAACCGCGGAACCGGGGGTGGGGGAGGGGGCTGCAGCCCCCCCACCTTTTTCAGTAAACACGTGCAAACGTATGGCAGTGCAAAAATGTGGTTATACACGCAGCCCCCCCCCCCCCCCCTTAGCCCCTCCACTTTCCAAGACGTTCCGCGGCCCCTGAGAAGGACAATGAGAGAGAAGAAAATTCAATCGTCTCGCGAAGGCAGGATGTGACTTAATCCTTGTTCTTTGAAAGGGGCGAATTCTATACCTCTTTGACATGGCGAAAAGAAAAGAAAGACGCTTTTATCAACATTTTTTTAAAGGTAGAACTAACTAGAGCAGGATACAATTTCTTTATTATGATTCTGTTTCATTCCATAGTTGTTTAAGCTGGTAATAAGTAAAGAGCGAACCGAAAGGAGAGTTAGCTTTCAAAAGAAAGAAATAAAACTGTCGAGATTATGAAACAGGTGCCTGATGTAGAAGTAGAGAGAGAAAATCAATAATCGTGTGTTAATTCTTCAGCTTAAGAAAGCGGCGATTTCTATTGCTCTTTCACAAGACAAAAAGTAGAAAAAGTAAGCTTCATAAGCAGACATCAACGATCTCTGTCAATATTATTGTTGGTAAAGACTAGTCTAATCCGTAAATTTGCCAAAATTGAATTACTTTGCGACAATCGAATCCAAGCTTTAAAAAGAAAGCAAATAACATTGAAAGAACTCAAGTTTACGTGATTAATTTAGAAAAAAAATATAATGACATATAAACCTGAAAGTGTGAACTATAATCTAATACATTTCCCCGCACAAAATGACAGACTTATAAACTTTTTGACTATAGCTATAGGTTAATCAACCCTTTAAGAAAATGTGTGTGTGTGTTTCCATGTTTACGCATTCAAACCGATGACATCGAACAAAGATAATAAGGGTCATCGGTAGTCAACAATTGGTGAGGTTTATTCCGTCAATGAATTTTGTGACGCAATTCAATAGTGGAGTCATCGGTTGAAATTCGAACGATAGAAAACATGTGCGTGTGTGTGTGTGAGGGAGTGTGTGTGGGTGTGTGTGTGTGAGGAGGGTGTGGGTGTGAGGGTACGTTTGTTTAGCATTATGTCCGAGGACATTTTCGGACAGAGAACAAAAAAAAAATCATGACAACAATGGTCCTCGGAAGGCGGACAATAGTCCTCGAACGTCGAACAATGAATTTATGCCTTATTCCGTCGACTGTCCGAGGACGAGTAACAATAGAGGAACAATAGTTGTCCTCGGAAGTAAAGCCATGTAAACGGATATGAGTGTGGTGTGTTTTCTTGTCAGGTCACGGGGGGGGGGGGTTATTGTGTTTGTGAATCACCACCACAGCACGGTGCATCGCCTCGTCGTAACTTGGTGCTCTGAGGATTGAGCTATCAGTATGAGGGAGTATACCCAAAAAAATATTTACCACTACAACACTGGTCTAGTCCCTAGCCCAGGATGCTGCCACGAACGCTATGCGTTCAGGCCCCCGCAGTGAATGTATGACATTTGCTCCGGCGGCAATTGCTCCTGCGACAAATGCTCCTAAAAATACGACAATTGCTCCGCGACAATTGCTCCGCGATAATTGCTCCTGCGACAATTGCTCCGTCGACATTTGCTCCTGCGATAATTGCTCCGACGACATTTGCTCCTGCGACAATTGCTCCGTCGACATTTGCTCCTGCGACAATTGCTCCGTCGACATTTGCTCCTGCGACAATTGCTCCGTCGACATTTGCTCCGATCAAGCGACAATTGCTCCGCGACAACTGCTCCGATCGAGCGACAATTGCTCCGCGACAACTGCTCCGTCGATAAAAATGCATATATGCGACAATTGTTCCTGCGACAATTGCTCCGTCGATAAAATGAATATATGAGACAATTGCGACAATTGTTTCTGCAACAATTATTGTTTTGTCGACATTTGCTCCGATCGAGCGACAATTACCTACTCCGCGACAACTGCTCCGTCGATAATAATGAATATATGCGACAATTGCTCCGCCGATAAAAATGAATATGCGACAATTGCTCCTGCGACAATTGCTCCGATCGAGCGACAATTGCTCCGTCGATAAAATGAATATATGAGACAATTGCGACAATTGTTTCTGCAACAATTATTGTTTTGTCGACATTTGCTCCGATCGAGCGACAATTACCTACTCCGCGACAACTGCTCCGTCGATAATAATGAATATATGCGACAATTGCTCCGCCGATAAAAATGAATATGCGACAATTGCTCCGCGACAATAAACTCAGTAAATAGAAATAAATATTTGCTCCTCGACAATTGCTCCGTCGACATTTGCTCCGGCGACATTAGCTCCGGCGGAAAGCACTCGATCCGCCGACATTTGTTTCATTCGAGCGACAATTCCTTCGCGACATTAGCTCCGTCAAATAAAATGAATATGTGACAATATCATTGCTCCGCAACAATTGCTCATGCGACAACTTATCCGCCGACATCTGTTCCGTCGGCCGTCGTTAATGCTTATGTATGTGACAATTGCTCCAACGACAACCTTATATAAAATCCTCATCAAAAGCGAACACACCGAATTCAGAACAATAGCTGTTGTTGGTGTTTTTCGGGATTTGGAAATAAACCTTTTTAAAGATTTTTTCTACCACTTTCCCTTGTGATTTGCCTATACCTATTAATTATTCATCTATATGTTTTATTATTTTGTCCCCCCCCCCCCCTCTCTCTCTCTCTCTCTCTCTTTCTTTATCTTGGGCATTTTTAACACAACTGAGTAAATGATGGCGAACATGTACTTCTAAATTATAGCCATTCTATCTACTAGTCATGACACTTGCTGGTGGGGAAAACAAGCCAGTCCTGTATGTGGGTTGTTGCGAATTGCTAAAGTTCATAGGTTCAATTTAATATTGTAATAGTGAGGGGAAGGGAATATACGCCAAAAATATGGGGAATTGGTGGAATTAAGTGTTCGTTCCCGGGCCTCCCGCCACGTGGAGCTTGCATAATGCCTCGCAAGCAAAACAAATTGACATATACATGTATTATACTTATTAATATGGCAGTACTCTATCAAACAGAAAATATCATAATAATGCCTCTAGCTCCCTGACTCCCCGATGCAGAACTGCATGGTTTAAATATATATATATATATATATATATATATATATATATAAACAAAAATAATACAAACGTGAAAGAATAATTTATACCAGTAATACAAAAGTACGACAATCATTCTGGGTTGCCAAGTTCAACTTTTTAAACTGGTCAAGCGGGGTTTGTTTTGATAGTTTAATTGTGTCTCCTTGTTTGTTTTTCATTTTATATTAAAATAAAACGTAACTTTTTTTGTGACATCTGTCTGAATATGCTTGGCGTACAGTTTGAGTAAAGCGAAAATTATTACAGGGTTCAAAGAAGAGTTATTCTTGTTTTGAGATTCATGATGAATCTTACGTATTTATTAATGCTTCGTATCCAAACTATAAACTTTTGATATGATTGTTTTTTTCAGACTTTCATAAATGATTTTTATTGAATACCACAATCTTGTGTCAGCACTATGAAAACAACGAGTAGAAAATTGTATGACTGAGATACGTAAAAAACATATATTTTTCATCTTCCAGCCCGTTTGCTAAAAAAAAAATACAAATTTTATAAACTGGACTGTATCACTCTGTTATCTAAAAGTTCATTTCATCCTTTTTGCATTCAACTTTGTAGAATATGAACAACTGTTTTTAGTTTGTTTTGAAAGTTTAGTTGTGTCTCCTTGTTTGTTTTCATTTTTATCTTAAAATAAAACGTACATTTTTTGTGACATCTGTCTGAATATGCTTGTCTTACGGTTATTTGTAAAGCGAAATTAATTACAGAGTACAAAGAAACATATGCTACGACCCAGGAGGCTGTGGGAGACTTGAAAATTAATGATATTTATGGCCATAGAATGTGATATTTGGGTAAAAAGTGTGATAATTGGACCAGAAAATGTCATTTTCGGGCAAAACACCTCACCCCCCCCCCCCCCCCGAACATGGATTCTTTAAAAACATCTAAATGCAAAGAGAAAATGTGCACACTAAAGGTTAAAGGACTAGATCAAAATATATTGTACTCTCACCATCTTCACTTTTTTTGTGCGGGGGGGGGGGGGGGTGCCCAGGGCTGATTGTCAGAGCCCCCCATTCGCCCTGTCTAGCCATAAATACATTTTTAAAATAATCGCTTGTAGAGGTGGAAGAAGGGTGAATGGCGTGTAAAAAATATACCCCCAATTTTTAAAGAAGAAATAATAATGGAAAAGAGAAAGGAAAAAGAGGAATGACAATGAAGGGAAAACCTGAACGTGGCTGTCAAGACAAACCCACAAGGGTTTTTTATACAGCAACCAGGTTCCTATTTTTATTGTCAGTCTTTTTTATGTTTTAATAATTACATGCAATTTTAATGACTATGCCCGTCTAAACACACTAAACTATATCATAATTTCTTGCATGTTAATGTTAATGATACTCTTTTATATATGAATCTGAATAAAGCTGAATTGAAAAGAATTGAATTGAATTTAATTTAAAGCGTTGCTCGCTTCGCTCGCTTGATTTCACTATCTTAACCTATGCCGGTTATATATATATTATCAAGAAAGGGAATAGGTTTGCATCTTGTCTTTTATCCAATATTTATGCTTAATTCTTTAACTCATAAAGTGATAGTTATGTCTGCAAGGATTCGAGCGGCAAGTTGACCTAAAATAGATGAATTTTCAGGACATGACCGCCTGTGACCATTGGCCTATTCATATCATCACACCCTGATCATACTCTCTGTGTGAACGGAAGATGCCGATAAATGTACGTTACTAAAATCACGAGAAGGGATTGTAACAATACACTTAAACCTGTTCTTAGTATTTAAAAAAAAAAATCAATATTTGCCCGCTTATAAAATCTAGAAACAAGACGTTTTCGATTAGCAATCATTTTTATTCCAGCAGCGGATGCCCGCATATCATAATATTTTTCGCTGCGCTCACTGAAAAGCTAGAGTGAACCTTATTGGGAAGGCAAACAAATTGGGCATGCAACGGGAGGCGGACGAATATATTTTAGAAAGGTTATAGGCCTGTGGTGTATTTTGATGACGAAATGATACTTTATCCCCAAGAGAGTGCGTTTTCCTTGCTCGCAATGTTTAGAAACAGTGTGGTTTTGGACAGCAAACATTTGCAACAGCGAAGTATGTAATATTTGACAGTGAGGTAACCAAATATACCATTTAAATATCTTATAAGTCCAGAGTGTATTTTGACAAAAAAACGAGACTTCTTTTAAGGCAAGATATGGTAATTTTTGGCTCGCTCGCAAAATAAATAAAAGTATGTGTCTTGGGGTGTGTGGGTGAGGGTGTGTATAGTCAAATTAATGTGAGCAAGACATTTCGGCAAAATATTTTGTTCATTCCCCATCCCACTCCTCGAAACGGATTTACGCCAGTGTCATCGTACTCTCGTGGAATAAGCAGTTAGAGGTACGGTAGTAATTGTCTCGACATACATGTATTTCGAGATATTCGAGATATCTCGAGGCAATGATATTGTCGCATATTCATTTTCTTCGACGGAGCTAATGTCGCGGAGGAATTGTCGCTCAAATGGAGCAAATGTTGGCGGAGCAATTGTCGATGAGCAAATGTCGCATATTCCTTTTTATCTACCATGTCTACCGAGTTTATTGTCGCGGAGCAATTGTCGCATATTCATTTTTAACGACTGAACAATAATCATATTTTGGAGCAAATGTTGACGGAGCAATTGTCGCAGGAGCAATTGTCGCATATATGCATTTTTATCGACGGAGCAGTTGTCGCGGAGCAATTGTCGCTCGATCGGAGCAAATGTCGACGGAGCAATTGTCGCAGGAGCAAATGTCGCATATTCCTTTTTATCTACCATGTCTACCGAGTTTATTGTCGCGGAGCAATTGTCGCATATTCATTTTTAACGACTGAACAATAATCATATTTTGGAGCAAATGTCGGCGGAGCAATTGTCGCATATAAGCATTTCTGTCGACGGAGCCGCTGTCGCTCGATCGGAGCAAATGTCGAGGAAGCAATTGTCGCATATATGCATTTTTATCGACGGAGCAGTTGTCGCGCGGAGCAATTGTCGCTCGATCGGAGCAAATGTCGACGGAGCAATTGTCGCAGGAGCAAATGTCGACGGAGCAATTGTCGCAGGAGCAAATGTCGTCGGAGCAATTGTCGCAGGAGCAAATGTCGCCGGAGCAATTATCGCAGGAGCAAATGTCGACGGAGCAATTGTCGCAGGAGCAATTTTCGCAACTTACCTGTTTTATTTCTCATGTCTCATCAAGTAGGACTTTCCACTTCATCCGGCACCTCCAACAGTTGTTAAGTTATGTAAGGAGACCTAGTAGATCTTCAAGTAGATCAGCCACAGGTTAGTTCCTTGCCATGTTTATCTGATGGAAATCAAAGTCAACATGAATGAGACTAATGAATGCAATGCTGAAACAAAGGCCATCCAGCTATTTAATACTCAGGGGAGATTTATTACCTCTTTAAAAAGGCCTTTGAAGTTTGATTCTGGTCTATAATCAACACTAATTTATGTACCCCCTTCTCTCTCTCTCTCTCTCTCTCTCTCTCTTGAAATGTAAAAAATATAAAACCTCATCACCATGATGCTAGCCTAGACCGAAATTTCTCTCTCGTTCGGTCTAGATCATTAGATGCTTGCCTAGCTAGCCTTGGCTTTGGCCTTGGCTCAACTTTAGAAGAAAAAAGTGGGCCAAAGTTCATCTAACATTAGTACACCTAAGCAAATTCACTTTTACTAAGAACCACTACGTTAAAATTACAACCCTGCATTACCAAACTCTGTACATGTACACAAAGTAAACCTTGACCTGGACTGGTCTCTGGAAAATACTAGTAACATGAAACCCCCTCTTCATTCTCAAAAAAAAAATCCTGACAAGAACAGCCTACGCTACAGAATCGATTAATTAGAAAGGGTCTCACCTGGGCCCTTTGTCTTTCAGAATATAACGGGGTCTATGCGTCTACATCTAACTTAGATAACCAAATCATCGAAATACAGACTAAGTTCGATCTATTTCGAGGTTTACGAAATCTGTCAGCCATTGGCATTGACATCAATCAATAGATCATCTATCGAAACGTATCTAGATAGTCCCGCCCGAAAGTCCGGGTAAGCCGTCACGAGTGACTGACCGTTTTCCCGCTAACAGAAATATATTTTTTTCCCTATTTTCCCCCTATTTTTTCTCCTATTTTAACAAAATAGCTCTATTTTTTTCATATTTTCGCTGAAAAATAGAAAAAAAATAGTCTATGTCCAGACTATTTTTTGAAAACTAGAAAATAAATAGACTATTTTTTCACTATTTCCCGGCCAGCTTATTATTAATAACTATTTTAAAGCTATTTTTTCAAAGTATTATTTTTACGGAACTATTTTTAACCTATTTTTTTTTCTTCTGCACACATGATAGGCTATTTTTAAACTATTTTTAAAACATTGTCTACTATAGATTTTTAGACTGCAAATTACTTAACTATTTTCATGCTATTTTTTGTACTTCTAATATTGCAAATTACAGTACTATCTTTAAGCTATTTTTTGTACTTCTAATATTGCAAATTACTATAGGTCCTAATCAATCATGAATATTCATGATTGATTAGGACCTATAGTAAATATGAAAACTAGTGGAAATAGATAAATACATTTAGATTTGGGATTAAGATTTGAACTGTGATAGAAATTTTACTTACATTAAACTATTGTAATGTTGTACACAATTTCAAAAGGGATTTTCATATTTCATTAATAAAAGTGTAAATTAATTTTAATAATAAAAGTGTAATCTAGTCAGTAACCATTTTTTTATAGCACTACAACTATGTCCCTATATATAATGAATGTGATACAATTGCTTAGTAGCTAGGACATAGGATGTAGTTATAGGATTTATAGGCGTAGGATAGATAGGATTAAAAGATATAGCATTAATAAATAATGTCATGTGATTTGTTCCTGTACACACCCACAGCATTTCTTCTTATATTAATCTTATAGTTAATTATTTTCTTATTGGTCCTATAAGACACTTTTAGGATTTTCTATAGGTCCTAATTACCACAGGATTTCTGATTGGACCTATAGAAACCTACAGGATTATCAGTCCCATAGACACCCATAGGATTTCTATGGGTGCCCCATATACCATTTCCATATAGAAATTCTGTCTATAGGATTTTCAACCTGGGTATTTTTCAACTAGACATTTCGGTTCCAATATGAAAAAAATATTTTTTTTTTGCTATTTTTTCCACGCTTTATTTTTTCCATTGAAAAAATAGTCAAAAAATATATTTTCCCCTATCTATTTTTTCACTATTTTCCCCATATTTTTAGGCTATTTTTTATTTCGGGCAGGGTAATATTGTCCAACCAAAACAACAATTTTTTTTCTTTTTTCTGAGGAATGGACAATTCATTTGTCATTTTTTCCTTTATCCACCAGTACCACTGAGATCTGTTTTCAGTGTAATATGAAATTAGCTGTTTAGTGTCTTTAAAAATCAATTATGATATATTTAAGGAATGTTCAGTGGGATGTCATAAATACAAATTTTAGTCCCCTTAATTATTACATTTAACATTTCATTAATTCCTGCAAACAGAAACAAAACAAAATAAGATGGGTGAATGTATGTTATTGATATTATTATTTTCATTATTATTGTTATCATTATGATCATTATTATTGTTAGTAGTAGTAGTAGTAGTAGTAGTAGTAATATTAGGGCCAAATATGACAATATTGATTACAGTCCATAAATCTATTGTAGTTAGTCTCCTCTTTGAAAAGATGAAGAGGGTGAGGATGAGTGTTTGTGTGATTTTTTT
>CM046854.1:71454930-71491797 GCA_025617745.1 Heliocidaris erythrogramma
TGTTTCATGGCTTCGTCGATGTACTGCTGGCGGTCCATAACTACGACGGCTGATCCTTTGTCTGCGGGCTTGATGATAATATCCGACCTGTTTCGGAGCGAGGAGAGAGCTTGGCGTTCTTCTCGAGGAAGGTTATCATGGGTTCTGCTGGTGGGAGTATCTGTGGAGAGAACTTGGGATGAGACGGCTTGAATGTAAGTTTCAAGGGAAGAAACTCTGTTCTTGGGGGGGGGGGGGATCCATGTGCTTTTCGGGTGGAAAGGCTCAGGATCAGAAGGGGGTTCATCTAGAAAAAACTCTTTGAGGCGTATCCTGCGATAGAAAGTAGAGAGGTCTTGGCTGAGTGCTATCTGGTCGACTTCCGGTGGAGTGGGGCAAAACGTGAGGCCTTTTGAGAGAAGAGAGGTTTCTGCTTGGGAGAGGTGAGAAGACGAGAGGTTAACAGCTGCTTGTTTTCGATATTTATTTCTTAATAGCGGAATGGAGTAGAAGTGACAATTTTGAGCTCTCGCCACGACTTCTACATTTTACTTTTCTTTGAAGCTAGAGCCATTGATTGAGGCTTAAACGGGACTGAGGTGGAACGGACAGCATTAGGGCAAGTTTGTAGCTGAATTTTAGTTTTCTTCCTCATGAAGAAATCAAACGATTTGAGAAATAAAAACATGCCTAACCCAACCCAACGCAACACCAGTAGTGCTTAGAGCCAACGCCCAAAATCTCCGAGTGACACGTCGGGCAAGTCTGCGAGCTTGCCACGTACACAATCTGGGGACCAAGAATCGATTCAACCTTCGCTGTCCAGCCTAGAAAAGACACTCAACGACTTCTCAACCAAGGTAATCAACAAACTTGATGAAATTCATACGGATATATCGTCTATGAAAATGAAATTGAATGATTTGGATGCTGCAGTGTCTGATAATTCAGCTCGATTGTTAGACATGGAAAATAAAAAGCTCCCTGAAGTTGAATTGAAGTTACAGAAGGAGATCGATCAATTAAAGGAGAAACTTATGCTGTCAGAAATCTACCAAAGAAAAGCAAATCTTCTATTCTATGGAATAGAAAAAAAGCCCAACGAAAATATTGATGCGGTTCTGAGGGAAACTTTCAAGGTTCTTGGTCTGAACGAAGAAGAAGCTAAGTCCATTTCATCAACGCACATCGTCTCCCCAGCAGAAATGTAACCAATAACGCACCACAACCGATCATCGCAAAATTTGTTTACATGGCCGAGAGAAAGAATGCAATGTTTTTTTTTTTTTTTTTTTTTTCTCTTAATTATAATAGTGCTATTTTCCATTTATTTAATTGTCATAATTATTGTATATCGTGTTATTTTGTTAAAATGCACTTTTATAAGTACCTTTCTGTTGGAAATGAAAATAAAATTGAATTGAATTGAATTGCTTTCTGCCTACGAAGGAAAATTAACCAAACAACCAAATGGAGCCAATGACGCCTCTCCAAAACTACGGATTTCCGTTCGCACTGACCTCCCCCCGACACTCAAAGCACAACGAAGCATCCTTGCAACCAAAGCGTACAAACTTCGGAAGGAAAATAATCTATCAACCAAGATCGTACTCGCAGGCAACAAAGTCGTCCTATACACGAAACCCCAAAACACCACTGCTCAATGGCAATCCTACAAGGAATGAGATGGTGAGTTACTAACCACAGTACATCCATTATTGCGATACTTTATTTTCATCATTACGAAAACATCTTTAAACAATTTGCCTGAACACAGTTTCATTATACAACGAAAACCAGTTTAAATAAGTTTATACTTACTTCAGCATATACCGGCATGAAGCTGAGAATCCTCAACGACAGTGCACATTTTCAATAAACGTTAGCCTTTAAAGTTAAATGTTATAAATAAAAATATGTTTATAAACTTTATTTCATTCACCATGTGCATTGGCAACAATTCAGTTTATCGAGAAGATCGATATACTGATAGATTGTATATGCCACAGAATAGCTTATAATTACATGTAATTTGTATTTTGGATGAATATATCTGTATGTGTTTTTATAAGTGTGTATGTATTTACAGCCAACGACACCGGGTTTGAAGATGAATATCTATAAGAACCATATTTCTGAATGTAAGAGAATTTTATATTTGGTTTTGTATTAGCCACATCTATTCTCATTTTATACTGTTATTGCCTTTAATAAAGAGTGACCCTATAAAAAGAAATAGATAATTAATACCCTCTGTAATGTATCGCATGTTGCAAGAGCGCCCCCACCGGACAACGACACAGAGCTGACACACCGAATAAACGTTGAATACAAAGTAAGAAAACACCGACTGAATTCGTCATTTGTAAAGTCACTAATCTTGTCACAGAACCCATGAATTACTAGATAGGATCAAGCAAAGATAAAGTCTTCAACCATTACAATGGCGACGAGGGTAATTGACTAAAAGGATTGTGATTTGACGAGATTCTGAGCTGATAGTGCGAGCAGTTCGAGAGACGTATGCCCGCCAGAGCTACGGGGAGACAACGCTGCTCTTACCGGTGTCCAGCCAACAACTGTTTGTGACCAGTTCGTGAGTACATGCATGCTCATACTAACCGAGAGAAGTATATAAGAGCACATTCAGACGTAAATATCATAATTAAGGCCTAATCATGAGTGCACAGTTTAATATGCCAACGTTTCCTCCATTCATGGAAACTGAGGTGAATCCAGGCCCGCAGTGGACCAAATGGCTGTCCAGATTTGAGAGGCTAATGATTGCACTAGATATCACAGACCCCAAACGTAAACGAGCTATGCTACTACACTATGCAGGCCCCAAGGTTGATGATATTTTTGATACATTGAATGACACTGGTAACGATAATGAGTATGACAAAGCAGTTGATGCCCTGAATACATATTTCAAGCCAAAAGCCAACCCACTGTACGAAGTGTATGTATTCCGTCAAGCACGACAAGAACCAGGAGAGTCACTAGACCATTTTGCAACGCGATTGCGACAGCTTGCAAAGAATTGCAATTTTGCAGATGATGATAAAGAGATAATGGCACAGATAATAATGCACTGTCACTCCCATACACTCAGAAGGCAAGCCCTCTGCAAGGGAACTGAACTGACCCTACAAAAGTTACTAGACACTGGTAGAGCCCTAGAAGCAAGTGAAAAACAAGCAGGAGAACTAGAGAAAGTGAGTGTAAATACTATCAAGAACTCTGAATCTGACCAAGCGGATGAAGAATCGGTCAATGCTACTCGAGGTAGAGCATCTGATAGGGGAAACCATACATACCGAAGAAACAGGCAGCGATCACAGTCGCAGAGAGGCCGACCAGTGAGACAGAAAAATTCTTCGATAACCAAGCCTTGCTATTTCTGCGGTGGCCAATATCCTCACCAGAGAACTTGCCCAGCCAAGGGTAAGGAGTGTAAATCGTGCCACAAGATTGGACATTTTGCCAGAGTCTGCAAGTCCAAACCCAAGGGAGTCAACCAAGTCAAACAATCGGAAAAGGACTGCCCAAACCCAGAGTATACATTTGCAGTGTTTGAACGTACCTATGCTGCCCATGATGAAGGACGGAGCAACCTACCAATAGGCATGACGGAGGTGATGATCCAAGACTACAAAATGACGGCACTGATAGATTCAGGGGCAACAGTCAACATCATGGATGCCCCAACATTCCATGAACTTAGAAAGGGTAGGAAGATACAGATCCACAAAGCTAATACAAGAATTTATCCATATGGATCAGACAAGCCACTACCTGTCATAGGAGTTATCGACATTGAACTCAAATCATCACGTGGAACTAACTGTGAAGCCAGATTTCATGTGGTCAAGGCTAGCAAAGGCAATTTGCTGAGTCTCGACACTGCTACAGCCCTGAGGTTGATAACGATCCATAGCATCAAACAACGAATGACAAATCAGCAAATAACAGAGAAATACAGGTCCCTTTTCGAGCCAGGCATAGGGAAGGTAAAAGGAAAGGAGATAAAGCTTCACATTGATGAAGAGGTCAAGCCAAAGCAACAGAAACACAGAAGAATTCCATTCCATACAAGAAAGGACGTAGAAAGAGAACTAGAAAGACTAGAGAAAATGGACATCATTGAGAAAATAGATGGCCCAACTCCGTGGATCAGCCCGATTGTGGTTGTACCAAAACCCAGTGGAGCAGTGAGACTGTGTGTAGATATGAGACAGGCGAATGCTGCCATCAAGCGCGAACGGCACCCGATGCCTACACTAGATGAGTTGATAGAAGACATGAATGGTGCCACAGTTTTCACCACACTTGATCTAACATCAGGCTATCACCAGTTTGAACTTGAAAAAAGTAGCAGACATATTACTACTTTCAGCACACACCTTGGCCTTAGGAGATACAAGCGGCTTATGTTTGGTGTGAACGCAGCATCAGAAATATTTCAAGCAGCAGTAGCAGAGCTTCTGTCAGGACTAAACGGAGTCAAAAATGTATCAGATGACATAATCGTGTACGGGAAGACCTCAGATGAACACGATGCCAATCTCTCAGCAGTTCTAGAAAGGCTGCAATCATATGATGTGAAACTGAATCAAGAAAAGTGCAAGTTCTCATGCCCTGAAGTCAAGTTCTATGGACACATTTTCAGTCAGGAAGGACTTAGGCCAGACAGCAAGAAAGTAGATGCCATACTAAAGGCCGAACCACCAAAAAATGCAAAGGAAGTGAAATCTCTACTTGGCCTGGCATCCTACATTTCCAGATTCATTCCAGATTATTCAACTATCACAGCACCACTTCGACGGCTAACACACCAAGATGTAGACTGGAAGTGGGAAACGCCAGAAACTGAGGCATTTGAGAATCTAAAGAAAGCCATGGCAAATTCACACACAATGCCATACTTCAACCCGACACAGCCAACAGAGTTGATAGTAGATGCAAGTCCAGTCGGACTAGGAGCTATGTTGTGCCAGAACAACCAACCCATATCATATGCCAGCAAAACACTATCAGATACAGAGACCAGATATTCTCAGACAGAAAGAGAGATGCTTGCAGTTGTTTGGGGAATAGAACATTTCCATCTTTATCTCTATGGAGCAAAGTTCAAGGTGATTACAGATCACAAACCACTGCTGAGAATCTTTGAGAAGCAAACACCAATGTCAGCCAGAATAGAGAGATGGAGACTGAGGCTGATGCCGTACAACTGTACCCTTGTGTACCAGCCTGGAAAAGATGAGGAAAACCCAGCTGACTATTTGAGCAGACACCCTGAGAAGATGAAAACGACAGAACCAAATCCAGACACTCACTACCTCAACTATGTCTCTAACAATGCTATCCCAAAAGCAATGACATTTGAAGAAGTACAAAAGGCGACATTAGAGGACGAAACTCTACAACAGCTCATAAAAGCCATCAAAACACAAAAGTACAATGATTGGGAAACCACAGAACTAAAGCCCTACAAGCATTCTAAAGATGAATTCGCAGTTCACAGAGGAGTAATCCTCAAAGGAAAGAGGCTAGTTCTTCCAGAAAAACTAGTACCAAGAGTTATCGAATTGGCCCATGGATCCCACCAGGGAATCGTCAAAACAAAGAGTCTAATAAGAGAAAAGGTATGGTCCCCAGGGATAGACAAACTGGTCGAAGAGAGAGTAAGATCATGTCTTCCATGCCAGGCAGCAGAGACAGACGGTGCTGAAAGACCAGAACCTCTGAGGATGTCTCCGCTACCACAGGGACCATGGCTAGAAATTTCAGCAGATTTTCTAGGACCATTACCTACAGGAGAATACCTACTCGTTGTGATAGACGAATACAGCAGATACCCGGAGGTAGAAATTGTATCTACAACCTCTGCGAAAGCAGCAATCCCAAAGTTCGATGCAATCTTCGCCAGACACGGCGTACCTGTCACATTAAAAACTGACAATGGCCCACCTTTCAGCGGTCATGAGTTTGAGAAGTTTGCTGCTAACTTAGGATTCCATCACAGAAGAGTAACACCACTATGGCCAAGAGCAAATGGATCTGTTGAACGCTTTAACAGATGCCTAGTCAAAGTCATTAGAACAGCACACACAGAAGGAAGTAACTGGAAACAACAACTCTTCCGATTTCTTCGCATGTACAGAGCTACACCACACACCACAACAAAAATCTCTCCAAGCAAAGCCCTGAATGGAAGAGAGATGAAGTGTGAATTACCACAAGTAACTAAACCTGATGCAGAAACTGTTGAACAGAGAGAGATGAAAACCAGAGATGGAGAACAGAAACAAAAGATGAAAAAACATGCAGACAGAGAGATGCATGGTAAAGAAAGTGACCTGAAAGAAGGAGACTTTGTTCTTGTTCGCCAGCCCAAGACGTCAAAAGCATGTTCACCATTTGACCCTAGACCAATGAGAGTGGTCCACAGATGTGGCAATACAATTGTCGCGAAAAGGGGAAGTCAGGTCATAAGAAGGAACATATCATTCTTCAAGAAGGTGTATGTGAGAGTCGACGATAACCCCCAACCAGATGATATCTATGACATTGACAACTTCGAAGCCGATGTCCCACACATCCCTTGCGATCCGCCAGCTGATGACATCGCACGTCCTAGGCCCATACTTCGGGATGGTCACCAAAGACCTCACAGAGAAAGACGCCTGCCAGTACGATTTCAGGATTACGTACTGTCCACATAGATGGTAACTGGAAGGAGGAGTTTATCCAGTGAGTGCCAATAACCTTTTGTATATAGTTTTGCGTTCCAGGAGAAACGTATAGTTTTAGTCTTTTAGAGTTTAGTTCATCATTATTGGACCATTAAAAAAACGATCAGCACCTTGATCACAGCTGTTTTCTACAACTACAACCAGGATCTGAACTCAAACTTTTGGACAATATTTACAATGTTGTTATGCAAAAGAAGGAACTACAGGACTACAAGTGGACATTTTCATTGTGAAAAAAAACAACTTAAATTTGCATCCAGATTGAACTCAGTTATTGAAAAAGAAAAATGGACTTTCGATTTTGAAAAAAATCTATATTTTATATGTGAACATATTATTCAAAACAAAGGGGTAAATGTAATGTATCGCATGTTGCAAGAGCGCCCCCACCGGACAACGACACAGAGCTGACACACCGAATAAACGTTGAATACAAAGTAAGAAAACACCGACTGAATTCGTCATTTGTAAAGTCACTAATCTTGTCACAGAACCCATGAATTACTAGATAGGATCAAGCAAAGATAAAGTCTTCAACCATTACACCCTCCAAAGAAATATATATCTAATATATCTAATAGCCCATCTCCTTCTCCAAATTGATCGATCTTCTTGGGAAACCTCGGTTAAAAATTTACCTAAACAGTTTCGCTAAATTATGACGAACAAGATGGTATGCTTATACTTACCTCACCATATACTGATATAAAACTGAGTTTTCCCAACCATATTGCACATTTTTAATAAAATTAAGTCCTTAAAGTAAATATTTTGAATCAAAGTATGGTCATAAACTTTATTCAATTACTATGTGAAATGGCAACAATTCAATTAATTTATCAAGAAGATCGATACACTGATAGTATATGTATCTGTATACATGTATGCATATGCCATGCAGTGGCTCTATGATTGATCTGTATTTTGATATGTATGTTGCTTCGTTTAAGTGTATATGTACAGCCAATGACACTGGTCTGAAGACCGATATGTATAAGAACCATATTTCTGAATATGTAATATCTGTAAGAGAATTTTGAATTTCGTATGAGCTACATCGATTCTCATTTTATCCGATTATTGCTGGAAAGGATGTAGAAGGAAAAAGGAAAAAAGGAAAAAGAATAGTGTTGTGACTCATTCTATACAAACTGGGATGTAGCTTTTTCTGTTTCTGTCTTTGAAAAATAATTTTCCTTGGAAAAAAAGGAAAGAAAGAAAACTCTTCATGGATCAATTCATCCTTTTACCCCATATTCATTTTAATATCAAATAGTGGGCTATATCTTATTTTTCTATATATACACTTCAAAAAAACAAATATTGTGTGTATAAAAAGAATTATCAAAATCCCATTTGTATTGAACTATTAATCTTGATATGGCTAGTATATTGACCTCAGAAATTTTTCATTGATTATTTGCTGTATTTTCTCACTATTACCTTATTCTATATTAGTTCTTGTATGTTGATTTAAATTTTGTCTTCATTTAGTAATCGATAGAAAAAAAATATATTACCAAATTCGAACATTGAAGTATTGTAGGAATAAAAGTGAAAATTGTGTGTGCCATATTCATAAATATATGTGTGTATGTGTATGTATATATGTATATTTCTCTGTTTTTTTCTCTCTTCTAAATCAAATTGATTTGTATTTTGAATGAATACATATATAAGTATGTGTTTTGTATGAATGCATATGTACACTCAACAAAACTAGTCCTAATGATCGATATGTATAAGAACCATATTTCCCAACTTACGATCTCTGCCTTTTTTTCTTCTACTGTAAGAATCATACATAATATCTGTAAAGAGAATTTTAAATTTCGTATGAACTACATTGATTCTCATTTTAAGCGATTATTACTCTAAGAAGAAATAAAAAGAATAGTGTTGTGACAGATTCAATACAAAATGGGATGAAACTTTTTCTCTTTTTCTCTTTGAAAAATATTTTTTAATTTGAAAAAGAAAAGGAGGAGGGAAAGGGAAGGAGGGGAGGGAAGGGAGGGGCAGGAGAAGAAAAAAAATTTAATGGATCAATTAATCCAAATAATGTGATATATTTTGTTGTGCATTTCAAGATAAACTATAAACACAATTACAGAATTCATATCCAATATTATATTGAACTATTATTTGGAAATGGCTAGTGTATCGACTTCAATATTTTCTCATTGATTATTTGCTGCATTTTTCTCACTCTTATTTATTCCATATTTGTTCTTGTATGTTGATTTAATGATTTTAATTTTTTTTGTCTTCATTTAGTAATCGATAGTAACAAAATATATTACCAAAGTCGAACACTGAAGTATGTAAAAGGAATCTGAAAAATTGTGTATGCCACATTTATATTATTTTGTATCTCTTCTAATTCGCTCCACTACTGATTTATGAATGCCTTTGTTAATTGATATGATCTAAATTAGATTATTTTCCTTTTCTTACTATCTATTTACAAACTCTATGCTCTAAGGAAAATGTAATAAACATTTTGGTTCCAGTTTAATTTATTAAGGTGGCAAAGATGACCTCTGAATGTATTATCATAACTTTTCGATGAGTATTTTCCACCCTTTTCATGTATCATCTCCATCCATATCATCTCCACCCCATATGTTCATTATTGGTTCCACTCAATCATTTTTTAGTTTATTATTTCATATTTCATTTATTTTCTCACACAGCAACTTTTCATACCAGGTTTACATTATACTGTGTGTATATATAAATATATATGATGCTTGATTCAACTCGATCAGATTTTGATATACATAATGTAAACTCTGATGGTAATTACTATACGACTACGGAATTCAACTCAAATTTCTAAAATACAAATGGTAAATTTAGTTTACTTCATATTAACTCTAGGATTTTAAACAAAAATTTTGATTCTCTTTTGACACTTCTTTATACACTCGATAATTTCCCCTTTTCAGTTATTGGTATTACAGAGACCTGGCATAAATCTGATTCACCCAATTTATTTGATTTAAATAACTATCATATGGTTAGAACGGATAGGGACAAAAAGAGAGGTGGGGGCATAGCATTTTATATACATACGAATCTGCAATTTAAAATTCGATCCAATATTTCCTTTAAAGAAACTGAAGTCTCTTTTATAGAAATTAAAAATTTACAAGGAAAGAGTATTATTGTTGGACTAATTTATAGACCCCCTAATAGTAATATCGATTCATTTTATGAAGATTTGGAAAATTGCTTTCCAACATTCTCACGCGAAAATAAACAATTATATTTAATGGGAGATTTTAATATTAATTTATTAGATGACAGTAATAACTGAAAATTTTTCTCAACTGATATACTCTCATGCATGTTACCCTCATATAAACAAACCCACAAGAATATGTCATAATTCAGCAACCTCGATTGATAATATATTTTCTAATATAAAAATATTTCTAGTGATTTATTATACTTAGATATATCAGATCATCTTCCATTTTTTGTTATTAGTGATGATAAGACCAATGCTGGACATATGTTTATATCTAAAATGTATAGAAAAGAAACAACCCAAAATATTGAATCATTCAAGATCGACTTAGCCCATGAACAATGGGATGATGTATATACTCAAACAAATGTAAATGTTGCATATGATAATTTTAATAAAAAAATGCAATTTTATTATAATAAAATCTCTCCTTTTGTTAAAACTAAAAATAATAAACATGGTAAAATGCCATGGATATCTAAAGCAATTTTACGATCTATACATGAAAGGAATAGATTGTACAAGATTTATTTACATAATCGAACAGATGACAATTTAAATAAATATAAAAAATACCGAAACAACAAATAACAACCACTATTCGCATGTCTCGTAAACTTCATTATGCAGACAAATTAAACAAAGTAAAATCAAATATGAAATTAACCTGGAACATTTTAAATGATTTGATGGGAAAGAAAAAACAATATTTACCGAAGGAAAATTTTTACATTGGATGGTAATAATTTTAATAAAGAGATACCAAATGCATTTAATTTGTATTTTGTTAATCTAGGTCCTAATTTAGCAAATAGAATCAATGCGCAAAATGAAAGTTTCCTTAATTTTCTTCCTATAACTACATCTTCATCTTTGTTCTTTAATCCAACAAATCAAAATGAAATAATAACTTTAACTACTGGTCTTAATTCTAGTAAAGCTTGTGGTCATGATGGAATAAGTACATCACTTCTGAAACAAATTATACACGTTATTGCATCCCCATTAAAGGGAAAGTAAATCCTGGCGATTTAGCTGTTTAGTTGAAGGGCACATTGTTGATTATATATGTCGAATTTCAACACATTTGGGCCCCCCTAACGCCGTCAACAAGTAGTTAGAAATATCATTTTGTCGTCTGCTAGAAGGTACTATATCGATCGTGGGCGTCGCCATTTTGAACAGATAAGCCCCGCCCTGTGACGTTTTGTCGGACCTCTCGGACCAGAAGTACCCGGATGCCGCCATTATTACACGTTTCAAAATGGTAATCGGAGAACCGAGATAATAAACAAAAAGCCGGCGATTTGCACAGGACGCTTTGTATTCGGACAGCTGAAAACGCAACAGCTCTGAAACATCGAGACTATATTGTCCGACAAAACGTCATCATAGCGCGGGTGAATCAACAATATGGTGACCCCCGATAGCAGGCTGTAGCAGACGATCATTGCTCACAAAAGTGTGAATTACTCCACCGTCAAGCGTTCATAAGAGGTAAATTTTCACAGTAATGTCAAGAATTGTGCTCTTAACACTCTCAGTAGGCCAAAAGTCCAGGGTTTACCTTCCCTATAACTTTTGTATTTAATTTATCAAGGTAAATCCAATTTTTAAAAAAGATCCTCATGAAATTAGCAACTATAGACCCATTTCAATTCTTCCTAGCATATCAAAAATACTTGAAAAATTAATTTATACTAGGCTTTTTGATTTTTTGAATACTAATAATGTATTAAATCTAAATCAATATGGCTTTCGGAAAAATTATTCAACTGATTTAGCATTAGTTCAAATATATGATAAAATAACTTTAAAAATAGCTTTAAAATTCTTTAATACTACCATATATTACTTATTGTAATTTGGTATGGGCCACTATACTACCATATATTACTTATTGTAATTTGGTATGGGCCACTTGCGGAAAGACCAAAATTAATTTATTACAAAAGAAAGCTCTACGCATTTGTACTGGCTCGCAGTATTTAGCTCATACAAACCCATTGTTTTATGAATTAAAAACACTTAAAGTTTTTGATGTAAATACGATGCAAAATCTGATATTTATGTTTAAATATTCTAATAATTTATTGCCTCAATCCTGTCAACATTTTTTTATGCTAAATAATACTATTCATTCGTATCCTACTCGGAATTCATTAAATTTTCATGTAGTCAATCCTAAGTCACTGATTACACATAAATCCATAAGACATCATGGTCCTGGCTTATGGAATACACTCCCTGATAATATCAGATCTTGTAGAACTCTTAATTCTTTTAAAACAGAAGTAAAGAAAATTTTACTGTTAGAGTATAGCATTTGAAATTTGGCAATTATAACCGCTTTGTTTCATACTATAAACCATGTTTATGTGATTACTATTCTGCTAATACCTATCATTTAAACATCCACCATCCTCATCCCCACCAATCATCAGTTTCATCATCATCATCATCATCTTTACCATCATCGATATCATCGACGCCTTTTAAAAAGGTTATTATACTTCATTTTCTCCGTTTTGCATAATAAATATATTTATGCTCTTTTGTTGGGCTGTCACGTTTTCAAGCAAATGCTTATAGTGGCAGTCCTTCTTCTGTATATATATATATATCAAATGTAATTTTGGTAATAAGCCAGTGCGGGGTTAGCGCATGGTACAAATGACCCCAAATATCCACAGATATTTTAGACATGGAGGGTCCCTTTATGTGCACTTCAGAAAAATAACTCTGGGAGTGATAGAGGTGCCTCATGCATGAATAGCTTTTGTTTCCCCCTTTAAAAAGAATACTTCCACCTGGATATCATGGAATGCACCATTAGTGCATAATTGAATAATGATTACATGACATTCATGAGCACATATCGAATATTAGTGTCAGTGGGTTTTAGAATTTGGTACAGATGAACTTTATCTGCTCATGCTCAGATTGCATCTCCGAAGTGGCTTATTACTCCAACTGACAAATGTATACTTCTTTAACCCTTTGAGTGCGATCCCGCGCACAGCGATTGTTCTCCCTGTGACGGAGCGATTTCGGTTAAATTGCTGGTAATGGGAAATTTGGAGGTGCTTTCTACTTTGATTGCTCATTGCACCTCACTCGGTCATTTTCGTCATTTTTAGTAAATGTAAACATGAAAGGTCAGACTTTTCTCCTTCTAAAAATATAAGTTTTGTTTATCGAAACAAAAAATATGGTTTGTTATTTTACAGGGGAAAAACCGTCTTACTTTGTTGAAGCTTCGCTTCCTTCCTTTTCAGTACACTTACAATACAAATTGCGTAAACGCCGTCGCACACGCGGTTAGATCAAGGTCTGTGATAACTCATTGGTTCGATCGATACCCCATTCATTGGCCCCCATTGTCGTCTGCTAATGCTCGGGCGATTATCTGCCAAGTCATGCATTGCGCCCTGCATTTTACACGTGTTTCCGACTCATTTTGTAGTCGTATTCTGACCAGCATTGTGACATGATCACTCTAAATGCTTTCTATATCACAAGTATCAGGGAACTTTGTTTACAGATGAACATTATTTATTCAATAAGACAAAAATAATCCTATTTACTTTCCAATACATTTCTCATGATTTGTCATAACTATTTGTTTTATTTCTCCCGTTTCATTCGTTTATTTCTCCATCTATCCATCTCTCTTTCAACGCTTTTTCCCCTATGTAGTTGTTTTATCAATAAAACAATTTATTAAAATCATGTACACATATGTGATTTGTTTTGTTTGTAATGGGAAAGAGCTAAATGAATAACAGTGAGTGGAACAAAATAATACTTTATCACATCTCAATGCCGCCTGCTCTCTCTCTCTCTCTGAACTCGTCAGGAATTTCGTGCAATTAAAACTTTGTTTCAGTGCGTTTTATCTCCGCATTGCATGCAATGTTTATTATAAAAGAATGTGGCTATTTATCAGAGTTTGATCGATTTGAAAATAAAGAGAACAACAGAAAGGAGCATGATATCGAGAGTGTAGTAATTCATTGTATGCTTCGAGATACTGAGGAAAATATTGAAACAGAAAGACAACAGTTGAGTATGATAATGACAAGAACCATAAAGAAACTAAAACGATAAAGAAATATGTTTTTAAAAAATAGCAGCGATAGGGGGGGGGGGGGCAATGACAACAATGGCGATCGGCGATCCCGATAGTATAGCAATCAATGATGGTAATTTCTAGTCGCCCCCCCCCCCCCCCCCTTCCCTGGCCGTGACAAGAAATTGATGACAATATATCATGTCAGGACGGTTAATAAACACATTTATGTTAGAAAAGAAAATGTGTGAGTTTTAAGTTTAGTGTAATGTAGGCTTACAGCTGAGTTAATTACCAAATCAATATATCTTTATAGTGATGTTGCAATATGTGCAATAACAGCCCGCCTTCCACCTTACTATTATTATTATTATTATTAGGTGATCTGTCGTACATCGACAGATCACCTCTTAATTTCGTCAAGATTTTTCTTCTTTATTATTAGGTGATCTGTCGTACATCGACAGATCACCTCTTAATTTCGTCAAGATTTTTCTTCTTTATTAGGTGATCTGTCGTACATCGACAGATCACCTCTTAATTTCGTCAAGATTTTTCTTCTTTATTATTAGGTGATCTGTCGTACATCGACAGATCACCTCTTAATTTCGTCAAGATTTTTCTTCTTTATTATTATTATTAGGTGATCTGTCGTACATCGACAGATCACCTCTTAATTTCGTCAAGATTTTTCTTCTTTATTTATTTATTTATTATTATTATTATTTATTTATTTTTATTTTTCGCCCATTTTCTTGTTACCATGATTTCTCAAAAAGTTCATTCTCAATTTTCTTCAAATTTTCGTCACTGATCAGACATGTTAATGTTAAGATGTGGCATCTCATTCAAGGTCATCAGTTTATCATGACGTCATCAAGACGCCATTTTGTAAATTTACAAGATCGATTATATCTTCATAATCGATCATCAAAAATCAACTATATTTACATCACATAAACTTCACATGACGGGTCATCAGGTCATGTCCTCACAGGTCATCTAGAGGTCAGGACGTACGCGTACGCGCGCGTCAAAATTTTAAAATGCTCAAAATCACGTAGGATCAAGTCTGCACACGTTTCAGGTCATTTTGAGCATTTCAAAAATGTCCGTGCGTAAGCGTCCGCGCGCGCGTTTTACGCGCGCACAAATCGTAAATAACGTTAGAACGCTGTTTTTTTTTATTGATTTGCAATCCTGACACCTTTCTTCATCATTTCCATCAATTTGGAATCAATTTCAATCAATAATAAGATCGTACGGGCGCGTTAAAGTTCGAAATCCGTGCGCGCGTCTATGGCGAAAATAACGTAAAAACGTGCAAAAACATGCCTCTACAAAATTCATTGTAGCTCGTTAGATAGTCCGTTGACCCCCAAATTTTTTGTCATCATCAGGTAGGGTATGAATCATAGATTTCATTTCATGTATCATTTCATCCTTATATACATTATGACGTCATCAAAATGGCGCCTGAAGTCAAAATTTCCATTTTTCATGTTTTGACGTCATCACATTTATGCAAATTTGGCTCTAGATTCGTAATTATTGGTCGTTTTTCTCCCAAATTTTGATATGTTATAGCTGCAACAATTCTCTACGAGACATCCTGCAACCATTATTCATTTTGATGACGTCATCACACTGAAATCTTCAATTAAAGACGACATGTCAAATTTTTCCCTATTTGCGTGTTATGTCTATGGAAGATGATTTTTTTTCGAATCATGAATCTACATGACATCGTTCTCTGAGCAGTATCTCAGTTATTTTTGGTCTATTTCCTTCCAGATTTTAATATGTTGTAGCTGAGACTATAAGCTTTTATTAATAAGCCCTCCAATTTTTGATCAGATGTCGGGATCATGCCCAATTTTTCAGTACCAAATGGGATTTGAGAATCACGTTTTTCGTTTACGTGTTATCTCTATGGGAAATATTTTGGTCTATCGGTAAAGCACATGACTACCATGGTCAAGGTACCTGGTTCGATCCCCGGGGCCGATTTTTTTTTTTTTTTTTTTTTGCTTCTTTTTACTTGTCATTTTACCATCCTCTACGACTATTATAACATAAACAATCACAAACCAAGTAATAAAATGCCTTATTTTGCATGTTATGTCTATTGCAAAGTGCTGTGCAGTGGTTTATGTATATCCCTATGGAAAATCTGTTTCACTGACGTGTATTAAAGCTATCCTACAATATCATTAGTCCTATTAGATATCACAATTTCTCAAAATTGGCTTAGTCAATTATCTTAATTATCTTATTGTGACGTCATCTAGACGCCATTTTCTACAAATCAACTTATGGTCGTATCTTCATAACGAAATGTGATTTCTCGTTCATATTTGGCATGGTTAACGTCACTGTCATTGCAGTCATGATCCTTACCATTATCCCCATCATTATCATCATTATCATTATCATCATTATATCATCAATCATCTTCAAAATCACCAACACCATAATCATCATGAATATCATTTTCATCACCATCATTATATTATCATCTTCATCATCATCACCATTATCATCATCACCGTAATCTTTTTACAATGACCGTTTCACACATTTTGCTACATTCCTGTCCTCAAGAAGCATCTCCATTCATGGCATTCTTGACTTCCTATCTTCAGTTTAGCATTTCCCCATTATTATGATCATCCTGATTACAATCATGATCGTACAAAGTGAAAGACAGATCACCTAATTCGTCATGACGAATTAAACTCTAGTTATTAGGTGATCTGTCGTACATCGACAGATCACCTCTTAATTTCGTCAAGATTTTTCTTCTTTATTTATTATTATTATTTATTTATTTTTATTTTTCGCCCATTTTCTTGTTACCATGATTTCTCAAAAAGTTCATTCTCAATTTTCTTCAAATTTTCGTCACTGATCAGACATGTTAATGTTAAGATGTGGCATCTCATTCAAGGTCATCAGTTTATCATGACGTCATCAAGACGCCATTTTGTAAATTTACAAGATCGATTATATCTTCATAATCGATCATCAAAAATCAACTATATTTACATCACATAAACTTCACATGACGGGTCATCAGGTCATGTCCTCACAGGTCATCTAGAGGTCAGGACGTACGCGTACGCGCGCGTCAAAATTTTAAAATGCTCAAAATCACGTAGGATCAAGTCTGCACACGTTTCAGGTCATTTTGAGCATTTCAAAAATGTCCGTGCGTAAGCGTCCGCGCGCGCGTTTTACGCGCGCACAAATCGTAAATAACGTTAGAACGCTGTTTTTTTTATTGATTTGCAATCCTGACACCTTTCTTCATCATTTCCATCAATTTGGAATCAATTTCAATCAATAATAAGATCGTACGGGCGCGTTAAAGTTCGAAATCCGTGCGCGCGTCTATGGCGAAAATAACGTAAAAACGTGCAAAAACATGCCTCTACAAAATTCATTGTAGCTCGTTAGATAGTCCGTTGACCCCCAAATTTTTTGTCATCATCAGGTAGGGTATGAATCATAGATTTCATTTCATGTATCATTTCATCCTTATATACATTATGACGTCATCAACATGGCGCCTGAAGTCAAAATTTCCATTTTTCATGTTTTGACGTCATCACATTTATGCAAATTTGGCTCTAGATTCGTAATTATTGGTCGTTTTTCTCCCAAATTTTGATATGTTATAGCTGCAACAATTCTCTACGAGACATCCTGCCACCATTATTCATTTTGATGACGTCATCACACTGAAATCTTCAATTAAAGACGACATGTCAAATTTTTCCCTATTTGCGTGTTATGTCTATGGAAGATGATTTTTTTTCGAATCATGAATCTACATGACATCGTTCTCTGAGCAGTATCTCAGTTATTTTTGGTCTATTTCCTTCCAGATTTTAATATGTTGTAGCTGAGACTATAAGCTTTTATTACTAAGCCCTCCAATTTTTGATCAGATGTCGGGATCATGCCCAATTTTTCAGTACCAAATGGGATTTGAGAATCACGTTTTTCGTTTACGTGTTATCTCTATGGGAAATATTTTGGTCTATCGGTAAAGCACATGACTACCATGGTCAAGGTACCTGGTTCGATCCCGGGGCCGATTTTTATTTATTAGGTGATCTGTCGTACATCGACAGATCACCTCTTAATTTCGTCAAGATTTTTCTTCTTTATTTATTATTATTATTAGGTGATCTGTCGGTATCGACAGATCACCTCTTAATTTCGTCAGAATTTTCTTTCTTTATTATTATTTATTAGGTGATCTGTCGTACATCGACAGATCACCTCTTAATTTCGTCAAGATTTTTCTTCTTTATTATTATTTATTATTATTATTATTTATTTATTTTTATTTTTCGCCCATTTTCTTGTTACCATGATTTCTCAAAAAGTTCATTCTCAATTTTCTTCAAATTTTCGTCACTTATCAGACTGGTCAATGTCAAGATGTGGCATCTCATTCAAGGTCATCAGGTTATCATGACGTCATCAAGACGCCATTTTGTAAATTTACAAGATCGATTATATCTTCATAATCGATCATCAAAAATCAACTATATTTACATCACATAAACTTCACATGACGGGTCATCAGGTCATGTCCTCACAGGTCATCTAGAGGTCAGGACGTACGCGTACGCGCGCGTCAAAATTTTAAAATGCTCAACATCACGTAGGATCAAGTCTGCACACGTTTCAGGTCAGTTTGAGCATTTCAAAAATGTCCGTGCGTAAGCGTCCGCGCGCGCGTTTTACGCGCGCACAAATCGTAAATAACGTTAGAACGCTGTTTTTTTTATTGATTTGCAATCCTGACACTTTTCTTCATCATTTCCATCAATTTGAATCAATTTCAATCAATAATAAGGTCGTACGGGCGCGTCAAAGTTCGAAATCCGTGCGCGCGTCTATGGCGAAAATAACGTAAAAACGTGCAAAAACATGCCTCTACAAAATTCATTGTAGCTCGTTAGATAGTCCGTTGACCCCCAAATTTTTTGTCATCATCAGGTAGGGTATGAATCATAGATTTCATTTCATGTATCATTTCATCCATATAAACATTATGACGTCATCAAAATGGCACCAGAAGTCAAAATTTCCATTTTTCATGTTTTGACGTCATCACATTTATGCAAATTTGGCTCTAGATTCGTAATTATTGGTCGTTTTTCTCCCAAATTTTGATATGTTATAGCTGCAACAATTCTCTACGAGACATCTTGCCACCATTATTCATTTTGATGACGTCATCACACTGAAATCTTCAATTAAAGACGACATGTCAAATTTTTCCCTATTTGCGTGTTATGTCTATGGAAGATGATTTTTTTTCGAATCATGAATCTACATGACATCGTTCTCTGAGCAGTATCTCAGTTATTTTTGGTCTATTTCCTTCCAGATTTTAATATGTTGTAGCTGAGACTATAAGCTTTTATTAGTAAGCCCTACAATTTTTGATCAGATGTCGGGATCATGCCCAATTTTTCAGTACCAAATGGGATTTGAGAATCACGTTTTTCGTTTACGTGTTATCTCTATGGGAAATATTTTGGTCTATCGGTAAAGCACATGACTACCATGGTCAAGGTACCTGGTTCGATCCCCGGGGCCGATTTTTTTTTTTTTTTTTTGCTTCTTTTTACTTGTCATTTTACCATCCTCTACGACTATTATAACATAAACAATCACAAACCAAGTAATAAAATGCCTTATTTTGCATGTTATGTCTATTGCAAAGTGCTGTGCAGTGGTTTATGTATATCCCTCTGGAAAATCTGTTTCACTGACGTGTATTAAAGCTATCCTACAATATCATTAGTCCTATTAGATATCACAATTTCTCAAAATTGGCTTAGTCAATTATCTTAATTATCTTATTGTGACGTCATCTAGACGCCATTTTCTACAAATCAACTTATGGTCGTATCTTCATAACGAAATGTGATTTCTCGTTCATATTTGGCATGGTTAAGGTCACTGTCATTGCAGTCATGATCCTTACCATTATCCCCATCATTATCATCATTATCATTATCATCATTATATCATCAATCATCTTCAAAATCACCAACACCATAATCATCATGAATATCACATCATCAATAATCATCATTATCATCACCATCATTATATCATCATAATCATTATAACCATCATCATTATATTATCATCTTCATCATCATCACCATTATCATCATCACCGTAATCTTTTTACAATGACCGTTTCACACATTTTGCTACATTCCTGTCCTCAAGAAGCATCTCCATTCATGGCATTCTTGACTTCCTATCTTCAGTTTAGCATTTCCCCATTATTATGATCATCCTGATTACAATCATGATCGTACAAAGTGAAAGACAGATCACCTAATTCGTCATGACGAATTAAACTCTAGTTTATTTATTTTTATTTTTCGCCCATTTTCTTGTTACCATGATTTCTCAAAAAGTTCATTCTCAATTTTCTTCAAATTTTCGTCACTGATCAGACATGTTAATGTTAAGATGTGGCATCTCATTCAAGGTCATCAGTTTATCATGACGTCATCAAGACGCCATTTTGTAAATTTACAAGATCGATTATATCTTCATAATCGATCATCAAAAATCAACTATATTTACATCACATAAACTTCACATGACGGGTCATCAGGTCATGTCCTCACAGGTCATCTAGAGGTCAGGACGTACGCGTACGCGCGCGTCAAAATTTTAAAATGCTCAAAATCACGTAGGATCAAGTCTGCACACGTTTCAGGTCATTTTGAGCATTTCAAAAATGTCCGTGCGTAAGCGTCCGCGCGCGCGTTTTACGCGCGCACAAATCGTAAATAACGTTAGAACGCTGTTTTTTTTATTGATTTGCAATCCTGACACCTTTCTTCATCATTTCCATCAATTTGGAATCAATTTCAATCAATAATAAGATCGTACGGGCGCGTTAAAGTTCGAAATCCGTGCGCGCGTCTATGGCGAAAATAACGTAAAAACGTGCAAAAACATGCCTCTACAAAATTCATTGTAGCTCGTTAGATAGTCCGTTGACCCCCAAATTTTTTGTCATCATCAGGTAGGGTATGAATGATAGATTTCATTTCATGTATCATTTCATCCTTATATACATTATGACGTCATCAAAATGGCGCCTGAAGTCAAAATTTCCATTTTTCATGTTTCGACGTCATCACATTTATGCAAATTTGGCTCTAGATTCGTAATTATTGGTCGTTTTTCTCCCAAATTTTGATATGTTATAGCTGCAACAATTCTCTACGAGACATCCTGCCACCATTATTCATTTTGATGACGTCATCACACTGAAATCTTCAATTAAAGACGACATGTCAAATTTTTCCCTATTTGCGTGTTATGTCTATGGAAGATGATTTTTTTTCGAATCATGAATCTACATGACATCGTTCTCTGAGCAGTATCTCAGTTATTTTTGGTCTATTTCCTTCCAGATTTTAATATGTTGTAGCTGAGACTATAAGCTTTTATTAGTAAGCCCTCCAATTTTTGATCAGATGTCGGGATCATGCCCAATTTTTCAGTACCAAATGGGATTTGAGAATCACGTTTTTCGTTTACGTGTTATCTCTATGGGAAATATTTTGGTCTATCGGTAAAGCACATGACTACCATGGTCAAGGTACCTGGTTCGATCCCCGGGGCCGATTTTTTTTTTTCTTTTTTGCTTCTTTTTACTTGTCATTTTACCATCCTCTACGACTATTATAACATAAACAATCACAAACCAAGTAATAAAATGCCTTATTTTGCATGTTATGTCTATTGCAAAGTGCTGTGCAGTGGTTTATGTATATCCCTATGGAAAATCTGTTTCACTGACGTGTATTAAAGCTATCCTACAATATCATTAGTCCTATTAGATATCACAATTTCTCAAAATTGGCTTAGTCAATTATCTTAATTATCTTATTGTGACGTCATCTAGACGCCATTTTCTACAAATCAACTTATGGTCGTATCTTCATAACGAAATGTGATTTCTCGTTCATATTTGGCATGGTTAAGGTCACTGTCATTGCAGTCATGATCATTACCATTATCCCCATCATTATCATCATTATCATTATCATCATTATATCATCAATCATCTTCAAAATCACCAACACCATAATCATCATGAATATCACATCATCAATAATCATCATTATCATCACCATCATTATATCATCATAATCATTATAACCATCATCATTATATTATCTTCATCATCATCACCATTATCATCATCACCGTAATCTTTTTACAATGACCGTTTCACACATTTTGCTACATTCCTGTCCTCAAGAAGCATCTCCATTCATGGCATTCTTGACTTCCTATCTTCAGTTTAGCATTTCCCCATTATTATGATCATCCTGATTACAATCATGATCGTACAAAGTGAAAGACAGATCACCTAATTCGTCCTCATGACGAATTAAACTCTAGTTATTTATTAGGTGGTCTGTCATCGACAGACCACCTCTTAATTTCGTCAGAATTTTCTTTATTAGGTGGTCTGTCGTAGTCGACAGACCACCTCTTAATTTCGTCAGAATTTTCTTTATTTATTTATTTATTATTAGGTGGTCTGTCGTAGTCGACAGACCACCTCTTAATTTCGTCAGAATTTTCTTTCTTTATTTATTTATTTATTTTTATTTTTCCACCACTTTCTTGTTGCCATGATTCCTCAATATCGGCTGAGTCAAATTTTATCAAAATCTCTACAGTCATGAGGACATATCAGATCAAGCTCGGGTATCTATTTCAAGGTCATCAGGTCATCGTGACGTCATCCAGGCGCCATTTTGTGATATCACATTATCAATCATATCTTCATAACGAGTCATCAAAAATGAACCATATTTGACATACATTAACTTCAGGTCAAGGGACAACATAAAATGTCATCAAAATTTGCGCGCACATCATGACGCGCACGTACGCGCGCGTCAAAATTTAAAAATGCTCAAAATCTCTTTTTAATCAAATTAGAGTATTGTTCAGGACATTTTAAGCATTTTAATTTTTTCTGTCCGTGCGCGTCCGTGCGCGCGTTATGCGCGCACACAGCGCGTAGAGAACGTAAAAACGCCATTTTTTCGCATATTTTGTCTTCCTGACACTATTCTTGACAATTTCCAACTATTAACAGTCAATCTCGACCTTCCATAATGTCGTACGCGCGCGTCAAACTTTCAAATTCGTGCGCACGTCAATGGGCATTCTAATGTAAAAAGTGGTAAAAACATGCCCATCTAGAATTCGCCATAGCTCCTCAGAATATACGGAAACCCCCCAATTTCTTTACATATTCTGAAAGCCTGTGAGTTGTAGATTTGAAATCATGTAGAATTTTTGCCGATCTCATGTTCTAACGTCATCATATTTGCATATGAACTCAAAAAAATGATTTTGAAAAAATGACGTCATCATTTTTGTATTCATTTGCTAATATTTCAGTAATAGGTGATCGATTTTCTTCCAAATTTTGATATGTTATAGCTGAGACAATTCTCTACCAGATCAGTTGCCATCATTTTTCATTTTGATGACGTTATCACACTGAAATCTTCAATTAAAGACGACATGTCAGATTTTTCCCTATTTGCGTGTTATGTCTATGGAAGATGATTTTTTTTCAAATCACGAATCTACATGACATCGTTCTCTGAGCAGTATCTCAGTTATTATTGGTCTATTTCCTTCCAGATTTTAATATGTTGTAGCTGAGACTATAAGCTTTTATTAGTAAGCCCTCCAATTTTTAATCAGATGTCGGGATCATGCCCAATTTTTCAGTACAAAATGGGATTTGAGAATCCCGTTTTTCGTTTACGTGTTATCTCTATGGGAATTATTTTGGTCTATCGGTAAAGCACATGACTACCATGGTCAAGGTACCTGGTTCGATCCCGGGGCCGATTTTTTTTTTTTTTTTTTTTTTTTGCTTCTTTTTGCCTGTCATTTTACCATCCTCTTCGACTATTGTAACATAAAAAATCACTAATCATGTAATAAACTGTCTTATTTTCCGTATTATGTCTATTAGAAAGTAGTGTGCAGTAGTTTATGTACAACCCTATGGCAAATTGTGATTTCCTGTCCTGTATTAGAGCTATGGTGTTAATCTCCCAAGTATCCTGTATCATCATCATTATTATCATCACCATCATGATCATCATCGCTACTATTATATCATCGCCATCATCATTATGTCATTATAATCATAATCACCGTTATCATCACCATAATCATTTTACAATGACCGATACACATTTTGCTACATTCCTGTCCTCAGGAAGCATCTCCATTCATGGCATTCTTGACATCCTGTCTTCTGTTTAGTATTTCCCCATTAATATGATCATCCTGATTACAATCATGATCGTGCCAATTTAAGGACAGACCACCTAATTCGTCTTCGTGACGAATTCAAGTCTAGTTTATTTTTATTTTTCCACCACTTTCTTGTTGCCATGATTCCTCAATATCGGCTGAGTCAAATTTTATCAAAATCTCTACAGTCATGAGGACATATCAGATCAAGCTCGGGTATCTATTTCAAGGTCATCAGGTCATCGTGACGTCATCCAGGCGCCATTTTGTGATATCACATTATCAATCATATCTTCATAACGAGTCTTCAAAAATGAACCATATTTGACATACATTAACTTCAGGTCAAGGGACAACATAAAATGTCATCAAAATTTGCGCGCACATCATGACGCGCACGTACGCGCGCGTCAAAATTTAAAAATGCTCAAAATCTCTTTTTAATCAAATTAGAGTATTGTTCAGGACATTTTAAGCATTTTAATTTTTTCTGTCCGTGCGCGTCCGTGCGCGCGTTATGCGCGCACACAGCGCGTAGAGAACGTAAAAACGCCATTTTTTCGCATATTTTGTCTTCCTGACACTATTCTTGACAATTTCCAACTATTTACAGTCAATCTCGACCTTCCATAATGTCGTACGCGCGCGTCAAACTTTCAAATTCGTGCGCACGTCAATGGGCATTCTAATGTAAAAAGTGGTAAAAACATGCCCATCTAGAATTCGCCATAGCTCCTCAGAATATACGGAAACCCCCCAATTTCTTTACATATTCTGAAAGCCTGTGAGTTGTAGATTTGAAATCATGTAGAATTTTTGCCGATCTCATGTTCTAACGTCATCATATTTGCATATGAACTCAAAAAAATGATTTTGAAAAAATGACGTCATCATTTTTGTATTCATTTGCTAATATTTCAGTAATAGGTGATCGATTTTCTTCCAAATTTTGATATGTTATAGCTGAGACAATTCTCTACCAGATCAGTTACCATCATTTTTCATTTTGATGACGTTATCACACTGAAATCTTCAATTAAAGACGACATGTCAGATTTTTCCCTATTTGCGTGTTATGTCTATGGAAGATGATTTTTTTTCGAATCACGAATCTACATGACATCGTTCTCTGAGCAGTATCTCAGTTATTATTGGTCTATTTCCTTCCAGATTTTAATATGTTGTAGCTGAGACTATAAGCTTTTATTAGTAAGCCCTCCAATTTTTAATCAGATGTCGGGATCATGCCCAATTTTTCAGTACAAAATGGGATTTGAGAATCCCGTTTTTCGTTTACGTGTTATCTCTATGGGAATTATTTTGGTCTATCGGTAAAGCACATGACTACCATGGTCAAGGTACCTGGTTCGATCCCGGGGCCGATTTTTTTTTTTTTTTTTTTTTGCTTCTTTTTGCCTGTCATTTTACCATCCTCTTGGACTATTGTAACATAAAAAATCACTAATCATGTAATAAACTGCCTTATTTTCCGTATTATGTCTATTAGAAAGTAGTGTGCAGTAGTTTATGTACAACCCTATGGCAAATTGTGATTTCCTGTCCTGTATTAGAGCTATGGTGTTAATCTCCCAAGTATCCTGTATCATCATCATTATTATCATCACCATCATGATCATCATCGCTACTATTATATCATCGCCATCATCATTATGTCATTATAATCATAATCACCGTTATCATCACCATAATCATTTTACAATGACCGATACACATTTTGCTACATTCCTGTCCTCAGGAAGCATCTCCATTCATGGCATTCTTGACATCCTGTCTTCTGTTTAGTATTTCCCCATTAATATGATCATCCTGATTACAATCATGATCGTGCCAATTTAAGGACAGACCACCTAATTCGTCTTCGTGACGAATTCAAGTCTAGTTATTAGGTGGTCTGTCGTAGTCGACAGACCACCTCTTAATTTCGTCAGAATTTTCTTTATTATTATTATTTATTTATTAGGTGGTCTGTCGTAGTCGACAGACCACCTCTTAATTTCGTCAGAATTTTCTTTATTAGGTGATCTGTCGTACATCGACAGATCACCTCTTAATTTCGTCAAGATTTTTCTTCTTTATTTATTTATTTATTATTATTATTTATTTATTTTTATTTTTCGCCCATTTTCTTGTTACCATGATTTCTCAAAAAGTTCATTCTCAATTTTCTTCAAATTTTCGTCACTGATCAGACATGTTAATGTTAAGATGTGGCATCTCATTCAAGGTCATCAGTTTATCATGACGTCATCAAGACGCCATTTTGTAAATTTACAAGATCGATTATATCTTCATAATCGATCATCAAAAATCAACTATATTTACATCACATAAACTTCACATGACGGGTCATCAGGTCATGTCCTCACAGGTCATCTAGAGGTCAGGACGTACGCGTACGCGCGCATCAAAATTTTAAAATGCTCAAAATCACGTAGGATCAAGTCTGCACACGTTTCAGGTCATTTTGAGCATTTCAAAAATGTCCGTGCGTAAGCGTCCGCGCGCGCGTTTTACGCGCGCACAAATCGTAAATAACGTTAGAACGCTGTTTTTTTTATTGATTTGCAATCCTGACACCTTTCTTCATCATTTCCATCAATTTGGAATCAATTTCAATCAATAATAAGATCGTACGGGCGCGTTAAAGTTCGAAATCCGTGCGCGCGTCTATGGCGAAAATAACGTAAAAACGTGCAAAAACATGCCTCTACAAAATTCATTGTAGCTCGTTAGATAGTCCGTTGACCCCCAAATTTTTTGTCATCATCAGGTAGGGTATGAATCATAGATTTCATTTCATGTATCATTTCATCCTTATATACATTATGACGTCATCAAAATGGCGCCTGAAGTCAAAATTTCCATTTTTCATGTTTTGACGTCATCACATTTATGCAAATTTGGCTCTAGATTCGTAATTATTGGTCGTTTTTCTCCCAAATTTTGATATGTTATAGCTGCAACAATTCTCTACGAGACATCCTGCCACCATTATTCATTTTGATGACGTCATCACACTGAAATCTTCAATTAAAGACGACATGTCAAATTTTTCCCTATTTGCGTGTTATGTCTATGGAAGATGATTTTTTTTCGAATCATGAATCTACATGACATCGTTCTCTGAGCAGTATCTCAGTTATTTTTGGTCTATTTCCTTCCAGATTTTAATATGTTGTAGCTGAGACTATAAGCTTTTATTAGTAAGCCCTCCAATTTTTGATCAGATGTCGGGATCATGCCCAATTTTTCAGTACCAAATGGGATTTGAGAATCACGTTTTTCGTTTACGTGTTATCTCTATGGGAAATATTTTGGTCTATCGGTAAAGCACATGACTACCATGGTCAAGGTACCTGGTTCGATCCCCGGGGCCGATTTTTTTTTTTTTTTTTTTTGCTTCTTTTTACTTGTCATTTTACCATCCTCTACGACTATTATAACATAAACAATCACAAACCAAGTAATAAAATGCCTTATTTTGCATGTTATGTCTATTGCAAAGTGCTGTGCAGTGGTTTATGTATATCCCTATGGAAAATCTGTTTCACTGACGTGTATTAAAGCTATCCTACAATATCATTAGTCCTATTAGATATCACAATTTCTCAAAATTGGCTTAGTCAATTATCTTAATTATCTTATTGTGACGTCATCTAGACGCCATTTTCTACAAATCAACTTATGGTCGTATCTTCATAACGAAATGTGATTTCTCGTTCATATTTGGCATGGTTAACGTCACTGTCATTGCAGTCATGATCCTTACCATTATCCCCATCATTATCATCATTATCATTATCATCATTATATCATCAATCATCTTCAAAATCACCAACACCATAATCATCATGAATATCATTATCATCACCATCATTATATTATCATCTTCATCATCATCACCATTATCATCATCACCGTAATCTTTTTACAATGACCGTTTCACACATTTTGCTACATTCCTGTCCTCAAGAAGCATCTCCATTCATGGCATTCTTGACTTCCTATCTTCAGTTTAGCATTTCCCCATTATTATGATCATCCTGATTACAATCATGATCGTACAAAGTGAAAGACAGATCACCTAATTCGTCATGACGAATTAAACTCTAGTTTATTTTTATTTTTCGCCCATTTTCTTGTTACCATGATTTCTCAAAAAGTTCATTCTCAATTTTCTTCAAATTTTCGTCACTGATCAGACATGTTAATGTTAAGATGTGGCATCTCATTCAAGGTCATCAGGTTATCATGACGTCATCAAGACGCCATTTTGTAAATTTACAAGATCGATTATATCTTCATAATCGATCATCAAAAATCAACTATATTTACATCACATAAACTTCACATGACGGGTCATCAGGTCATGTCCTCACAGGTCATCTAGAGGTCAGGACGTACGCGTACGCGCGCGTCAAAATTTTAAAATGCTCAAAATCACGTAGGATCAAGTCTGCACACGTTTCAGGTCATTTTGAGCATTTCAAAAATGTCCGTGCGTAAGCGTCCGCGCGCGCGTTTTACGCGCGCACAAATCGTAAATAACGTTAGAACGCTGTTTTTTTTATTGATTTGCAATCCTGACACCTTTCTTCATCATTTCCATCAATTTGGAATCAATTTCAATCAATAATAAGATCGTACGGGCGCGTTAAAGTTCGAAATCCGTGCGCGCGTCTATGGCGAAAATAACGTAAAAACGTGCAAAAACATGCCTCTACAAAATTCATTGTAGCTCGTTAGATAGTCCGTTGACCCCCAAATTTTTTGTCATCATCAGGTAGGGTATGAATCATAGATTTCATTTCATGTATCATTTCATCCTTATATACATTATGACGTCATCAAAATGGCGCCTGAAGTCAAAATTTCCATTTTTCATGTTTTGACGTCATCACATTTATGCAAATTTGGCTCTAGATTCGTAATTATTGGTCGTTTTTCTCCCAAATTTTGATATGTTATAGCTGCAACAATTCTCTACGAGACATCCTGCCACCATTATTCATTTTGATGACGTCATCACACTGAAATCTTCAATTAAAGACGACATGTCAAATTTTTCCCTATTTGCGTGTTATGTCTATGGAAGATGATTTTTTTTCGAATCATGAATCTACATGACATCGTTCTCTGAGCAGTATCTCAGTTATTTTTGGTCTATTTCCTTCCAGATTTTAATATGTTGTAGCTGAGACTATAAGCTTTTATTAGTAAGCCCTCCAATTTTTGATCAGATGTCGGGATCATGCCCAATTTTTCAGTACCAAATGGGATTTGAGAATCACGTTTTTCGTTTACGTGTTATCTCTATGGGAAATATTTTGGTCTATCGGTAAAGCACATGACTACCATGGTCAAGGTACCTGGTTCGATCCCCGGGGCCGATTTTTTTTTTTTTTTTTTTTTGCTTCTTTTTACTTGTCATTTTACCATCCTCTACGACTATTATAACATAAACAATCACAAACCAAGTAATAAAATGCCTTATTTTGCATGTTATGTCTATTGCAAAGTGCTGTGCAGTGGTTTATGTATATCCCTATGGAAAATCTGTTTCACTGACGTGTATTAAAGCTATCCTACAATATCATTAGTCCTATTAGATATCACAATTTCTCAAAATTGGCTTAGTCAATTATCTTAATTATCTTATTGTGACGTCATCTAGACGCCATTTTCTACAAATCAACTTATGGTCGTATCTTCATAACGAAATGTGATTTCTCGTTCATATTTGGCATGGTTAACGTCACTGTCATTGCAGTCATGATCCTTACCATTATCCCCATCATTATCATCATTATCATTATCATCATTATATCATCAATCATCTTCAAAATCACCAACACCATAATCATCATGAATATCATTATCATCACCATCATTATATTATCATCTTCATCATCATCACCATTATCATCATCACCGTAATCTTTTTACAATGACCGTTTCACACATTTTGCTACATTCCTGTCCTCAAGAAGCATCTCCATTCATGGCATTCTTGACTTCCTATCTTCAGTTTAGCATTTCCCCATTATTATGATCATCCTGATTACAATCATGATCGTACAAAGTGAAAGACAGATCACCTAATTCGTCCTCATGACGAATTAAACTCTAGTTAGGTGATCTGTCGTACATCGACAGATCACCTCTTAATTTCGTCAAGATTTTTCTTCTTTATTTATTAGGTGATCTGTCGTACATCGACAGATCACCTCTTAATTTCGTCAAGATTTTTCTTCTTTATTATTTATTATTTATTTATTAGGTGATCTGTCGTACATCGACAGATCACCTCTTAATTTCGTCAAGATTTTTCTTCTTATTTATTTATTTATTATTTATTCTTTATTTTTATTTTTCGCCCTTTTCTTGTTACCATGATTCCTCAAAAAGTTCATTCTCAATTTTCTTCAAATTTTCGTCACTTATCAGACTGGTCAATGTCAAGATGTGGCATCTCATTCAAGGTCATCAGGTTATCATGACGTCATCAAGACGCCATTTTGTAAATTTACAAGATCGATTATATCTTCATAATCGATCATCAAAAATCAACTATATTTACATCACATAAACTTCACATGACGGGTCATCAGGTCATGTCCTCACAGGTCATCTAGAGGTCAGGACGTACGCGTACGCGCGCGTCAAAATTTTAAAATGCTCAAAATCACGTAGGATCAAGTCTGCACACGTTTCAGGTCAGTTTGAGCATTTCAAAAATGTCCGTGCGTAAGCGTCCGCGCGCGCGTTTTACGCGCGCACAAATCGTAAATAACGTTAGAACGCTGTTTTTTTTATTGATTTGCAATCCTGACACTTTTCTTCATCATTTCCATCAATTTGAATCAATTTCAATCAATAATAAGGTCGTACGGGCGCGTCAAAGTTCGAAATCCGTGCGCGCGTCTATGGCGAAAATAACGTAAAAACGTGCAAAAACATGCCTCTACAAAATTCATTGTAGCTCGTTAGATAGTCCGTTGACCCCCAAATTTTTTGTCATCATCAGGTAGGGTATGAATCATAGATTTCATTTCATGTATCATTTCATCCATATAAACATTATGACGTCATCAAAATGGCACCAGAAGTCAAAATTTCCATTTTTCATGTTTTGACGTCATCACATTTATGCAAATTTGGCTCTAGATTCGTAATTATTGGTCGTTTTTCTCCCAAATTTTGATATGTTATAGCTGCAACAATTCTCTACGAGACATCTTGCCACCATTATTCATTTTGATGACGTCATCACACTGAAATCTTCAATTAAAGACGACATGTCAAATTTTTCCCTATTTGCGTGTTATGTCTATGGAAGATGATTTTTTTTCGAATCATGAATCTACATGACATCGTTCTCTGAGCAGTATCTCAGTTATTTTTGGTCTATTTCCTTCCAGATTTTAATATGTTGTAGCTGAGACTATAAGCTTTTATTAGTAAGCCCTCCAATTTTTGATCAGATGTCGGGATCATGCCCAATTTTTCAGTACCAAATGGGATTTGAGAATCACGTTTTTCGTTTACGTGTTATCTCTATGGGAAATATTTTGGTCTATCGGTAAAGCACATGACTACCATGGTCAAGGTACCTGGTTCGATCCCCGGGGCCGATTTTTTTTTTTTTTTTTTTTTGCTTCTTTTTACTTGTCATTTTACCATCCTCTACGACTATTATAACATAAACAATCACAAACCAAGTAATAAAATGCCTTATTTTGCATGTTATGTCTATTGCAAAGTGCTGTGCAGTGGTTTATGTATATCCCTATGGAAAATCTGTTTCACTGACGTGTATTAAAGCTATCCTACAATATCATTAGTCCTATTAGATATCACAATTTCTCAAAATTGGCTTAGTCAATTATCTTAATTATCTTATTGTGACGTCATCTAGACGCCATTTTCTACAAATCAACTTATGGTCGTATCTTCATAACGAAATGTGATTTCTCGTTCATATTTGGCATGGTTAACGTCACTGTCATTGCAGTCATGATCCTTACCATTATCCCCATCATTATCATCATTATCATTATCATCATTATATCATCAATCATCTTCAAAATCACCAACACCATAATCATCATGAATATCATTATCATCACCATCATTATATTATCATCTTCATCATCATCACCATTATCATCATCACCGTAATCTTTTTACAATGACCGTTTCACACATTTTGCTACATTCCTGTCCTCAAGAAGCATCTCCATTCATGGCATTCTTGACTTCCTATCTTCAGTTTAGCATTTCCCCATTATTATGATCATCCTGATTACAATCATGATCGTACAAAGTGAAAGACAGATCACCTAATTCGTCCTCATGACGAATTAAACTCTAGTTATTTATTTATTTTTATTTTTCCACCACTTTCTTGTGAACACAATTTCTCAAAATCAACTCGATCAATTTTCTTCAAATTTTTGTCAATTATCAGCCCATATCAGATCAAGTTCCCCCTATCTTTTTCAAGGTCATCAGGTCATCGTGACGTCATCCAGGCGCCATTTTGTGAAATCACATTATCAATCATATCTTCATAACGAGTCATCAAAAATGAACCATATTTGACATACATTAAATTCAGGTCAAGGGTCGACATAAAATGTCATCAAAATCCGCGCGCACATCATGACGCGCACGTACGCGCGCGTCAAAATTTAAAAATGCTCAAAATCACTTTTTAATCAAATTAGAGTATTGTTCAGGACATTTTAAGCATTTTAAAATTTTCCGTCCGTGCGCGTCCGTGCGCGCGTTATGCGCGCACGCAGCGCGTAGAGAACGTAAAAACGCTGTTTTTTCGCATGTTACGTCTTCCTGACACTATTCTTGACAATTTCCAACTATTTACAGTCAATATCGACCTTCCATAATGCCACACGCGCGCGTCAAATTTCAAAATCCGTGCGCGCGTCTATGGCAAAAATAACGTAAAAACGTGAAAAAACATGCCTCTACAAAATTAACTCTAGCTCTTTAAATAGTCCAGAAACCTCCCAATTTTTTTTCATCATCAGGTAGGGTATAAATCATAGATTTCATTTCATGTATCATTTGACCCTTATATACATTATGACGTCATCAAAATGGCGCCAGAATTCAAAATTTCCATTTTTCATGTTTTGACGTCATCACATTCATGCAAATTTGGCTCTAGATTCTTAATTATTGGTAGTTTTTCGCCCAGATTTCGATATGTTATAGCTGAGACAATTCTCTACAACATAAGTGCTCATTATTATTCATTTGGATGACGTCATCACACTGAAATTTTCAATTAAAGACGACATGTCAGAATTGTCCCTATTTGCGTGTTATGTCTATGGAAGATGATTTTTTTTCGAATCATGAATCTACATGACATCGTTCTCTGAGCTGTATCTCAGTTATTTTTGGTCTATTTCCTTCCAGATTTTAATATGTTGTAGCTGAGACTATAAGCTTTCATTAGGTGGTCTCCAAATTTTGATCAGATGTCGGGATCATGCCCTATTTTGAACTACCAAATGGGATTCGAGAATCCTGTTTTTCGTTTACGTGTTATCTCTATGGGAAATATTTTAGTCTATCGGTAAAGCACATGACTACCATGGTCAAGGTACCTGGTTCGATCCCCGGGGTCGATTTTTTTTTTTTTTTTTTTTTTTGCTTCTTTTTGCCTGTCATTTTACCATCCTCTTCGACTATTATAACATAAACAATCACAAATCATGTAATAAACTTCCTTATTTTCCATGTTATGTCTATTAGAAAGTAATGTGCAGTAGTTTGTGTACAACCCTATGGAAATTATGATTTCCTGTCCTGTATTAGAGCTATGGGGTTAATCTCCCAAGTATCCTGTATCATCATCACCGTCATGATCATCATCGCTATTATTATATCCATCGCCATCATCATTATATCATTATAATCATCATAATCACCATGATCATCTTCACCATAATCGTTTTACAATGACCGTTACACATTTTGCTACATTCCTGTCCTCAAGAAGCATCTCCATTCATGGCATTTCTTGACATCCTATCTTCAGTTTAGCATTTCCCCATTATTATGATCATCCTGATTACAATCATGATCGTACAAATTGAAAGACAGACCACCTAATTCGTCCTCATGACGAATTAAAATCTAGTTTATTTTTATTTTTCCACCACTTTCTTGTTACCATGATTCCTCAATATCGGCTGAGTCAATTTTTATCAAAATCTCTACAGTCATGAAGACATATCAGATCAAGCTTGGGTAACTATTTCAAGGTCATCAGGTCATCGTGACGTCATCCAGGCGCCATTTTGTGAAATCACATTATCAATCATATCTTCATAACGAGTCATCAAAAATAAACCATATTTGACACACATGAACTTCAGGTTAAGGGTCAACATAAAATGTCATCAAAATCCGCGCGCACATCATGACGCGCACGTACGCGCGCGTCAAAATTTAAAAATGCTCCAAATCACTTTTTAATCAAATTAGGGTATTGTTCAGGACATTTTAAGCATTTTAAAATTTCCTGTCCGTGCGCGTCCGCGCGCGCGTTATGCGCGCGCACAGCGCGTAGAGAACGTTAAAATGTTTTTTTTTCGCATGTTTCATCTTCCTGATACTATTCTTGACAATTTCCAACTATTTACATCATTATCGACCTTCCATAATGTCGTACGCGCGCGTCAAACTTTCAAATCGTGCGCACGTCAATGGGCATTCTAATGTAAAAAGTGGTAAAAACATGCCTATCTAGAATTCGCCATAGCTCCTCAGAATGCACGGAAAACTCCCAATTCCTTTACATATTCTGAAAGCCTATGAGTTGTAGATTGAATTCATGTAGAATTTTTGCTGATCTCATGTTCTAACGTCATCATATTTGCATATGAACTCAAAAAAATGATTTTGAAAAAATGACGTCATCATTTTTGTATTCTTTTGATAACTTAGATTCAATAATAGGTTGTCGATTTTCTTCCAAATTTTGATATGTTATAGCTGAGACAATTTCTACCAGATCAGTTGCTACATTTGTCATTTTGATGACGTCATCACAGTGAAATTTTCAATTAAAGACGACATGTCAGAATGTTCCCTATTTGCGTGTTATGTCTATGGAAGATGATTTTTTTCGAATCATGAATCTACATGACATCGTTCTCTGAGCAGTATCTCAGTTATTTTTGGTCTATTTCCTTCCAGATTTTAATATGTTGTAGCTGAGACTATAAGCTTTCATTAGTAAGCCCTCCAATTTTTGATCAGATGTCGGGATCATGCCCAATTTTTCAGTACAAATGGGATTGAGAATCCCGTTTTTCGTTTACGTGTTATCTCTATGGGAAATATTTGGTCTATCGGTAAAGCACATGACTACCATGGTCAAGGTACCTGGTTCGATCCCCGGGCCGATTTTTTTTTTTTTTTTTTTTTGCTTCTTTTTGCCTGTCATTTTACCATCCTCTTCGACTATTGTAACATAAAAAATCACAAATCATGTAATAAACTGCCTTATTTTCCATATTATGTCTATTAGAAAGTAGTGTGCAGTAGTTTGTGTACAACCCTATGGAAATTGTGATTTCCTGTCCTGTATTAGAGCTATGGGGTTAATCTCCCAAGTATCCTGTATCATCATCATTATTACCATCACCGTCATGATCATCATCGCTATTATTATATCATCGCCATCATCATTATATCATTATAATCATCATAATCACCGTTATCATCACCATAATCATTTTACAATGACCGATACACATTTTGCTACATTCCTGTCCTCAGGAAGCATCTCCATTCATGGCATTCTTGACATCCTGTCTTCTGTTTAGTATTTCCCCATTAATATGATCATCCTGATTACAATCATGATCGTGCCAATTTAAGGACAGACCACCTAATTCGTCTTCGTGACGAATTCAAGTTAGTTATTATTTATTTATTTATTATTTTTATTTTTCCCCACTTTCTTGTTACCATGATTCCTCAATATCGGCTGAGTCAATTTTTATCAAAATCTCTACAGTCATCAGGACCTATCAGATCAAGCTCGGGTATCTATTTCAAGGTCATCAGGTCATCGTGACGTCATCCAGGCGCATTTTGTGAAATCACATTATCAATCTATCTTCATAACGAGTCATCAAAAATAAACCTTATTTGACATCACATGAACTTCAGGTCAAGGGTCAACATAAAATGTCATTAAAATCCGTGCGCGCATCATGACGCGCACGTACGCGCGGTCAAATTTTTAAAATGCTCAAATCACTTTTTAATCAAATTAGAGTATGGTTCAGGACATTTAAGCATTTTAAAAATTTCCTGTCCGTGCGCGTCCGCGCGCGCGTTATGCGCGCACACAACGCGTAGAGAAC